>CM076575.1:1995201698-1995433546 GCA_034641835.2 Pinus albicaulis
GCATTATTATCAACAAAAACATGATTAGAAACATAGTTGACACAATGATGTTTTGAGAATTTTTGGGTGATAACAACATAAATGAACAATTCTTGGATGCTACAAATGACCACTTTAGCATTTTGTCAAGCAATGTGGCTCTAGAAGACTATTGGAAGATATTTCAAATGTTCTATAAGTTACTGTGATAATAGTGCTGCAGTTTCTTTATCAAAAAATCATGTCTTTGACAAAAAAAAAAACGCATTGACACACATTTTCATTTCATTCATGAGCCTTTTGTGGTTCTAGAGATCAACATGCAGATATTTTCACAAAACCTTTGGAAAAAAATGTATTTGAATTTCAAAGAGAGAGACTAAGCATTGTAAGTGCCGCTACTTGTAACAATTGACAATAAGAGAGGGTGTTGAGACATTAATCTCATTGTCTGCTAGATATCATGATATTTAATTTCGTTGTGTGCTAGTGTCATAGTGAGTTTTGATTCTCTTGAATTTAGTTATAACCTTGTCTAGTGATTTAATGTTGGTGGTTTCTTTGTCTCCTATATAGTTTTTGATTAAAAAAAATTGTTAGTTCAATTCCAGTTTCAAGTTCTTTCTTTGTGTAGTTTTTGATTAAAAGGATTGTTAGTTCAATTCCAGTTTCAAGTTCTTTCTTTGTGTATTTTTCAGCCTCTGCATTCTTGTTCAAACCTCAAACCACTCCACGCCTACCGTGGAGACCAACAACACGGAGCCGTTCCAATGTCCTCAAGGGATAACGAATGGATGACTTTTCTTCACCTACATGCTATCGTCATTTTCGTGTATTTATAAAGCGAGAAGTACCCTTTCCGAGGGCTAAGCTCTGGGTTCATCGATATCTACATAGATTTCCTCTTTTTTATAACAATCTTTAATATGCAAGTTGTTTGGATACACTACAAGCAACGCTATCGCAGTGTCCTTATTTCATGTTATCTGATCACAGTCAGCAAAGTTTAACTATTGGAAATGTTTACCACTTGAATCCACACAAGCACCAAGCACAACTTGAATTAATTTAGTGGCTGCCAAACACACTGCGCTAAACAAGTAGCAATAAAATATTGAAATCAAATAAGTTGGATTGCATTCGTATATTTCGTGTGATCTGGACTATATCTTTTAGGATGTGGTTTCACAAAACTTCAAATCACAAGGTCCCATTGTTCTCTTAGTGAAAAAATCAGATCATGTTACGGCATATGTATCATAAATCGCAAAAGTTTCAATATCAGAAGACCTGTTTCGTCTTCACTGAGAAGCTGGCATTCACGGAAATATTCACGGATAATCATAAAAATTATCAATTATAATATATTTAATTGCAGTGAGTTTTTATATTAGACGTGGATAACAAAAATTTAGTATTAAGAATGCCTCTCTATCATCTTGATTCGCATAATAAAATATACACTCTCAACAAAGTTTATTAATTTTCAAACGTGAAAATCATAATCATTAAAACACGACATATTATCATTAAGTAGTAATGACAATAACTAATTTACCAATTTTTGAGTCTTTGCCCACAGTGTGAGCCAGAGTGAGTTCTTTACTAATTTGAGTTCTTTGTCCACAGTGTGAGCCAGAGTGAGTTCTTTCTGTGCGTGTCCATTTTTATTTCCAAAAGAAAGTAATGATTTAGTGCAATTATGTATCACACATTCTATGAGGGTGATGTGTAATTCCATCTGTGTTCAAAGTGGAGTTGACATGTGTTCCTCTTAAAATAAAAATAAAAATAAAATATTTTCTAAATAGAAAAACAATGTAGGCTATAATAATAATAATAATAAAATCATGAATATGCATGTTTAGTTAGTTTTAATTAAAATGATTATAAAAAAACAATAATCACTAAACTTGTTGTTGATATTACAGCTCAATGATTATTTTTTTTTACTTTAAATATTTAACACAAGATTTAAATAAACTATTTAAAAAATAAGTTACCTACTTTCTCATATATATATATATATATTAAGTATTTCCTAACAAAAATAAATAATATTTAAAAATATTCATAATAATAAATAATTTTGATGTGAAATATTAATAAAATATTTTAATATGTAAAGTTAAGTTATATTGGCATATATTTAAAAATATATTATTAACAAAGAAATTATTTTAATATGGACAATGTAGTTTACAAATAAAATATTTAATACACATATTATATAAAGTATTTTAAGGTAAGTATGTATATATTACAAATTGTTTAAAAGAAATTGCCTATATTGTATAAAACAATTGAAAAAAGCAATCAAGGAATCACACATAGAAATGTTTTTTCAAAAATTTTCCTTTAAAAGAATTTTACACTCAAGTTTGATCCTTTTGGGTGCATGCTAAATCCATGCTTAAGATGTCATGGATTTTTACTCTTAAAAATTGAGATCTATCACTAATGCGCCAATACTAAAGAAACTACATAAAACTCTAAAATTAAATGGAAAATTGTTATTTCACCCATAAACAAGAAAAATCACATAGTGTTTTATATAAACTATCAAAAGCCTATGAATGTGGACATGTACATTGAATCTCATTCTTAGGCTTCAAGCTTCAATGTTCATGGTTTAGACTTAAGTATGTACAATGTAAGATTACATAGTGTAAGCTAAGGTCTCACTATTGATGCCTTTTATGTTTATCTTATATTAAAGTCTTAATATTGTGAGTGTAATATAGTATAATACTTATGTTGTTTCTTGTCATTTTATTCTAAATTTCTTATCTATATATATATAAGAGTAAATTTTCAAATCACCCATCAAATTAAAAAATATAAATAAATACCATCAAATTTAACCATCTTATCTTACTATGTTAACCACGAATTGTGCGTGGAATGGTCCACCATCCAAATAGACCATGCGTTGATCGTTCATGATAAAGAATGGTTTAAGAGTACTCATATATTGCACACAGAAGGTGTATGCGATCAAAACACACACACACACTGATTACATTCAAATCACTCTATTAAATAGAGTTTCTAAGATTCAACTTATTCCTAAATTAGAGAGAGAGGTTGAGGGAATTTCTCAACCATCAAACCAAATTCTCAAATAGGATGTAAGCATTAACTCCAACATCCCCTCTTAATGATTACATTACATGAATTTATTGAAATCACTCATAAGTAACAAAATAATCAATCATTCTTTAATTGGATTTCAGCTTATCAATATAGGCTCCATCAAGTTGCCTCATAACCCTCGTAAAGGTGTAGTCAGCAAGTTGGATTCCCAAGCTTAGCTACTGAACTCTCGAATCAAGGATCTCCCGAAGTCAATTACTCAACACCATCCCAATCTGTCGCATAACCTCATTAGGAGACAACTTCCATGTCTACAACTAATGAGGGATCCTTCCCTAGATCCACAACTGCCATGCTACCTCGACAACCATCCATGTTGAGCCTGAAATGTAGATGTTATTAAAAGAGTTTAAGAGGTTCATATTCTTCATTGAATTCATCATTAGAATTTAATTGGTATTCATCTGTGGTTATAATTTTTTATTCTTTCCCTTTTAACACATCAATGGCACGACTTCTATAATTCCACGCTATATGCCCAGTTTTCCTGCAATATTAGCATTCAATTTCACCTTTGTTTGCATTTTTCTTTTTCATCCTTGACTTTGTCCACAATGAATTTTCTACATGAAAGTTCTCTTCTGCTTCCTCCAGTTTTAGTCGCTTTTCCTCCACCAGAAGTGCTGCAATTGTCTCATGCAATGTTTGTGTAGACATTTGACTCAAAGTGAAAACAACATTACTATAACTTGAAGGAAGACTATTTAGTAATATCGCTTTAGGATCTTCATCCTCCACCTTAGTACCTGCTTCACCTAATTGTCTTAAAAGAGACATTAAATTATTTACATGATTGGACATAGATGTCTCCTCATTCATTTTCAGACTAAATAATTGCAGCTTTATGGAAAAATTTTCATTTGTAGTTTTTTCTCCAAATAACTGAGCCAAATGTTCCCATATTTCCTTTGATGATTTAGTGAGATCTACAAGATATAATTGCGAATCTGAAAGAGAAATTCCAATAATAGACTTAGCTTTGTCATCTGTATTTTTCCATTCAAGCAACTCCTTGGAATCTGTAGGTACTAATTCTAAACCATTCACTATACCCCATAAGTTGTTATTCATTAATTGCATTTGAACTTTTACTTTCCATGAGGGAAAATTTAGACCATTGAATTTGTCTAAAACCATGAACTCCATAATCATAATCACATGAAGGATTCAAAACCAAAAAAATACCTTTTAAAGTTTAAAGTCGCCTTTCTCTAAAATACTAAAAAAAATTGTAATTCTTTTATGCCGACAAAGCAAGTTTCAGGTACTCAGTTTGCAATGGGGACGAAGACATAACTTTCAGGATCATGATGCATTTTGGGGAACTGAAATATACCATTCACTGCATTCTATCATGCTGCATCGATAAAGGATGTCGTAAGCTGTGTCATCAGTAGAGGATTGACTCTCCTGCACACTGCTCACCGCACTAGCTTTACCAGCGGCCTAACATGGATGTAGTGCCTGCTCTGCACTGATATTCTAGGCCTGTCTCCTATTATAATCCCAAATCTGAAATTTCTCCACGTTCCACTAGTTGCAGGCTACATTTCCTAGGTCACCAGATGATAATGCCATTACTTTGATCTACGCATTTATCGAGCCATGTAGATTCCCGCATTGATGTCCATAAAGCCAAACCTCTGAGGCCTGACTACCAACACATGCAAAGACTTAATTACGGCTGGCCAATAACTTCCTATTCTCGACTTAAAATTCACACCCTATATAAGCACATGTGGGAACGACTTCAATGGTCCATCGTAGAAGCACGCAGTGGGATGCATCACCAGGAGGAGATATAGTCGGTTGTCATCGTTCGCCTGCCGTGATTCCTGAGCATCTCTATTTCATAAGGAAGACCAAGTTCAGGACCATACTAGCTCGCATACCATGATAAAGAATGGTTTAAGAGTAATCATATATTGCACATAGAAGGTGTATGTGATCAAAACACAGACACACTGATTACATTCAGATTACTCTATTAAATAGAGTTTCTAAGATCCAAATTCTTCCTAAATTAGAGAGAGGTTGAAGGAATTTTTCAACCATCACACCAACTTCTCAAATAGAATGTAGGCATTAACTCCAACAATTCAATAGTTTTTGGAAACTTTGTTTATAACTTTTACTTCATCCATAGTAATATTAAAGCTGCTCATAAATTTTGGGGAGTCCAAAGTATTTAATTGTTGATTTTATGAATGCCCTTGGAGATATTTCACACGTTGTGAGGAATAAAGTGATAATTCTTATTTGGGATATAACAAAAGTAATAATTAAATATCGAATATGGAATGGAAATTGTTTTTTCCCACGATGTTAAAAGGTTTAATGTTTTTTTCATTATTAATTTTTTTTAGGGTTTTTATAATAAAATAGTGTAGTTTGTGGGAGGCTTGTAAGCATTTGTTTGATTGGAGGTTGAGTTCTACATATAATTTGTAGCACTTTTCTGGTGTGTGATCGTCAATTTTATAGTGGTTGCAATAATTGTTAGGATATTTGCGTTAGTATCTTATGGATTTTGTCTTTTTAAGACGTTTTTGAGTCTTTCTTTTTTTTTTTGGGGGGGGGGGGAGAGTTTCTCAATTTTATTTCTGCTTCCATCTACTAGATTGACCTTTCTTCTTACTCATGTTTTCCAAATAATATGCTTGTATAGAAGCCTTATACACTATATTTGGTTTGAACAACATTAGTTGCTTCCATAGATGGTTGTGTAGAACTTCCATATAGTTGGAGAGTATGTATGGGTCCTTGGGAAAGACACCCAACATTAATTTTATTTTCTTGAATTATGTGGTGTACTTCTGTACAATCTACCAATCTCTTTTTGAAATAATGTCAGTGGATCTACTCAACTTCTACATACTAAAAGAGTAGAATTATGCTTTTATGAAATTTTTGACATTCTCCCACTTAGTCACTCGAGAATCCCCATCCAACAATAAGAATTTTATGTGGCTTTCCCACTAGTTCAAGTCATGACCCTCTAGTTTTAAATAAGAAAATGCAATTTCTATTCCTCCTCTATATAATCTCTATATAATAGACACTATAATAAATCTCTAATATAACATCTCCATCCACTAAATAATAACTCATTCATATATATATATATATTTACCTATATATTCATATTTACTTTTTACTTTGCAATTGTAATATTTCTCTTTAGTTAATGAGAATTTTAAAATAATGTTAGTCTATTTATCAAATAACAACGAGTTTCTATGTTTCCGTTGCACTTTTTGATGTTTATTTGTATTGCTGTTAGTATATATATAAATCATATATTGTTCAATCTATAAATCATATGTGGTTGGTTCGGTCACATAAAGGTTTCCTTTTATTTTTGGATGTCGTATAATAGATAAAATGCAAATAGTATATCTCACATTGAGACTCACTCACAACGTGAATAATTGGGAATAATTTTAACTTTAATTAAGCACAATATGCTACCCCGCATTACTTTGGACAATGTTATATCATATTAATATTTGTCGTCGACAACGCATTCCTTTGGCATTTCTAATATGTTTGGAGTGATGACATTTTCCATTGGATTATCGTGTGCCCTTGAATTTTCTACACTTCCATTTGTCCAACACGATATTTCTTGTTATTCGTTCCACTCTTGGGGTTGATGATGTGCAGAAATCATTGATGTATATCTTAGGGTTCGAGATATACGTAGGAGATAGAGTATTTTTTTTTTTTAAAGCTATAAAATAATCTAGAAATTGTAATAAAATTATGAAAAAAGTTGGCAAAGATTTTTGAAATTTTAAAATATAGTAATTAAATTTCAGTATTTTGAATGCTTTATGGATCTATTTTCATCATAAAAATACAATTCAAACACTCTAAATTTACAAAATTCTTAAAAAAAATTACCTTCCAAACTATTCCACTAGTATTACACTTATGAAGTTAACTACTCCCTCTTAATCCGCGTCACTCTGTGTCATTTTCCTTTCCGCTCGGTGAGAGAATTAGAGTTAGCTCTGCAACCGATGAACCCTAACCGCTTCGAGGCATATTCGATTAACAATTATCGACAGATAGAACATAAATTATAATACTACGACTTGCTTGCTCTCAAATTTTGGTGTTAGGTTGCAATTTGTTCTCTCGTTTTCCCCTCGTTTGTGGGTTATGGAAATATGTTACGGGTTGACAATTTTCTTTAGTTGGATTGGTTTCGAATTTTTATTCTTTATTTATATTACGAATTAATTTATTTTCTAGTTAAAACCACTCCTATGTAATTCATCACCCTTTTCATGGTTTTAAAATAATAGTCATAATATAACCATTAACTTGGTAGGCTCGTGTAACTTGTTGTTTTGAGATCGGACATTCATCAACTAGACTAAGTGAATAAGAATTAAACGTTTTTTCTTCATGATGGACCACTGTTTATTAGGGTTTGGATTTAACATGATTCGTGAATAACATATATGACTATTTACTATACCAAAATCAAATTTTTCTTTTTTTTTTTAAACATTTAAAGAACATAAATGCAAATACTCACGGAAAAAATTCAACAAATTTCAGTTATTTGTTTTCAGGAACCAACTTGCCATAAAATCACAAGGGAAAGAATTCTCCACCTAACCAATGAGAATTAGTATTTCCTATCGAAACTCTCCCAAGACAGCTTCATATGCAGAACAATTTTCATGACATGATCATACTAGGTCGAAACCTGCACATCTCTAACCCTACTAAGGCCAAACTAGGAATTTAACTCAACACATGGGCTTCAATTTGGAATTCCACTGGAAAAGAAACTCAAGAATTCTTTACTTGGAAACTTCCTACCTCCCTAAACAATGTCTTGTCTAAGTGTTTTAGCTTACAAATTTCATCTCCTCTCTTGGGCCCCCTTTCAACCAAGCTCCAAGATAACAAGGTTTTCTGAGGCTTTTTACCTCTCACCCTCTTAGATTCCTTTTCTTAAACTGAGATTTTTTATCTCTAGGGAGAGGATTTTTGCAAGGAAAATTCCTCTTCCCATAACTGTCTTTCAACTATCTAGAATATGAAACTCTTTTTCGCATTACTTTCCACCATAATTTTCCATGGCTAATTATATGAAATATTATTAATGAAAAATCAAACAAATCATTTATGTTCATCACATATTCATATCAGCCCTCTAACATGGCCCACAACATTTTAGTAACTTAAAGAAAGTAACTCGAGTAAATACACATTTTCTGGGGGGTATTACATATTCTCCCCTTGAACGAAACATTGTCCCTGGTGTTTTCCTGGCCCTTACAATAGGCTAGGATGTGCCTCTTGCATAAAATTATCATCCTCCCAGGTTGCCTCTTCCTAGTATAATTTCTTACACTGCACTTTAACTTTGGTGATAATTCGCTTCCATAGCATTATTTCTCTCTGATCGAGAATATGTAAAGGCTCGACTAGGAAATCTTTTTCTAGCTCGACCTACATTCATAGTCATCAAAGATGTCATTAGTTTCCCATCAATCATTAATTAAGAAACACAAATATAAAATCATTTGAACTTCACTATTTAGCTGTACATCCTACCAATTAATAGTATGCTTAGGACCGTATATGTACTTCTTTAATAGTGAAAGATCGAATATATTATGTATGCGTATATGGCTAGGAAAATCCAGTTATTAGGCTACAGGTCCAATTTGAGCAAGTATTTGGAAAGGGCCACAGAATCAAGGAGAAACTTTTGTACAGGTTCCGCACCTCAAGGTACTCCTTTTAGGTTTAACCATCACATACACATGACCTCCCACCTGAAATTGTTTGTAATTTTTTCTGGTATCTTCATAAGTCTTCTACCAATCTTGAGCAACTTTCAAATCCATTTGTACTTTCCTCATAGTGTGATTCATTATTTAAACATGTCAGGTCCCAATATTAGTTTATCTTCAGGATTGTTCTATTTAATAGGTTTCCTGCACTTTCTTTCATATAATACTTTGACTGGACTCATCCTTAATTAAGAATGATAATTTTTATTATCCGTGAAACCAAGTGAAGATAATATTCCCACTTGGTTAACATTTGCATGACATACATCCTTAGCATATATTCCAACACTTGATTCACCGGTTTAATTTTCCCCTCCATCTACGCATGGTAGGTAGTGTTGAACTACATTTGAGTGCCTAGTCCAATAAATATAGCCTTCTGGAAAGTAGAATTGAACTTCACATCTCTATGAGAGATTACTATCTTAGGTATACCATATAAACGAAAATTTTCTCTCATAAATATATGAACAATTTGAGATTTTTTTTTAAAGTTTACTGTATAGGAAATAAATGTGTCGATTTACTTAATTTATCCAAAAAAAAATTATGGAGTCATTTTTCCTTTTATACTTAGGTAAACTTGTGATTAAATCTAATGTGTTGATTTCCCTTTCCATTCAAGAATGGGTGATGGGTGAAGTAAGCCTGTTGGATTTTGATGTTCAACTTTTACTTTTTGACAATCACTTTGCTAGTTATTTTTTCACATCCCTCCTCATACCATTCCAAAAATAAGTTTTCCTCAAGGAAGTAATTAATTTCTAGTAACCAAGGTTGGAAGCATAGAGACTTTTGGGATATTCATCTAAAATTTACTGCTTAATATCTTGTTGGTTGTTGACATGAATTTGGTTCCTATGAGTCAAAAAATTGTCCTCTTTGATGTCATAATATAACTGTTTTTCATACTTTCCCTCTTTCTTCGTTTGCTACCATTAAAACTGATATCCTGAGTCTCTTTGGGTTGTTTCTTTAATCCGATCTGTAAAATCAAATTTTATCTCACTAAATGAAACTTCATAAATATAGTTCAGCCTCCTACATATGGCACCTTCCACCCGATTTTCTTTACATTTCAAGTGTTTTATATAAAATTCAAATTTTATTAGTAAAGTAGTCCATCGTGCTTACCAGGCATTAAGGGAGGGTTGTTTAAAGAAGCTAGTCATACTATTTTGATCAGTTATCAAAATAATTTTATTTCCTATCAGATAAGATCACCAAATTTTTAAGGCATGGACTACTACTATTAACTCCAAATCGCAAGTTGAATATTTTTGTTCATGTTATTTCATTTTTGAGATTCATAGTCCAGCACCCAAACGTCTTGCATCAACACACATCCTACCCCTTCTTACACACATATTTACAAACAAAAAACTCCTTTCAATATCCAATACTCAAACAAGGGTTGCAGTAATAAAAATTTTTAGTAGGTAAAAACTATTTTAAATTTTTTTTGTCCAAATAAAATTTCTCCCCTTCTTCTGTAGGGAAGTGATGGGGTAAGCTACCCTTGAAAATTCCTCTATAAAGTGACGATAATAGCTTGCTAGACACATAAAGGATTAGATATCTAAAACATTTTTAGGAATGGGCCATTCCATGATAATATTAATATTTGTTGTATGTATCGTTATTTCCTCTCGGGTGATTAGGTGTCCTTTGTATTGTATTTGATATTTTATACAATTCAAATTTTCTATACTTGGTGTCTAGTTGTTGCTCCTACGGGTCTGTATTACTATCTGGAAATAACTTTTATGTTCTTTGGCATATTCTTTGAATAAATTAGGATGTCCTCAATAAAACATAATACGAACTTGTGAAGATAAAGATGAAATATACTATTCATAAGCCTCATAAATGTAGCGAGGGCATTAGTAAGCCTAAAAGGTAGGGCTACAAACTCATAGTTCTTGTAACGAGTCATAAATGACATTTTTCATAGGTCTTCTTATCTTATACATATTTTGTGGTCTCTTGAACGTAAATCAATCATGGAAAACACACTAGCACCTTTAACATGATTGAATAAGTCATCAATAATAGGTAGAGGGTACTTATTTGTAATAACTTATTTAGTTGGTGATAGTCAATACAAAGCCTTTAGGGTGCCATCTTTCCTTTTCACAAAGAGTACAGCGGCTCCCATGGAAATACACTTGGGTGAATATATTTGTTATCAAGTAATTACTATAACTAGAAATATTTGATTTAATTAATTATAGTACACTCATACGATAAGGTGCCTTAGATAATGAGGTGGCTTCCGAAATCAATTAAATGGTAAAATCGATATCTCGTTTAGGGGGTTTGTAACACCCTCTTCTCCCGTCTACACAAGTAGCTCGAAAACTGAGGTAAACATGCGATGAGAGGCTAATAATATGATATTCAACCTCTTATATTACCTTGAGGGAGTCTAACCAACAAAGCCTACCAAAAAACCTCACACTACATCAACAACACCTCCAGGAGGTAGCCCAACCTCCCAGACTACAAAACCCTAAAGGGAGATTTATTTTTTACCCATTTAGGTCTTAGCCATGGGCATGTAAGTGCAAGGTAGCAGCTAGCAGCCTATAGCCATGAGAATGCCTTTGTAAGGTCGTTGCTAGGGCCCCAAAAGGTCAATTATATTCCTACAACTCTAGAATTTGTGCCACATTTTTAGCCTTAGAGCCTATGTAACTATCCAGAACTTCATGAAACTTTGATAAAGGTTAAATAACATTAAAAAAAAGGTATAAAAGTAATCACATACTCAATAACTCATTTGAACTCTCCTATCCATGACAAAAGTTTCTTCAAACATGTCGCAAACATTACATCTGCATGTATAAAAAACATATTTAAACATGGGGGCCTCTTACAAATTTAAGAATAGCTGAGAAGCATTTCTCCCTTACATCATAAGCTACAATATAGTCTATTTTACCATAGATATATTGTGCATACATTTACAAGTAAAACCATAGATAGATCCATACATTATCACTGATCAAACACATGCTTATAACCAAACTAATAACAACAGAAATACAATGGATATAACAGAAAATAAACCCATACATAAACGAATTCATTTTCATACCAAATATCAGAGGAATGAGCTCTTCGTTACTAAATGTAAAACCAACCGGAGATGGGACTTCCACGTTCCACCCGACCATAGATTGGCTAAGCCAATTATCACTTCATGTAATCACCCCTGTGCCATATTCCAAGCATGAATGTAGTACTTTATAAAACACATCAGTAAACACCAAACTAGGGCTCTAGAGACCAAACCATCTCAACGCCAAACTAGTTATTCCACCTCATGGCCGAACATCACTAACCATCACATATTGATCTCTATCCAAGTTGTTCCAGGGCTCAAGAATGTTTGTTCCAACGATGGATTTCAAGACTATTAACTCAACCCCAAATGTTACAGGGCTTCTAGTGTGTTTTTCCAACAAGGGCTTCCAGGACTAGTAACTCAATCCACTTAGGGCTTCCAGAGCATTTTTCCAACCAAGGCTTCCAAGACCAGTAACTCAACCCACAGTTATCCACCAAGATTCCAGAGCAGTTGTCCAACCAAGGATTTCAGGAACTAACAACTCAACCCACAACTAAAGGAATCATGAGAATGAACCAGAAAATAATCAATGGAAATAAACCCACAATACCATGGTTGTCCAGGAAATGGAAAGGCTAGGAAAATCCACATGCATACCCATGCATGCCAAAACTAGTGAAGAAAACATACATGCAACTTGTTACCTGCAATAAAATCCTATTGCAGTTGTTGATCTTGATGTCCACCTGCACTTTCCTGCTCTTCCTTTTCCTTCTTGCTCCAAATCACCAAGTATCCGTACTCTCTAAGAGTGCTCCAAGAAAATTCTAAATATCCAAGAGTATGAGAGAAAGAGAGAGAGAGAGAGAATAATGAGAGATCTACAAAAATGCACTCACAAATGGTACCAACTAAGCCTCCGAAGCCTTTTTATTGAAGAGGCCTCTATTTTCTTCATTTTCCACTATCTTCCTGCATTTTCCTCCTCACGTGCAACCTAAGACCTTTTACCTCCATTTTCTCCTAATTTCCATTATCTTCATAAATAAATGTGCCAAAAATACTTTTTTCCTCTTTAATTCCTTAGCCATGGTCTTTTCCAATTTCCTTATCCATAATAAACCATGTGAACACCTGCACTAGGATGTTATGCCCAACATTCAACTTGGAATACGTGTCCGATCAACCGTGGTTATTATTTTAACTTTATTACATGGAATTTTCACCAGGGTTGTTACAGAGCCCTCCCCCTTGGGGGACACCATCCTCGGTGTTCAATCACACATATACCTCAGAAACACCACTAAAAATAAAAAATACTACCCACGGAGCTTTATAACATAGCTCGATGCAGTATTTATAATGATCACCTTGCTGAAAAGAAAACCAACGTGAAAAATATAATGATATGACACCATACCTCTTATTGGATATTTATAACATATCTTATCGTATTATTTACATCCATATACATATGTGCATACATCTAACCATCACATCAAAACATAAACCAAACATCGCCAAAACACGTGCTAAACAAAACCAACATCACACCAAATTGTTTTGCCTCAACCGACAAACAAGGAAGGATACAAGACTCGCATCTAATCTGCCATCTCCCATGTGTTACCTGGATTAATCCCTTTTACGGACATGACCGATCTCCCTAGTACTCCAACAAGTAACTAGAAACAAAGATCCATTGAATATCTCTTTCTCTAAATTATTTATATTTCAGATTATTAAAACCTTGAAATAAGGAGGTTATGCTCCTACCTTTCAACCAAGATGGTCAATGTAGCCTTCTTCCTTTCACTCCAAATAAATTCTTCAATCCTGAGAAGAACCTGCAATCAAAAACAATAAAAAAGATCAAAGAACATGAAATATATAATAATCGTAAATACTAATCCAAATTAGTGATAAAGGAGTCTAAGTATTGAGATCATTTCCATGAATTCATAAACAAGACAATGAGAAAAAGAGATCCATATGTATTATCATAAATTAAAAAGAGAAATCTTACAACCTGTGCCTTGATGTTGTACAGATTTCTCCCATGTGTCTGTGTAATCATTTCATTCAGTTTGATAAGCCTTCCTCTCTAGAGTGACCATCATGACGTCATAAGAACAAAGGTGTAATATTCAATGTGTCGACAACAACTTACTAGTTCAGAAACTATGAACTCTATGAACTCTCTCCAACTCAGAATCTATACAAATCAGTTTCTACCCTTCAACCTGAAACTTTAACTCAATTTATAGAGATATTTAGATAGTTTCAAATCCATTAAGAGAGGGATGAGTTCCTGCTATGAAGGGATTTGGATTCCTTTAGCCAAGGGATAAGCTCCATGAGTAGAGGGATAAATCTCGAACTGGAGTGACTCTAGAGGATTCTAGTTGGGAGAATATTCGACCAACGAGGCTTCTAGAAGTTAATTTTTGTATTTACTTTCTTTTTGTGGGGGTGCATAGGTTTTAGTGGAAAATAGAGCAGCGATCTTCGCAACTAATGGAAGAAGCATCAACGTATGCGTAGGAAAACCCAAGGCTATAAAAAGTGCGCAGGTAATCTTTTAAAGGTTTTAAAGAGATTTTCTCCAATTTCGAAGATTTGGTTTAGGAACATGAGTGTTTTTTACCTCTCAGGGAACATGATATGGATGGTGATAGACCCATATGGACAGTCAAATTTCATAGTGAAAAATTAACTAGTAACAGATTGCCCCCTAAAGTGCGAAGTCTGAGAAATTTTTTCTTAAGAGCGAAGCGCTTTATCATTCGAAGGATTGAATTGGAGACACCACTTGAAAATCTGTAAAAACATTCAATGAAAATATATATATCATCACTGAGGTAGGGATTCCCATACTCAAAGCAAAAACTAAATGTTATGGTACATATATGATTTTAGCATTACATCAATATTATACACAGTATCGATGCAGCCATCTATCATAAGACATCTAATGTATCATGAATAAAAACTCCTCACAGCCTAGATGGTGGAAACTAGATCCATGGTCTTGATTTACGCTTCTCGAACTAGTACAAATCTATACATGTGATTGATTATGTCGAAGTAGAACATGGTAGAAACGACTTGATTTCCAGTCATTTATGAGAAATTTTAACAAAATACCAATAATGACAATGGCTCTCAAAGTACTTTAGCACAATCTATGAAGTGTGAATGAATGATTTGTAGTTTAACACTCATAGAATCATTTGATCGAAGGTCAACAATGATAACCTATCGTCAAAGGAGAGAAATTTTCCATTAGGGCATGTATAATCTAAGGTACTCACAGGATTCTAAATCAAATTTCTAGAGAATGAGCTGGTGTCGATAGAAAGTGATCCGTCACAAGAAATCCTACGACACAAAACCATTAGATCAAGTTATGAAGAATGATTTGCAACGACTGACTCGGCGATGGTCAACGTGAATGGAAACAAATGTTTGCAATGAATGGTAAATTGAACTTTCTCTTGAACACATAACGACATTGTAAATGGTTTGGTAGCATTTAACTCAAAGATAATACCTAGAAACCAGCTGAAGACTTTCAATGTGGTTTGATTAACTATAGTACAAAATATTACCCAACCCAGGTACAAGTGCGACAAAGTGTCATGTTCAAGAGCGACATGCTGCTTTATAAAACAAATACAATGAATGGATTCTTTTTCTCACTTTTTCCCCCACAATTACTGGTGAGTACCTCTTTATTTTTTTCAAGCTTGAGGAGGATAACATTTTCTTGTCATGTAAGCTCATCCTTCGGATGAGTCCATATTAGTGTTTTTTAAACAAACCCTAAGAAGGAGTGGTTTGGTCTTGTTGTGATCGACAAGTCCTGTACTGTTTAATTTTAACAAGTCTAGCATAGGATTAACTCGGTGTTTTTAATTTTTAAGGAGTCAGAAGAAAAAACATAAGAAAACTTTGTAGTGTTTTTTTTGTAAATTTAGTCTCTCAAACCTGAAAAAGGATAAAATAATTTAGGATAGAACTCTATTGACCATGCTTATTCAACATATACCTTTTTTCATAAATAGTCTAATTCAGTCCATAAAATGGGTAAACTTATACTAAATAGACGATTGTTCATTCAATTTAACGAGTTCGAATAGTCAAGTACTCGACGATATTTTCATGTTTAGAGAGTCTGAAAAGGGTTTAAAAAGGACTCCATGGTTTCACTTTTTTTGTACTTTTATAGTGTCCAAAAATTTGATAAAATTCTACTCAACTTCAAAATGATTATTTCCAAACATAATAAGTTCCTTGCACAAAAACTCAAAAATATTAGAAATATCTACTCTCAAAATATGAAAAACATTTTGATTTTGACTTCTAAAGTGAAAATAAACAAAATAATATTATTTTATTCATTTAGAATTATAAAAATATGTTAAAACAAATCATTTTCACCTTTTAGTTTTCAGAGTAGAGCAGAAAGATTTTTTTCCCTAAACCTTCCAGAGAACATATCAGTAGAACTGACCAACCATTTCAAGAACCGTCTGTGCCATGTATTCCACATCATCATTATCTTTCTCTTCATCCATTTGGTTTTTTATTTTGAAGTTTTTAGGGCATTTTTAGGGGGAAACAAGGTTTTAAAATCTGCCCTCGGGGGTGCGCAGGTTTTCATGGCGAAACCCTCGCACCCCGATGATTTTTTAATAGAAAAAATCATCAGGCCATCATGGTTTTTATGTGTATCTCATGTGCAAGAATGCACTATGTAGACTTAGAAACTACAAAAGCGCCTTGGGGTTTTGAAAAACATGTTTCTCTCCATAAAAATGGCTCAAATTATCCCAACTTCTTTCTAATTATATTAATTGATGGTTTATAGGTTATCAATCATGTTGGAATGGCGAGAAGGAGAGCATGAACTTCATGATAACGCAACCATGGATGACCTAGGAACAATTCGCAATTGAAAAATTGTGGTTTGTATAAATTCTAGGCGATTCAAGGTATGAAAGCACGGGGTGAGATAATGACCTAGCCAGTGAATCCTTGGGATGTTTGAGATAAATGTTTCATCATTAAAAACTGTAGGCTTGTGATCAAGTCGAAGAATATCTATTTCCTTACTGGATTATCTCGTAGAGGGAGAGACATTTCCATGTTTGGGACAAGACGAGGTGGTCTGCCCACTGCTTATTATATGGCTCAATATTGTACCCAAGATTTAGAGTTGAAGGATGGTCACATTGATATCAATAATATTGTGCGACTAGACCTGAATATCGGTGCATTAACAATTACCAAGTTGTGTGGAAGTGTATCTCTGCATGTGGCTACCAAAGCACAGATGCAGCCTGCAGTTGGATGTTCTAGGGGAACATTTTTCAACCGGTTTGAAGGAGTGTTGGTTAACATGAAGGGCCAAATTACAAGAGCTAAGAATGGGTAGATGAAAAACTCCAACTATGGAGCCATTCTTGTGTCTTTTTCTTTGGAGAGGATTCCACTCATCGCACCTCAGTAGTCTCCAATGGATCCCACAGGACAAGGGAAGCACCTATGTTGAGATGGGTAGCACTGATGGCTCGCCATGGTGGAGATGGTGGTGCAGTGGTTCATTATACTCCTCAGTGATTTATATGGCTTAGGAAGAAGATATTCAGGATTGAATATTTTCCTTACTTAGGGATGGATTTTAGAGGTGACCCTAACACATCACTTCCACCAAGGGCATAGTAGGATGCATCAAGTAACGAAAATAATTTTGAAGTTCTTATGTTATCTAATTTTTATTTGGTTTCTATCATCTAATACCGATAAAATTTTAAATGCAGATGTCGGCGCATCACGACCAGTATTACTTCTTCACTTTGATAGGCAGGATGTGCAACCTATAGTAGGCCCAGCATAGATCAATGCAGCAGAGATTCTGACAGAGCTAGAGCACAACCTAGAGGGGTTTACTATTGATGTTCCAGAGACAGGGACATATGGTATACCTCTTAGGCTTCAGAGACATGTGACTGGTTTTCAAGACCAATTCAGGAGATATCTGTGCAGAGTGTCATGTGCCATAGTTTTCTATCATGATCATCATCATGGATAGCCGATTATCGATTTAGATTGAAATTTTGTTTTTTGTATCAGTATCTTTAGATCTTAAGGTATTTGAAATCTATGATCACAGACGATGTAATATTTTTTGACACAAAACTATTTTTAACCTAATGATATTTACTACTTCTCATCTCTTAGTATCTTGTTAGATATGGATTAAATATCGTTTTGTTTTACTTTTAATGTTGCATATTTCTATTTAAAACTTTATTAGATAATGCATCAGCCAATGTGTTTAAATTTCTTGAAATGTGTTGATAATCAATATAATCAAATTGTCTTTCCAAGAGACGAATCCTCCAAACATTCTTAACAAAGTTGGCTTTCTAATAGCGTAAAAATCATTTAAATGTAATACAATGAGTTTTGAATATAACCTAACAATGAAATATCGAATACCAAATGTGATGGCATCATATAATAGATCAATGACTGTGTTATATTCTGAAATATTGCTCATTTTTTGACTGGGGCATATCCCATGAATAGAGACTAACTCATCCGTGGGTGATTAGATGATCCATGTCACAGAAGAGATGTTTCGTGTACTATGACAGACACCGTCAATAGAAAAAATGTAATTTTTAACGAATTTCGACATCTGCAGTATCAGAGTAATCAAGATAAGCAATTAGAGCAGTGAAAAGTCATCAAACAAAAATAACTAATCCTAAGGCACACTTTTCTAATCTAAAGCACATTGTTTTAAATTGTAACTAATGTACAAAGAGAATCTTCACATGAAGAATCATGCATAATATATCTTGAGATAAATGCCATTTCTTGGTTTATATAAGGAGACGTCGTCATAATTGATTAACTCATAGGCTCCTTTTGCAAGCACGTGCTTAACAATCTAAGGACCATACCACATTGGTTAGAATTTACTAGAACTAGGTCACCTTCTGAATATATGTGAGGATTAACACTTTGATCATATTGAGCTTTAGCACATTTTTTATGAGCCTCAGCAGTTAATGCAGCAGTGCGACGAGTTTCATCTAACTGTGCTAGGTATAGGAAGCATTTCTCCTCTTCAGAGGTAGCTGGTAATAATTCAATGGAAAATTTGAGTGATAGGATTTCACATTCAATGGTTAACACAACTTCCAACCATAAACAAATTAAAAATGAGTGAACCCTGTGGATGGTTTTTCAGAGGTAAGGTATGTCCATAATGCCAAAAAAATCATGGTATGCCAATCTTTTTATGAGTTCCAACAATCCATTTAATCATGTTGGTTAAAACCTTGTTGACGGCCTCAACTTGACCATTATCTTGAGGCTAATATGGTGTAGAACTATCATGGCATAGGCCAGTTTGATCAAAAATTTCGGTCATCATAATGTTTCAAAATTTACTTCCATGGTCCGTAATGATAGCTTGAGGGATACCAAACCGAGCAATCACATGATTGAATATGAAAATAGCTGTAGTTTTTCCATCATGCATGAATGTAGGCATTGCCTCAGCCCATTTGATAAAGTAATCTATGGCGACGATAATATACCCATGCCCCCAGTCGAGTGAGGGTTACATATGATGAAATCGGTGCCCCATTTGGTGAAAGGACTGACAAGAATGACTGGGTGAAGAGGAGTTGGAGGTGTACGCATATTTCGATCAAAATTTTTGCAATTGTGGCATTTTATAACTGCAATAATACTGTCTTTGAATAGTGATGGCTATAAATAGCGAGCACACAATATATTTTGGGTTCTGGAAAACCCAGACATATGACCACCACATGCTCAAGAGTGGCAGTCATTCAAAACCCTTTCGGCTTCTTCATGAGCTATACAATGTTGAAAAACAAAATTGGCACCCCAACGATAAATATTATTTCCAACAATATTATATTGTTGAGATTGGTATCTCATTCTCTATCGATCTGATCGTGAAAGCTCAGGTCGAAAGGTTTGGTTCTAGAGATATATAATGATATCCCAAAACCAAGGATCTAATGTACTGATTATAAATAGAGATTCATCAGTGAGATAGTTTCCTGCGACCATTTCAAATTCATTATTTGGAAAATCACACATAAGCTCAGAAAATACCAATGATTTCTTTGACTTGGATTTCTCAAACTCCAAATCAAAATCTTTTAGGATAATTAGCCATTTAGATTATTTTCCCCCGAGAAATTTTTTCATCAAAACATACATCACAGGTTGCAATTAGATATCATTGTAGTTTTGTGTACCAATATGTAATGACGCAAATGTTGGACAGCTTGAACAGCTACCAAGGCATATTTCTCCACATGTGAATACTTTATTTCCATCGGGATGAGATTCCGACTTAGGTAATAAATCACATGTTTGTGGTTAGAATCATCCTCTTGAACTAAAACCATTCCAATCGTGGAATCGGACACAACTGAGTACAAAAACTAATCTCAGTGATAATCAGGCAGATGCAACAATGGTGCATGGGTCAACACGTGTTTAAGCGCATCCAAAGATCTCAAATTTCATCCAAAATGAATGGAACGTCATGTATTAACAACCGGGTAAATCCTTTGGTTAAATCTACATAGTTCAGGATAAAACGACATAGAAAGTTTTTTTTCCCCTGCAAACTTTGGAGTTAGCGAAGAGTGGAAGGAGGAGGTAGATTAAAAATAGCCTCAACATTAAATGGATTGACACGAATGCCTTGTTTTGAAACAATGAGCCCAAGTAAACATTCTGATTGTACACAAAACACACATTTGTGTGGATTCAAATGAATGTTGTAATGCCTACATCTCATAAAGATAGCATGCAAGTGTGTAGGATGATCTTGTCTACATAAATAATGAGCAGGTAAGTCATCTAGGTAGGGTTGTAAAATATGTTTGATATCGTGAAATGTATAAGACATTGTTCATTGAATTGCTGCACCAACGGCAGTATTTTTCAGCCCAAAAGGTAATTTACAGTATGCAAACATGCCCCATGGACATATAAGTGTTGTTTTAGGCTGATCAACAGGAAGTATGTTGATTTTATTGTAACCATAAAATCCATCCATGAACAAGAATATTTCGTTTCTTCCACAATCATTAATAATTTGGTCAATATAAGGGGTAGGATACTTGTCTTTAGGAAATTCCTCATTAATATCATGATAATAGACACATACTCTGATATTCCCTTGTTTCTTGGTTACAGGAACTCTGTTAGATACCCAATCTGTCAAAGGAATATGATAAATAAATCATGCACGTAGTAATTTTTCAACTTCAACTTTAATTGCAGCAACTTTCCACGGATGTATCAGATGTAAACTATGTCTAATAGGCTTATCATCTGGGTATGTATTAATTTTATTAATAACAATCTTAGGATCAATACATGGAATTTCTTCATATGACCAGGCAAAAATGTCTCGGAATTCTTGAAATAGGGGTTTGTAGATTTTTATCTCTCCAATCGAGTAAGAAGCACCTATATGAATGTTCTCAATTATTCTGGGTTTAATTGATATGTCAATAGGAATTGTGGTTGAAATATTTCCCAAATGTTTCTCAGAATCCGAATGAAGAATCAACATAGGATTGTGAGTTTCATTGACATAATCAATTGAAAAGATGGATGAAAAACGATTCTCAAGATTATTAATGTCAAGTAGAAAATAATATCAATGATGGAGATCGTTCCATGGTAATTCATCTGATGACAATATTTCTAGGATATTTTCAGCTGTTGAAAACACTTGCTGAAAAGGATCCGGAAGTGATGTCAAAGTTTGGCTTGATAAAGGAGAAGATTATTCATTTATCACACTCATTTGATCAGTAGAATTTGATGAAGTGTCAGAACATGATTGTACTACTACATATGTCGATTCAAAAGAACTTAAAGGCATATCACCACCATATGAGTCCAATTCTAATTCTAAAGGCACATTCCATGTGTCATAAAATGGCATTGTGCTTGATGTAATCATATTGGTATTGGAAATAGTTTGCGGTACGTTGGGAGAAAATATAGCGAAAGTTCCCATGAGAGAGGAATCCTTGACTAGTCCTACTCCAACATCTTTGTAAGGGGTAACCATTTTTCTAACATGTTGGATACTATCTGTATATAGGGTTTGAAGCGAAGTAAGACAATTGATCAATTTTAACAATCTTTACTTTATGAGGAAACATTATCATCCGAAAGACTGTTGAAACCACAATTATCATAGCACAAGACCAAATTTTACCTAGAAGAAGGTTGTAATCAAGAGGGGCATCAACAACTTCCACCTCGAGTGTTATGTTTTTTCCTTCTACTTCTATAGGCAGATCCTTTAGTATTCTAAATGGGCAAAAACCTCTTCCATCAAAGGCTTTAAGAATGGTCAGTGACTGGTTGATTTTCGCAGAAACAAGAGTTTTTCAACAAGCTGAGGACATAATGCACATAGATTCTCCCTCGTCAATTACTGTGTGAAATATTCACCTTGATTTCACTAATATCATAATATGAAAAGCCATTTCATGTGGGAGTCTAGGTACAATTTTTTTCAGATCAAAGAAAATAAGATTTGATTCTTGAGGATCAATTGCTCCTATAGTTGATAATAGTAATTTCCTCTGATTTGGAAAATATTGCAGTACTTCGAGGGCTGACATTGTTGAAGGGGATATGGCCAAACCTTCAACAATATTTTTAATTATGAGTGGCTCTCACAACTGGATTGAATGTCGATTTTTGAAGTACACCCTTGGCAGGTGGTTTAATTGCTAAACCGGGATTAGGTTTCTTGATTTGCAATGATTTGGAAACCGAAGGAGTTTATAATGGTGGTTGAATGGATGATTCAGTTTATTTACCAGTTACAGGACTCTTAGATCCATAGCCTTGAGATCTTGTTGCAACCATGACCTGGGACATCATCAGGATATCCAAAGATGAATTGGAAGAAGATCTGATCATTTCATTATCTTGAGATGGAAAAATATATTTCTATACAGAAGGTGTGGGTGAACCTTTGAAAAATTTGGATACCTCAACCTGATGTGGGAATTCTTTGGTGTAGTGATCCTCATCACAGATAAGACAAGGATAACGAGGTTTCCATGTTTTGTATAACAGTTCGGTTTTTTCACCTTTCTCTTTATGAGAAGTGTTTTTCTTATTTTTACCCTTCCCCTTCTTCTTATTGCTGGATTTTTTTAGCTTTGTATGTAGATGATTCTACAACATGAATCTCGGCAGAATTTTCTAGGGAAGGTTCTCCTTTAGGTGAATCTGGTAGAGTTATGATTGGAGAATTAGTTTAAGTTGATTTATTCTTACTCTTTTTCATATTAATTGTACCAATTACATCATCTGTAGAATGAGAACCAGAATGAGTTGCAGTAAGGTGGCTTGGGCGTGGTAAATCATGAATTTTTTCATACATAGTGCCAGACTCTATGTAAATGAGGTCCAGGTATTGTGCTTAAGCTATGACCTACTCTTCTGTTACAACGCCTCCCTTAGCTACATCTTCGGTAATCTTAGGAAGTAATGATTTAATGAACCAACTTGCTAAAATTTGATCTGGAATGAAAAATTTCACTAAACGTTGTCTACGTCGCCATTCGTGTATGGGATTTTAAATGTAAGTAGAAATACTTTGTTTTAATGTAGTCAAAAGTTCTGTGTCATTGTCATAACGGATTGACAACTGAAAATGAGTTACGAATGTTGTTGTTAAGGCATTGAAATTATTGAAATATTCGCGTGGTAACTCAATGTACCACTTTGTGGCTAAACCGATCAAAGTTCTCTAAAAAATTCTCAAATGAATGGAATCATCGATTAAGGATTTCGATGCACACCACAGATGATAAATCATCACATGATTTGAGGGGTATTCTCCTAATTTTCCTTCAAACTTTGAAATATCAATGGGAAACTTAGTGGGAATTTCTGGCCAAAACAGAAGATAATAAATCGAATCATTCATTAGTCGAGACAAGTCTCGTAAATATAAATTTGCAATGAACAGTAACCGACGGTTATGATATTTTTGTGCAAACGGATAACCTTGAGGAACAATACTAGTACTCGAAGGAGGATATCTAGGAAAACTTGGAATAGCTTGAGGAGTTGGGATTGGAATACCTCCAGGGTATCTAGGGTTATCCATACCAAACTGAGGTTGAGCTAGTATTTTATATGTATAACCAGGGTATGGTTGGCTCTGGTAAACTAGATTTTGTCCCATTTGTCCATATTTAAATTTCCCTTGAAATAGTAGACTCTGAACAAACTGACCTTGAAAGGTTTGACCCGTAAAAGGTAGACTTGTTTGAACCGTAGTTGCACCAGGTTGTCCTATAGAGGTTTTAGGAATATATTGAACTGTAGGTCCAGTTAGATGAGTATTAATATGAGGGATATATTGTGTAACAATTGGTGTTGTCATTTGAAGGCTGGTAACAAAACGTAATTGAGAAACTCTAGGGATAGGTGTACTCAGTTGTTGAACAAAAATTTGTGCATCAGATTGGATAGGAATATTTAGACCAACCTGTTGACTACCCAGCATATATACCTGTGAGGTAACTTGAATTGCACTCGAAATAGGTTGTTGGACTTGGGTAAAACCAAATTGTCCAGTTGACTGAGCAGGTTGATTATAAGGTACTTGTAAAGTAGGTTGCAAATATTGTTGATTCAACAAGGTATTACACACAGTATCAATTCCCGGGTAAGGATCTCCTATCAAAGGTTTCGATGCATAAGGTTGAACATAACTAGCTTGAGGCATTGGAACATATGTTTGATAATTACCGGGAATATTTGGTCCTACAACCGAGGGATAAGTTCTAGCAAAAGGTTGTCCCCCTTATAAGGATGGTTTCTCTTGATAAGGATGTTACCCTTGGAAAGGTATTTTTCCTTGAATAGGTTGATGCCCTTGGAAATATTGTTTCCCTTGGAAAGCTAGCTACCCTTAAAAAGGTTGCTTCCCTCCAGGCGTTATATAGCCACCTATAGAGCTAGCTTGAGGAATATTTCCGGAAAACATATAGACATGTTTTGTTGTCAAATTTTTGGTGGCAGATTCATAAAGACCAGTGGATTTTTTGAAAGTTTCAGAAGATGGAGATGCTCCTAAGAAAGTGCTAGAGAGCGAATGGTACCTAGCAGGAATAGATGGACTGCAATACAAAAATGTTTATGGTGATGAAGAAAACATAAATGACTCAGTAGACATGCTTGGTGAATCCATGTAACTACCTCTGGGTATAAACTAAAAAGGTATGCAATGTGGTGAATGATTATGCAGAAATTCAATAATTTGATGATACCAAGGATCCAGTCTAAAAGGAACGAAAGGGTAAATTTTTTCAGTAAACCTTAGATCTAAATATTCTTGACACGAAGGAATTGTGATCTCTTCTTCCACGTCAGAAATCTCTTCAATGATAATTAGGCCAAGAGGAAGATTCTCAGTAATAAGAATTTTCACTCGAGGTGAACGAGGATGACCAGGATTCAGGGCTATAAAATTTGAAGGTTACTCAGATGAAGTAGATTTATATTCAGGCTCATATGTTTCAAGTTCAATGAATTGGGTATCTGACAATTCGCTAGTAACAGATTCAACTGTAATTATTTCAGAAATTTCTCGTTGTTCTTGATCTTTTTCAATTATCTGAGGTGGATTAACTTCAAAATCAGGATGTATTACAATGGATGTTTATCCCTGTTCAATAGACCTGGTTCCCGATTGTTGAACTCTTTTAGTTTTAATTTTTCCAATTGAGTAAGTGTATACTCGGGGGGTTTCCCTTACATTCTACATGAATGTTTCGGTAATTCAGCCACGGTTAATCTTTTAACACACAAAATCAAAAAAATTCAAAAGAATACACCTAAGGTTGCTAAAAAAATCAAGCAAATGAACACGCGCCTGCAAAATTTAAGAGACAAACCACATATAAATAGTATGTTTCCACTATTAAAGCAGTAGTTGGTGATGAAATCCAACATCATGGAAATTATTGTGGAAAACAGGCAGTTGGAACAGTTACCCTGACAACCTGCTGAATGAAACAACCTGGTGCAAGTAACTCCACTATGGCATCTCGCAGTGAAGAGCACCCTCTGAAAATTCCAAGTGATTCTAGTCAACATTTGCTCCAGGTGCAGTGGACCTTCCCTCCACCATCACCTTGGGGAAAATCCTAATGATTATGTCCACTAAGGTCACAAATTGAGACAATTACACCTGTGGAAACATTCTACGATCTCATATACACGCAAGGGCACAGTACCGAGCTCAATCTACTTTAAATCTCCTCGACATGGTATATCTGAGGTTTGCTAACAAATGACCCCAGGCTCCTCAACAATGGTTAATTTAAGGTTTAACGTTTGTATTACATGCATGTATTCTATCTTCGCCAATGAAGTAGGTATGATTAGCTCATTGTTTCTAACATGACCTTGTGCTTAATTATTTTAAGAAGATCTTCCCATAGTACAAATGCAACAATTATATTTCCCTACCGCAAGATGCTACTTGTTTTTTTAACTGCTTTGGAACGTTTATTACAACCTATTCCAAAGCACTAGCCTAAGCTAAATTGGTGGAATGAGCCCTAGAAAATGTAAAAAATATCTATATTGATTTTATTAAGTGTTGTATTGATTTGGTTGTTATTAACACAAAGGGGTATGCAGATGAAACTTGATGATATTGTGACCTGACTCAAAAATACTCTAAATGCATCAATATGAAAATCAAACTCGTTTATTTCGATGAATTCTATTTAGGAGAAAGTTGAAGGACTTTTGAACTCAAAAGTACAAGTTTCCTAATAAAATTCCTTTTCGACTAGAAAACAATTTCATTAAGAACACAATTTCCAAGCATGATCAATGTCTCTTTTGCGAAGAAAATTCTATTGATTACAATGTCAAAAAACTACAATTTTGATATAAGAAACAAATCTCAAAAGAAGGAAACTTATAAAACACTAAAAAGTATAAAAACTTAAAAGCGAATCAAAGTTCTAATTATCAATCTGTTGTGCTATAGAACACCCCCCATTTATTTTAATAAATGGGAACCCTTCAGAAATAAATAGGAATTTTTTTTTAATCTTAAAACAAAAAAAAATAGGAAATAAAGTTTTCTTTGAAATTTTTCCGCTTTTTTCCTTAGTGTGCGTCGCAAACTGCATAACTTATAACCAAAACGACTTGAAATCCATTAGGTCACGCGGGCTGCGAAACGCACTAAGCCTTTTCCAAAGTTATTTTTAAAAGCTTGCAAACGCTTCAATCACCATTATAACTTGTTTATCACATCACACCTCATTTAAACGATAAAACTTATAAGCATTTGGATATAAGTTACAAGTATGTGGACCTGACGAGCCAAAACAAGGTAATAAACATAAAACTCTTAAGTCCCATAAAGCACAGCTGCTTGACTTCTTGAATGCGCACTTCGCATTTCACGTGACTTAACCAAAAGCAAGTTCATTTACCGCATAAGAATTGCAATCTGCGATTTGCACAAATCTCATTTCGCAGACGTTATGGATAAAACATCATAAATGGTAAAAGTTATAAGTTGCGATATGTGAATGAATGGCATTTAATTACTCAAGCATGTGAAATGACTTATGTCATATGAAACCAAAATTGGAGAGCCAGCGTCTTAAATTGATTGATATTTAATTCACGTCAAGGTGTAAGAGAAATGATTTGAAATTATTAAATGACATTTAATAGAAGTAAAGATTTGATATAGATGACTGGTTTTTCTCTTTGTTCTATGTATTTTTTATTTTTTCTCTGTTTGCTTGAAATCAGGAGACCAACTAACAGAGTAAAGAAGATTGAAATGAACAAGAAAGGCAAAGAGATTGCTCAAATGTCATCTACTGAAGACTCAAACATGGCTCCCTTGTTTTCAGACACCACCTGCAACAAGGATTGTGTCATTTCAGCATGGGAGGAAATGCATAAACTTTTCGAGGATGAAAATCCAAGCATAATAAGCAAAGTCTCTACAATAGGCATGCCATTTTCTTCGGATGCAACTTACTTCGACGCTGCATGTTCATTTGTTCACAAGGTAGCTGCAAGGCCAAAAATTCTCTCTTACACAAACATGGTTAAGTGGGTAATAGACCACTTAAACATAGAAGACAGAACATTAAAAGATTCAAAAGGCGACAATATTGTCATTCAGGGTAGAAGATTTACAAGCAATGTATCATCTACCCTCCCCGCAGCAGAAATATGACAAAGGTTTCCTACAAAGCTTTAGAGAAGAGCACCCAGATCTCATTAAATTCATAAAAGAATGGAAGGAAGACCAGGGAAACGTGAAGCGATATAAACTCGATACGTACGTAATTGTCTAGATTCCTTCCCCTTAATGTTATGCTACCGATATGTTCTGTAGATTTTTTTCAAAGCCTGATACCACTAGGTTTTTAGTAGATTGGGTCCCATTAATTGATGCAATCATCAATTACTTAATTTTGAATTGGGAAAATATCCTATGTGACAATTTAGCAAAACACGTCATGGAGTATAGGAATAAAAGGAGTGTTTCATCTAGAGAAATACCACCCTTTTATATGAGTGCCTATGTCATTGACGCAATCTGTTTTTCTTCTCGTTTTCCTACCATGGGATGGAAATGGACTATCTAAGACCCTACCCCAATCCAAATCCATATTTATCACAGAGCCCTTTGGGATTCAAACTTCCATCTACATTTCTACAAAATTTTCCATGGAGTCATGTTACCTATGCACCATATGATATTCAATGAGAAAGCCCCTGGGGTTTCCAAAGAAGCTAGTACATATATTATTTTTGTGGCTATATGGTTTTCAAAGGATAATTTTACATATGTCAGATTATTTTGCAATTACGCTTCTCCCCATGTCCTACCATTTTATGTTCCTGATAAATTACTTGCAAGAGAGCTAGCCTACTAGCTTGTTAATGGTATTACTAAATAGTTGAGAGATGTTAAGAAGGTCATTTGGCCTAATTTCCCTTTATAGTGCGGTACTTTTTCACTTTTTCATATTGGCCATACCTACAAGGAAGTTTCAAAGATTAATCCACTGAATTTGGTAGTAATGCTAAAGAGGCTATATGATCCAAATGATGTAATTAAAAACTTCATCACAAAGCTCAAAATGAAGCCTTTTATAAAGGAAATAGACGAATTTCATGATCTCTTCCAAGGCATGGAAAAGTTTTCAGATATAATTAATTTTGCATCAAGTCAACTAAACCAAGATGATTTGGAAGCTTTCCAGACATACAGAAATAAGAGACAGGAGAGAATTCCTCTTGAATTTCTAACTATTGAAAATTTCAATAGACCTACTCCAAGTATCAGCTTGGGTAATGAAGAAAAAGACATGTATGAGGATGAGTCAGGTCAATCAGAGCATCAATCTCACAATTCGAATCATTCTGAAAATTAGTTTGAATCCAGAAAAGATAGCCCAGAAAATATAATTGATAAAGTAATCCAAGATATAGAGATGTAGGAGAAAAATGAAATTAATGGAATAAATTCAACTTCTCAAGGGTTCACCACAGTCATGATACACTTGATCAGTCATAAAAGTTCCAAAAGAATAATTTGAGTAGTGAATGGGATGATTTTTCTGAAGCAAAAAAATTCTTAAAACCAATCCCAATATTGATCAAGCTACTAGTTTTCAGACACCTAAGCATTCCTAGAAGATAGTGGAAACTGTTAATCCACTACAACAAGTTCCAGAAACTCATGATCAAGAGATCATGCCAGCCTAACCTACAGAAAAAATAGTTTTACAAGTCGAATAAATTCCTTGACTGGATATCTTCTATATTCCTAGTCATAAGGTTCTATTACAGAGAAATAAAAGGAGAAGAATTGATGAAATAGTCTCAAACCTCAAAAATGAATTTGTTGACATTTTGTGGAAGGATCCTTTAGTTGATCCTATTGAACATTTAACTAAATTATCACGGTTTGTAGGGGCATATGCTACTGACACTGCTGATAAAGCTACTGAGGTTAAAATGTTGTTGAAGAAGAAGGAAGACAAAATATAAGAACTAGAGATATTGTTAGATGAAGAAAAATCTAACTCCAACGAGCAAATGAAATCAAATATGGCCCAATTTCAAAATGATTTCGAAAGTCTTAAATTTTAGCATCAAGTAGAAATCACTGAGAAGCAAGCACAATTGGAAGCAGCAACAACCAGGTTACAAATAAAAACACAATTAGAGAAATTCATAAAAGAAGCATTGGAGGTAAATTCTAAGTTAAAGCAACAACAGGAAGTATTTTTCCAAAAAGCTTCTATTATTGACTCTTATTGTGACTCAAATGAAATACTGGTTCAACAAGTAGCTATCCAGAAACTTGAATGTGATAAGATTGAGAAGAAAATCGACAAGCACATTTAATGGCAAGCATCAGACTCAGGAAAGGAAGATAATATACCCTAGGTAGATAAGTTCCACAAGGAGATATTATTCAAAGATTGGGAAGCACAAATAAGGCAAGCAGAGAAATCAACAGTGAAAACATCAAGATTATCAAAGGAAATTATAGAATCTGTATGTAAACAACTAGTGAAAGAAGAACTTATCAAGGAGTAAACGTCTAAATTTTTCTCATAAGTAAAACAGCTAGAAACACAGTGGAAGAAAAATGCATAAACATAGGATGAAATAATTAAAAAGGTAAACAAGTTTGATCAAGAAAATTATTGAATTTTCTGATAAAACCTTATCATCAATATCAGATCTTGCAGTCTTTAACAGATTCAACAAGAAGATCTTAGCCAGTAATTTCCAACGTAGTATTCAAGGGATACCTCAGATTTAGGATTTCGCAGCCAGCTCAGCTCAAGCCCATGCTAGATATTTGTAAACTTTGGAACGGAATCCAAAAGAAAGGGTGGAATTCATAAATCATATTGTTACTTTATTTTCCTAGATTGTAGTTTAAGTTAGTCTTACGAGGATGGTTGTTTGAAACCCCCTCTATATTTTTGTAATAATTTATTTTACAACATAGTTAATTTAGTATTTAAACCCCTCTCATGCATTTAGAGAAGGGTCCAGAAATTTATCAAAAACATTTGAAAAGAATGCACTATTGTAAGTTTTTGAATACTTTGATGAATTAATGGAACACATATGTTATCTTTTGACAATTAAAGTTATTTAACTGATGTTGCACTACTGTACTCTTTAAATTGCTTGAAAGTGAAGAGGAGCAGATCAATTACTGTCAGTTTACATGAGTAGAACTTTGTACATATGTTACTTCTATTCACTTGTATTAAGTCTTGCTTTATATATTGATAGTCATCTTTTTATTGCAATATATATTTGAAACGCTATTATAGATGAATCTTACATGCACCTATGTTCTAATATTTGTCTATGATCTATTATTAAATATATAATCACACATATGAATGCAATATATTTCTCACAATTCTTCCAGTCAAAATACTTTGTTAGAAGAATCATCTTACATAATTTTCATCTCTTTCAACCGTTAAATGATCTATATTACTAATAGTTGAAGGATATCTTTTTAGATCGCATAAAGTAAGAAAACACCCTAGGTATATAGTATAATAAATAGTTTATAATAGATGCATATGATAGATTAAAATGATTCTCCATTTTCATGTTGTATAATCAAAACACCCTCAAAATCATCCTTATTGGGAAATTGGTCACATTATTCCCAGTCGGAGCCACTGCTCCAATTGGAAAAGGAGTTTATTTAAGGTCTAGACCAAGTGGCTTTCCCCCATGTTGTGGTAGCGGAATTTCGAGGTCTCAACATTATGGTGCTAGAAGGAGGGCATTGTGAATGAAAAAAATATCTGATCAATCTAAAGGTTAATATAAGAGTCTCTCTCCCTCTAGATCCCCATCAACTTCCAGAAAATTATGTAGATCCTCATATTTAAAATCTGAAGTTGATCATCTCTCTCCTAAGTCTCCTAATGATACTCAACCCATACTATCCCTTGATTCTCATCAAGCTTCCCCATAAGTTCAATATTTGATAGAAAAGTTAGAGAGAGTATCCATTTCTGCTTAGAAGCCTGAATCTTCTCTAATATTGGATATCAGTATTGCGTCTTCTTTACAAACTCAAAGAATATTAACTCGATCAGAAATTCAAAAGAAAGGAATCATTCCTTTTTAATTTCCCATTGATAGTACTCGAAAGATACTAAATAGGAATGAATTAGAGTGAATCGCTAGGGATATCTTATCCCATTCACCTCCATTAACTCCGCTCACTTCCACAACTTCCATTCCAACAATCATTGTTACTTTGACTAGTTACAGTACTTAAAATACTATCCCTTCAACTAGTCCTAGCACTCAGCCTACCTCTTCTTCAACTCAAACTCCACCCATCCAACATATTCAAAATCTAATGGTAGGTTAAGTACCCCCACCAAATCTAAATCCATGCGAAAATCCAGGGGCTATAAATATGCCCGCTCCTCTTCATGCTCTACCAAAATCACCTGAAATATGGTTACCTAAATTTAATTCTGGTGATGGTATTCCGGCAGAAGAACACATTCATAATTTTATGTTAGTCATCAATCTAAATGGAGTAGTTGAAGAGGATTGAATTGTAAGATTATTTATGTATACTCTAAAAGGATCTGCAGGATCCTGGTATTTTTCACTACCTGCCCACTCTATATCTACCTAGAATATGTTCCAATAAAAATTTCTAACTATATTTGGGGATGAGAGGACCACTGGTATGCTCATCAATGATTTGTCAAATCTAAAAGCTAAAACAAGTGGGAATATAAAATATTTTAATTCAATATTTAATAAATTACTCAATAAAACTCCTGCTACAACAGTTCCTTTTGCAGAAGTTCAAATTCACTGGTATATTTCATCTCTTCCATCCAATTACCTATTTTTGTTGATAGAGAAAAACTCCCGAGACTGGAAGAAAACATGAAAGAATCTCTGTCTATAGAGAAACGCATAACAGATCTTGAGAAAAGGAATTCTCAAGAGGATTGAAAATCAAAGAAGGTATATTTCAAAGATTATTCTAAAAAGAAGATGCCAAAAGACCCTTTTAATGTAGAATGTCTTTAAAAAGTTTTGAATACTATGACCAACAAGATAGAAGATATCAAGAAACAAGTCGTAGAAAATTCAAGCTCAAAAAATACTTTCAAAAAATTCAAGAATGGTTAGTCCTCTAATACTCAACCTCCAAATATCATATCTAATGTTGAATCTAATCAAGATATAGAGGAAGAGAAAATAGAGGAAGAAGAAGATGAAGAAGAAGAAGAAGTTGAACTTAATGGAATGTGGGACTTGTTACATGTTATTTTGTCACCATGAAATTTAACTGTCTATATGGGTTCATCATCGCCTATATTATGCTTCCTTAGAAGTCAAAAACCCCAAAGTTCCTAAACCAAGTCTTGGAATTGGAGAAAAGCTCATTAAAACCCTAAAAATCCTAACTTCGAACTTTTTCTAGTCCTTGCCTATGGACCTACAGCTTTTTGCTCTATAACCTGCAGCACATCCCACATGTTCTTCTTATTAAACCTACGAACCCCCGTAAAAGGTAAAATAAAAGAAAAAGTAAGTTCTAGAAGCCCAACTGGATGAATATTCTCCCAACTAGAAGCTTCTAGAAGCGCATTCAGTTCGAGAATTATCCTATACTTAAGAGCTCTATCCCTTCACTCATGGAGTTTATCCCTTGGTATATGAATCTCAAATCCCTTCATGAGACAAATCCATACCACTCTTCATGGAACTGAAACTACCTCCATTTCCATATAAATTGAGCTCATGTTCCAGTCTCAATGGTAGAGACACATATGTGGTAATTGCTGAAGAAATTATTAAGAGAGAATACTCTTTATACTAGCCATTTTTGATATGAGAATGATCACACACTCATGTCCATAACTTCATGCAAGTTCAGAGAGAATAAGGCTTGTCACTCTGAGAGAGGACGATTGTTCAGGACCCCAAAAGAACCTATATAACATCAAGGCGAAAGGTTGTAAGGTTACTTCTTATTATAAAAGTGAATAAAAATGGATTTTATTTTCTCATTGAATTGTTCATGTATCTATTTGCATATTTCAATTCTTGGATTCCTTGATCACTGAGATAGATTAGTGTTTTCTCAATTGTTTTAATCCTTTTATATGTCTTTGACTGCAGGTTTCAGGTCCTGAAGTGACCTCTTTTAGAGCGACTGGATAGAATATTTCTGCGAGCATTGGAATTTAGGTAGGGGCATGTCCTCGTACATTGTAATTAATAATTCCAAATCACTAATGATCTAGAGAAAATGGTTTGCATTTGGTTGTTTGTTTCTAGATATCCTTAGGATACTAGGGAGATCGTTCTTGTCTGCAAGAAGGATTTATTCGCATAATAGGACTTCATCCTACCAAATGAATAACAACATGAAGCATTACCTGTGAGTAAGATAATAAAAAATACTATTGAAGAAATGCAGCCAAATCAAGAGGAAAAGATTTCAACTCCTGCTAAAGATAAATCAGTAAGAAAAAAATTATACTTCAAAGGCTACACAAGCTAGACCCGTTACTTCAGCTACTCCACCTACATCTAAGACAATGGTAGTCTCAGACACTATTGAATATAATGTAGTTGAAGATATGAATAAAACCAGGGCCAATATTTCAATTCACGATCTTAATAAATTAAAGCAACAACAAAAAATCTTACTTAGAGACTTAAATGTGGTTCCTGCTTCAACCTTACCTGCTCCAATAATAGTACAAGATTCTAATGAAATGGGTAAGCCACCTCCCCCTTCAACTAAAATAGATGATACAGACTTGATTATGATAGGTGATTGATTCATCTCCCATACTCCTCCATTTCTCTTAACCTATGAGATCTATAATAAAAACATCCACAATTGCTTAATAGACTCAGGGGGTTCCTCTAATATAATGCCAAAATTAGTTTGTGCTAAGTTGAACATAACTCATCAGAGTTCCCCTATTCATATTGTTACACCATTTTTTTGGTCATCTAACCTACTATCATTAGATGAACCCAAGTACACCATGTAAGACCAATTTTACCCTAAGTAAAACTGCTTTCACTATGTGAAATAACTTAGTAAAACACCTTTATTAAGTTGTTTATGGTCTAAACGGGAAATCCGAAAATGAAATAATAAGAAAATCTATATTTGTTTATATTTCCTGGTCATATTTAACACAAAACAAGAAAATCAATTAAAAAAATCCTTATTTATTTGATTATTTCCAAGGAATATGTTATTTAAATCCTATTTAAATAATATTCCTAGTTAAATTTGACTAAATCATTTATAAATAATTAAATAAATCATTTAATTATATTCCCGCCATTTCCTTAAAATATCAAATAAATCATTTATTTATTTATTATTTATAAATAAATGAATTGACCCAAGTCAAAAATCCTTTCCCCTCCAACAAATATAATAAAATATTCCTAAAGGGTGGTTCTAGAATTTGATTAATAATATTTTATTCATGCACCAAGTTTTTAGATCGCCCTAATATTTTGTTATAAATAGAAGGGTTTTCCCCATTAATTAGTCACCTTTTGTTGCCTAAATATCACCTCTGGATCTATACACTTGGTCACATTTTCTACATTTTTGCCTTGTGAGCTCCCATTAAGTTCTTGTTTGTCTGGGTTTTCTATACCAACAAGAGAGAGAGAGATTCTAGATCTGAAGTGCTGAGGATTATCAAGAACCCATCCCATTGAGGAGAACTGGAAAACACCTTTCTTGTTTTCCTCTCAGGTGCTCCTTTTCAATATAATATAAAAATTCTTTCAAATACATCGTTCTTGTCTTGTCTATTGGATGCATGGAGCCTTATTCTATTTTATCTGCTTAATGTCTTTTATGCTTAGATCTGGATTTTTGCAGCATTATTTAGATCATCTGATTGTAGATTTAAAGATATTTGGCAGCCATAATTGATGTTAGGGCTATTTTTTATGCATAGCTAAAGTGGTCTTTTACGACGAAAGATTAATACTAACAATTGGCGACTGCACATGGGTTTTCTTTTGCGACCGCTATCGTTTTATCTATTCCTGCATATCCAACTATTTCAGACCTTAGGGTTTCTCTTCATTTTTTTTTCCTATTTTTATGGTGTTTTTCACCTCTAAAACCCTCAAACATTAAAATTTTTAACTTCCGTGTGTTTATGGCCCTATTGCGCAGGTGACCAACATCAGCGGCAGTTGAGACGATAATTTTTTATGAAATCTGCCGCTGAGAGACTCGGATTTTCAGGTCGCAATTATCGGCCCAAAAAATGTGACCTGGAATTGAGGACACACTTTTCTACCCCAAACCTGCGACCTAGACTAAAAACAGGTCAAAACCTGTGACCTGCACTTTTTTCTGCCATTTTCCAGCAATTTTGTTGGGTTTTTCTAAAGCTTCTACCAGGGTTTTCCAGCCTCTGTCTCTACCCGTTTAGACCTATTTATGATCTGTTTCACTCAACTAAGTGGGAATATTGCACCTTAGGGATTTAGTACCCTCCCTTTTGGTGGGCGATTTTTAGCTGTTTCAAGCGTCTCAATTTTCAGAGTTTTAGCCTTCTTATTGTCAGATCTGATACTTCATTTTCAGATCCATTTAGATCAGCTCTTATCCCTTTCAAATCACCTCATATACTTTTTTTTGGGTTTACCTCTAGGGCCACCTCTTCGTCCCTCCTCCCTTTAGCTGATTTCCCCTTTTGTTACAGCAACCTTGCCTCTGCCTCTTTGGTATTCTCTGCACCTCTTTCTAGAAGATTTATCCTTTAGATCCCTGTCCCTCTCAACCTTACATCTATCGGCCTCTTTCTCGTGTCTTTTGACTAGATTTTTCCCTCTTTTTAGATTAGATTTGAGAGACCTGCCTTCTTGGGTTAGAATGATGCATTGTTAGCTGTTAAATTTTCTGTTATTTCAGCATTATATACTGTTATTTATAGATTTATTTTCAGTTACGCAACACACTTTTTCTTTTACTCTCAAAACGTTTGGGTTTAAAAAATCAAAATCAACACACGCCACACACTGAACCTAAGTAAATAAGAGCCTGGTTAACACCACCTGGAAAAGACTTTAAAATAAATTGTCATTGCACCTCTCTACCCTTGGTTTTTCTTCTTCACGTCATCATTGCACCCCCAAGGCATTTCTCCCGGTGACTTCTTGGCCTTCACCCTCAATTTCTGGTTGGTCGACTTCCTCCTTCACATCGTCATTGAGTAATTCCTCCCTCGAGTCCGCACTCCGACTCTTCTTCTGATTTTTTGGGTTCTCCCCCTGCTCCTGGTTCTCCCCCTGTTACCTTCAACATGTCTATTTCAGGGCCTAGCATCAGCGGCAACCCCAGTTCTACTGCTAGGTCCGTTTCCAGCGGAACTACTACGGGACCTACCTCAACTGTGCCATTGCTCCCTTATATGGCTGGCCTTGGTCTCCTCGAATTCAATCAGCTGATCAATGATCCTATCTAGAATGATCTTAGTTGGCCTGCTATGCCAACCAAGCTCCCCTCTAACATTCCCAAGTTCAAAGGCCTTGCTAGTGAAGATCCCTCCAACCATATCCAATCTTTCCATATGTGGTGTTCATCCAATTCCATTACTGATGACTCCATTATTCTTAGATTTTTCCAATGCACGCTTATTGGCGAAGCTTATAAATGGTATGTTGAGCAGGCCACCTCCTCCCATACAACTTTTGCTACCATTTCCCAAGCCTTTTTATCTTATTTCCAGCTACCTCTCCGATACGACACTGGTACTGAGATTTTAACTTCCTTTCGTCAATCCTCTCGGACCCCCCTTTCCGCTCATGTCCAGGAATGGCAGAGAAGAAAAATCCTATGTCAATCTCCTACCTTCGAAGACCGTGTCTACATGGAATGGTTCCTTAGATATCTCTTGCCCCCTATCGGGAAAGATGTCGCATTGCATTTTCCTCAAACCGAACAAGCTGCCCTCCAAATGGCATTAAAATATGACCTGATCTATGCTCAGACGGGTTATGTTTATATTGTTCTACCTGATGTCCCCAGACCCAGTGATGCCCATGCACTGGGGGCACCTCATGCCACCAACGGTATCGTTGGAGCTAACTCTCATACATACGCCCAACCTCCCATGGGTTATGGTTTTCCTGGGGGGGGAGGCAGCACCTCCCACACTTTTTCCCCTCCGGGTAGCACATCTCTAGGAAACGGCATGCCCCCTCTTTTGGTCCAACCTCCTACTTACCACACTGTTACCCAACCCCCTTATTATCTGTATCCATAGCTTGGTTCCCCAGCTCCTCCAACATCAGCACCTCTACCTCCCTTGCCTTCTCAACCCCCATAACAGAAGTCATCGTCCCCTCAAGAGCAGGTGGATTCAGAGCAGGGATTTGTGGCTACCCAACCACCTGACGGATAGGTAGCCACTCAACCTTCCCCTTTTGGTTCCTTCGATTACCAGATTCTCATGATGAACTCTAATGACCCTTTACCTGTTGACCTTAACCTTCAAACATGGTCTCATCAGTACCCCAAGCCTCCCGCTTCGTCTGTCCCCGAGTCACCTTCTTCAGGTTCTACAGAGCTTCTTTTGACATCTAATGGTCCCTTTCATATCCCTCGGCCAAAATTTGAGGTTCATACCAAGATTCCTAAGGGCCCATTACGCCGCAATGCTGCTTCTGGTCGAGTTTCTCATTCGTATAGCATAGTAGATGATTTGGCACAGTCTCCTGCTACCATTTCAACAATGGAACTCCTCCAATCATGTCCTTCTCAAAAGAAGGCTCTACTATCTGCCATGGGCACTGTAGATCCTACTGATGACCAATTGATTGTTTTCAATGCCCGTCAGTCAGACCATCCCCCCCTTCCTGCTTCTGTTGTTTTCCAAATCCCAGTCAAAATCCAAAATGCCAACGTTGCTCGGTGTATTATTGATGAGGGGGCATCTACTTGTGTGATGTCTGCTTCGGTTTGGAAACAACTTGGATCTCCTGAGCTGGCCCCTTCCATAATCACCCTTCATGTGTGGGATGGCCATGCCTCCCAGCCCATCAGCCTTTTCTGTAACTGTCCTATCACCCTTGCGAGCAAGATTGTTTATGTCGACGTTGAAGTTATCGACGCCCCTCTTGAATATAACATTATTTTGGGGCATAGTTACACCTATGGCATGTCTTCCGTCCCATCCACAGTCCACCGCAAGATGTTTTTCCCTCATAATGGCAAGATTGTCACCATTGACCAATTGACTTACAATGAACCAAAATCTCAGACCTCCCCTGATTCCACCATCTCCAATGTCACCAATAAGAAAACCGTCGATTCTTTGACCAATGTCTCCCCTGGCGTCTACAAAGACTCTTCCTTGCTTGGAACTTTCCTTGGTATTCCTCCTCCTCCTCTCTCTAATCCCATCTTAGCGAATGTTTGCATGATGCAATTTTCTCGGTCTGACCTTAAACAACCCTCTTCGGCTAGTCAACAACCTCAACCTCAACCTCACCTGCCGCAACCTGCTCCTAGCCCTTTGCCTCAGCCAGCCAGACCTCTTCCTTCTGGCCCTTCTCCTACAGCTGGTACCCATGCTTCTCTCTATCCTACTGGGTCGGTTCCACCAGGTCTAAACCATCTTGGAGCCATCCCTCCTAGCCACTACCCCACTGGTCAAATACCTTTCCTTGCTCCCCCTCCTGGAGTCTCTTCGGTTCCCACCATCTTCTACCTATCATCATCCATGAGACCCTTGGGGAACATTCCCTCTAAATCCTCCCCTGCTATTTCACTTGACCTTCCTTCAGCGATCATCCTAGGCTCAACATCGGTAGCTCCTTTATCTGCTTACTCTTCTATCACCCCTTGTGACGATGCGCATGTGAACCTCTCTTCTCATGATGATGAGTCAGGTAGCTTCGCCGCGTCAGGTGGTCTTTCTTCTACAACTCACCCCATATTCTATCACGATGATGACATTATGGAGGAAATCCCCACCCCTGACTTTATCTATTCCCCCTTACATCGAACCCATGCATTTGAATCACATACACCTTGTGACCATTATAGGAACACCCCATGTTTGGGTAAGGGGGCATCGATATTTGAGAGACCAAGAGACACCATTCTCCACAACTCTCCTAGTGTATCTGGTCATGTCAAATCTAGTACCATTATTCTTCCACCTTTAGAAGAACCTATAGAGTCCCATATCACTTCAGATCACTCTAGGGACGATACCCCTTATCGTTCCTTGATCTTACATAAGCAACCCAGTCTCTTACACATTGTTGTTGACCAACCTATAGCCTTTCTAAGAGACCATCAGTTCATTATCTCCAAATCCTCTCTTTGGGATACTGACACAAGGTATGCCAACCTGGAAACTTAAAGTCGATTTGATTCATATATGCAGTACCAAAATCGATTGGTAATTCTCCATTTCCTTTCTCATACTGCATCACCATAACGAAAACAAATGGCGCACCACATCATTAAAATGTGTTTATATTCCCCTTTATTTTGGCATGACCACAACATGCTTGGCGGCACCTATGCCCCTTCACCATAACCCTCCTCCAAATCGGATTTCCTCACTTACAAAACTTTTCCTTGGGACATTGCTTTGCATCCATATTTATTCTTGTTTGTGTCGATTTCCTTCATGAGACACCATTTTGTACTCATGTTTTTAGGGTCCCCCTTGCACCTTTCATCATTTCATCATCATCATTAGTGTCTTCTGTTAGTCTCTCTACTATTTTCTCTCGTGCCTGAGTTGGGGATCCCTTATTGTCTCACCTATGGCAGACCTCCTTCTGTCGACATCAACTCATTTACTTTAGAAGCTAGGTCTAGAGGGCGGTGTACCTTGGTTCGATCTCCTTTCAGCATCATCGTGATCCATATACTTGGTGATCTAGTGATGCAGCGGTAGCTATTGGTGATTCCTGGGTATGTGTGAGATGTATCAACCCTCCTGAGGGGGTGGCTCTGTAGGCAACCCCCCACATGCCCGGATGACTTCTTCATTTCAGCCTTTGATGTAGCTCCCCCCATTTGATGATGTCGTCCTCAGCCCCTTGCAATGCCTTTTCGTTTTGCACATATCAGTAAGATTTTGTGAGCCCTTCCCCGTGTATAGGGGGCATCTGGGTTGTATTTGTATCTCATGCACTAAAATATTATTGTATAAGTCTTGACGATTATTCCAAGCACAACATGTATGTGGGATTCATTATTCTATTTTTTTGGCTCGTTTTTATGCCAGCATGTACTTTATAGTTCAGTTCCTTGTTTACTAGACATACTATTCTTTTGTACTTTGTCTTGGCGGGCATAGGTATGCCTCCCTCGCCGCCTTTAGCATAGGTACCACTTCATAAACTAGAGACTTGTTGCACCTGTAAGTCTCATCTCCTCGGGGTCTAGTCCTTTAGCACATTAGACTACGTTACATTTCTCTCTCTGACTTCCCTCTTGATGTCTAGTGATTGAGTTCTTACAATGTACTTCGGTCATAAAATTTTCTTCTAACACTCGTACGTTGGGGGGCAATCTATTACACCATTTTTTTGGTCATCTAACCTACTATCATTTGATGAACCCAAGTACACCATGTAAGATCAATTTTACCCGAAGTAAAATTGCTTTCATTATGTGAAATAACTTAGTAAAACACCTTTATTAAGTTGTTTATGGTCTAAACGGGAAACCCCAAAAGGAAATAATAAAAAAATCTATATTTGTTTATATTTCCTGGTCATATTTAACCCAAAACAAGGAAATCAATTAAATAAATCCTTATTTATTTGATTATTTCCTAGGAATAAGTTATTTAAATCCTATTTAAATAATATTCCTATTTAAAATTGACTAAATCATTTATAAATAATCAAATAAATCATTTAATTATATTCCCACCATTTCCTTAAAATAGTAAATAAATCATTTATTTATTTATTATTTATAAATAAAGGAATTGACCCAAGTCAAAAATCCTTCCCCCTCCAACAAATATAATAAAATATTCCTAAACGGTGGTTCCAGAATTTGATTAATAATATTTTATTCATGCACCAAGTTTCTAGATTGCCCTACTATTTTGTTATAAATAAAAGGGTTTTCCCCATTCATTAGTCACCTTTTGTTGCCTAAATATCACCTCTGGATTTATACACTTGGTCACATTTTCTACATTTTTTCCTTGTGAGCTCCCATTGAGTTCTATGTTTGTCTAGGTTTTCTATACCAACAAGAGAGAGAGATTTTAGATCTGAAGTGCTGAGGACTATCAAGAACCCATCCCATTGAGGAGAACCGGAAAACATCTTTCTTTTTTTCCTCTCAGGTGCCCCTTTTCAATATAATATAAAAATTCTTTCAAATACATCGTTCTTGTCTTGTCTATTGGATGCATGGAGCCTTATTCTATTTTATCTTCTTAATGTATTTTATGCTTAGATATGGATTTGTGCAACATTATTGAGATCATCTGATTTTATATTTAAATATATTTTGCAGCCATAATTGATGTTAGGGCTATTTTTTATGCGTAGCTAAAGTGGTCTTTTATGAGGAAAGATTCATACTAACACATATAGTACAAGTTGATAGAATTAGAGTAGAGGTGGTAGGAGAAATAAATTATTTTTCCATCAAACTGTCATCAAATCCCAAGGTTACTCAAATAATTGAAATACTGGTGGCTGATATTCCTGATTTTTATGACTTAGTTTTAAGCCGAGACTAGTCTGAAAAAATTCATGGTTATTTCGCAATAGACTGGTCACATATGTGGCTACCATATAATGGAAAGCCAAATCAAATTCAAGTAGACTGTGAAAAATTCATAAGGCATACAGTCATTGATCTTGAAGGAGTAAATGAACCAGTAGCATTCAATAATAAAATTATTGGAAATTACTGAACATGGTCTTTTTTCGAAAATTTCAATGCTCAACCATCACCTTTCTTTGATAATGTAGTTGTTTCTTAGATTGTGAATTTTTCCCAGTCAGATAGTTCCAAATGTATAAATTTTGTAGATAGAACAGTAGTTAGTTCTTTATTTTGGACTCTTTATTTTGACAGTTCTAAATCTGAAGATGGTGCAGGCGCAGGCTGTATTTTAATAAACCTAGAAGGAGAAAAGACCATGTTATCCTGTAGATTAGAATTCAATTGTAAAAACAATGTAGCTGAATACGAAGCATTATTTCAAAGTTTGTACAAATCCATTGATCTTAATATCAAATATCTAAAAGTCCTAGGAGATTCAGAAATCATTATTAGACAGGTAAGAGATACCATTCATTGTAATTTTCGAAATTTAAATCATTATCAATCATTACTCCAAGAATTAACCAATCATTTATTAGCCTTTAATATTTATTCTGTACCTACGATGTAGAATGCTAGTGTAGATCTATTGGCTAACGTAGAATCAAAATTAATTCCATGTCAAGAGTTTAGTCCCGATAGAATTTCTATTGAATTAATTTTTATACCATCTATTCCTGATGATATTACCAATGGGGGAGTATTCAATAATGATTCAGATATGATAGATTTCTTAACATCTGAAGGATCTTATGATAGTCAAATTTTGGATGAAAGTGAACATGATGTTCAGATTAAGAAAGAACAAGATGAAAATCCTATTCTTAAATCTCTTGTAAAGTTATAAGACCTATATGATCTGAAAGGTAGGTTTAAAAGAGTTACTAACTAAAAAACACAAAGCTCTACCTAAATATTTGAGTTAGTAAATATAGGAACTAACGAAAAACCTCAAAATGCCAATATAGGTGTTGGTCTATCTTCCGAATAAAGATTATCATTCATCATATTATTTAGAATGTACAAAAGTGTCTTTGCTTGGGATTACACTGATCTTAAAACATATGACACCTATGTGTTTCAAAACAAAATTCATATGATCTTAGAAGAAAAACCTATGTAGAAAAAATTGAGGAAGATTCATCCAAATCTAGAAAATCAAATCAAAACAAAACTGAACAAACTCCTCAAGGCAAAAATCATGTTTCCAGTTAGGCATTCTAAATGGGTATCAAATTTGGTACCTTTCATGAAGAAGAATGGCGATATTAGAATTTGCATGGATTTTAGGAATTTAAAAAAATCATGTCATAAGGACAAATTTCCATTGCCAACCATGGAACAAGTACTGCAGATAGTAGTTGGTCCTAAACTTATGTCCTTTCTAGATGGATTCTCGGGATATAACTCTTGGCTCGAGGGGTCGTGACCTAGGATCGGAGGTTAAGGTTTGCCAACAAACCCCTATACTACTGTCCCTTTCAGCAGTGACCTGCTTGCGCAGGCCAAAGTCTCACCCAAAACAATATGGGAGGGTGTTGGAACTAGGTTTTCGCACCCAAAGAGAGAGCAGGTAAGTCAAGCAAGTTTGTATTCCCATCCTATCAAGTTTGTATTTAACATATCTATTCATAGGATTATATAACAGAGCTATGATTAGAGACAGATATAGGAACTATCTTTGCATCCACGTGCGTAATACCAATCTATCAGCACAATAACTATAATCGCAATAATTAGAGATTACCGATTCATATAACATAAGTACAGATAATTATGTAGCTATACAGTACTTCACATATATATATATTAATACCAAAATCCTCTTACATGCTTGAAAATACTGCCTGCGCACAGATCCAGTAGGGTCTGCACACAACAAGACTGAGGATCTCCATGTATGCAATTAGCAGGAGTCCTTATCCAACACCCGACTATAGATCTAACAATTAGTGCTTCACATTAATCTCTTTTTTCATCTTTCTATGACTCAAAAAGGTTCATCTAGTTATACCTATTTAGCCTACGCATCCAATGGTCCGCAAACCATGGTTTGCGGACTCTTGGTCTACCCTTGACCCATTTGCAATGCGTTAGGGGCTTTGGCCCACCCAAAAACCCCTATGTTAGACTAAAAAATACAAAAATATACAAAAATGGACAAAATTTGCAGCCTTTAAGAGACCTTGCTCCAACAATCCCCCAACACAATCTTGTGACTTGTCTCACTTCACTTTGCTGGTGGGATCTCTACCTGAGCCTGCAACAATCTAATCACCTCGGATAAAGGGGTCAGCATGCCTTCACTTTGGGCAGCAACATTTTGTGTAATGTCAACCAACCTTTTCGAAATCGGGCCTTCCATCGCGACAATGACACTCTCTAGAGTCTGCTTTAGTTGCTTAATCAATACATCGACATCTTGTGAAAGCTTGAGAGCCTCGTCATCCCAAGGCTTCATGCAGTCACCAAGAACCTTCTTTTTCTACCAAAGTTCATCAATATCAGCTTAGAGGGCGTGACTTGTGCGCTGCCACGTCAAACACTGAGTAGGAACTAAAGTGGGTAGGGTGGCTTCTAACGTCTCGAACTCCTCTTCTTTCTGCCTTAGGTCCTGGTTGATGCCTCGTAGGATCGGGTCATGCTAGACCTTTGTCCATAGCTGCATGGTTGTTTCTAATAAGTGGGAAACCTGCACGATTTTCCATGCGATGGAATTCGTAGTTGCGGTGACCAGTGCAGTCTGCTAGGCCCGTACCTCCAAAGGTATTTCGGGCTGCAACATAGCCTGTAGATCGGAAATCTGCTGCTCCATCCATGTCTTGACCACCTAAAATTATGCCCTAGAGGCCTTTAGTGATGCGAAAAACCTTTCGACATTAGCCTGAGAGGTAGTTGTGGTTGGGATTTCTGTGGTAATATCTGCACAGAGTTGGTGAATCACATTTTCGAGTGTCATTTACTTTGCGGTGGTGAGCCATCTTCAACATTATTTGCATCAATTGTTTGTTCAACCACTCCATGTTGTTGTTGCACTTATTGGTCTCGATGGTGAATTTCCTGATTTAAAGAGGTGTGGAGACCCTACAAGGCCTCATGAGGTAGCCTGGCTAAATTCAGCTTAACTTTTGTGTTGGCCTGGACTTGCATTCCCAAGTCAGGTGGACTGATCACAAGGGTTGCGCCAGGGAGAGAACAGAGGCAGCTTTCATCTGTAACTAGTGTTGCGCTGCTGGCAGATGAGGGCATGCATACCTAGGTCACCCTGGTCTGCAACGTGTTTGTTTTTAGATGTAGTGCATGGAGCTAAGCCTGGATTGTGTCAACCACAACTTTCTATTGTTCCTCTAAAGCTACCCATCTATCCTCCATAGGTAGAGTGATTGCATCAATGATTTGTTCGAGGTCCTCATTGGTCAACATAACTATCTCATCTTGCTTTGCTCGCTACGAGCGCTAATTATTCCAGGGTCCTTTGATAGGCTCGCTTGTTCACTTCGTGCCTTGGGGGGAGGCGGATACTCCCGTATTCAAGCCTTCTATACCTAGTTCGGGCTGTGAATCAAGCTGAGTCTCTGCTTCAGCATCCTTCTCCATGGTCATCTTCAGTTGCGCACCCTTTTGTGCTTCGGTGCTCGTGTCCTTCTCAGTGCTCTTGGTCGTGCCTTGGGTATCCTTGATGATGACAGAGGAATTGAGTGTTGATGTGTTGGTTCCTTCGATGCCCTTTGCACCAGCTTTGAAGACGATTTTCCAATTAGGAGGCCAGAGTCTAATGACGTTTTCAATTTCTTCATCCACCACCATATAAGGGAGAAAAGTCTAGGATTTATCCTTGTGTGCTCTGATCTGGACATTGTGCATAGTGATCTGGAATGCCACAATGTCCTTGTATTTGTCATACATGGAAAAGGACAACCATGATCGGGAGTTAATGGTTGCAGCCAAGCTACTATGAAAGAGGACCCAGAAAACATGGTTTTCCTCGAGACGTTACGGATCCTTAGAATCCCATAAGCGCGCATAGCGAGCCCCTTCGCACATGTCCAGGGTAAGCTCAGGGAGGAATGACTTCGTAGGGGCTTCCCAGAAAACCAATGCTATGAGGAAAAGTAACCAGGAATAACAAAAGGCACGGCCCTGCTCCTAGGACTCGCAGACATTAGCCAGAAATTCATCACATAAGTACTAGGCCCAGTTAAAACATACCCCTTTCCTGCAATGGCCCACCAACTGAATTACGTAGGAAAGGGTAGAGGTGACTTGACATTTTCTCATCATTTTGCATGCCAACAACATGGTGCCTAGCTATGTGCCTTGGTCGCTGATGGACTTAATTATGAAGCACCTAGTATTGCACTCCACATGGTAGGTTTTGCGCACGTACTTAGTAGTTTATCCCTCATATTTCTTTCCCATGTGCTTCAGAGGGTTCATCCCATTCATCGAGAGACAAATAATTCTATGAACCAACACAACATCAATGGGAATTTTGTCCTAGATCCACAGGCATCCATCGTGAATCAAAGCGAGAAATTGTTGGGCTAGCCAGTCTGTGACATTGTAGTGCCCGAAGTGTGGCATCCTTAGCAGGTTTAGGAGCCCGGACCCAGCCAAACCATGCACCCAGCGCTGGGGAACAACTTTGATCCCATCGTCTTCCTAAATTGCGTCAAGGTACAATTAAGGGGCGAGCTTAGAGAAGGCCTCCACACTGGTCAAGTCCTGATCATCAAACTTGATCTCATGGAGCCTCCCGAAAGGTTCACCAATGACGAAGACATCTCTTGGGGTCAGTGGCATCTACAGATAGGTGATTATCCTATCGAGGTTCTTCGATGTGCTTGTTGAGGGCCTGTGCGGCCGGATGAAGGGAGGTAACCATTTGATCAGGTCGGCAGGTTGGGCCTCCTCCTGACAAACACGCACCTAGGGCGTTGCCTTCAGGGATTTTACATTCTGAAGGGATGTACGAGGCTTCCCTCCCACCCATTTCACGGGTTTCAGGGGTTTCCCTTATCCTTCTACTTTTTCCTTTCCCTTCTTTGTGATGGGCATGGAGAGAAATTTTTCAGCCTCGGACTCAATTTCCACCACTTCCTTAGTTCCTTGTTCCACCGAGGTCACTAGCTCCAAAGGTTCAACAGGATTCATGGTCGTCATCCTGGCGCGAAAGAAAAACTCAGGATTGCTACTGTTATATGGAGTAGGTTGCTTAGACATGAAAGAGTTGCTGTAGGCACAAAAATTCTTACAGAACAAATTGGGAAAGGAAAAATATTCCAAGTACAAGCTATTCAAGCGATACGGAACCTGTGTCTGATCTAGTCTGCCTATTTTATAGCTTTGGGGAGTGCCCAAAGGTAGGGTAAAATTCACGTGGAACTCACCATCAAGTAAATGGTAAAAAATCCATAGAAATTTCCTCATTAATTGTCGGTTGGCCGCTCCATCCAACGGTAATTTTTTTCTTTTTACCCAATTTGACTGTTCCAACGGCTATTTTTCGCACCCTAGGTGTGCTCAGCATACCCCTGTGCCCCCAGTGTACCCCTACGATTTGAGCATACCCCCCTCACTCCTAGTGCACTTTCTACGTTCTGAGTGTATTATTTCCAAATTTAATTTCATGTTTTCGGTGCATGTCCATAGGCTTCCAATCCTGCAGCTCCCTGTTGCGCGAAACATGGTACCTGCTATGCTTACCTTCCTTTGTGGGGCTAGCCCACTTCCTACAGCTACTCAACCATATAGTAATTTTATCCGATATGGTGTGAGCCGACTACCATTGATGTAACCATGTAGCATATCGCCACGCAGGTTGGCTAATCACACAGCTCCGCCATCCATGATTTCCTTAACTGTATAGGGCCCAAGCCAATGCTGTCGGAAATTCCTAGGGTGATTCATAAACTTACTATCATAGAGTACAACTAATTGAATTTTTGTCAAATATGTCGATCGTGCCAAGCCTTATTGCCTGACTTCTGTACCTGCTGATGGTAAATGGCGATGAAATGATCTTCCTCCAAAGCCACAAGTTGTGCTAACCACTCCTCCATAAAATCAAACTCTACCATGTTTGTGAGGGTTGCGATGCGTAGACTAGGAATAATATATTCCATGGGCATAATAGCCTCCTTCCCATAAACCGTCCTAAACTGTGTCTTCCTAGTCAAATTTTTACAGGTGCTTCGATAAGCCCATAGTACAGACGGAATGCGGACATCCCAGTCACTGCAATCAACATTACAGACCTTAGTCAGTTGATGCTCCAAGACCTTATTAAAAGCTTCGACTACATTGTTTTCCTGAGGATGATATGGAGTGATTTTCACATGATGGATCCAAAATTCTTCCATCAAGGCTTGTATGGTTTCATTAACAAAGTGTGTACCTCTAGTACTCATCAAGATTTTTGGACATCCAAATCTGGTCAGAATCTGCTCAAAGATGAAGTGTGCAGCGGTATCTGCAGTGCAATCCTTCACTGCTTGTGCCTCGTCCCACCTAGTCACATAGTCGGTAGCAGTTATAATGTAACGCGCACTTGTCCTCTTTTTGGGTGGGTTAATAGGTCCCACTAAATCGATGGCCCATTTTTCAATGGCTTACAGTACCATATGTGGTTGAAGGGGCATTTGATCTCTACGTGATGGCCTTCCTATCCGTTGGCATGTATCACAGCCTTTACAATAGTCATGAGAGTCAATATGCAAGGTAGGACACCACAGGCTAGCTCTTAAGATCTTATGCGTTGTTGATTTCCTTGCATAATGACCTCCTGCTACCCCGTCGTGGGCTTCTACCAAGATATCCTACCGTTCATGCTCCAAGACGTATCTATGCAACACTTCATCTATGTCCATATTATACAAATTTCCTACAATGATGGTAAAATCCGCAGTGCTAGCTACTAGCTCCTTCTTTTGTTGCACCGAATAGTTCACAGTTGTCATGCCCGTAGTCAGGAACTGAAAAATGTCAGCGAAGTGCGCATCAACCACCTTAATAGAAAATAGTTGTGCATCAGGCAACCCCTCCTCTAGGTTGGTTAGTTCCTCACCACTCTCAATTCGAGATAAGTGATCCGACACAACATTCAATCTCCCTGGCTTGAAAATGATCTCAAAGTCATATTCCTGAAAAATCAGAAGCCATCGGTAGATTTCCCCTCCCAACGCAGGCTTATTCACTAGGTACTTCAAAGCCAAATGATCTGTGAACATTTTGAAGTGCCCTCCTAATGGATAGTGCCGATACTTCTATAGTGCATAGACCATGGCCAACCCTTCCCTCTCTGTGGTGGCATAATTGCGCTTTGCACCCGAGATTTTTGGACTAGCAAATGCGATTGGGTGATCAATGTCTTTGGCTCCAGGATGTGTAAGGAAAACTCCTAGTGCAATTCTTGAAGCATCAACATGAACATGAAAAACCTTCGCCCAATTGAGAAAAATAAGAATTGGTGCGGATACCATCTTTTCCTTGAGTAGCTCAAAGTTCTTCTTGCGCTTGTCATCCCAAAAGAATGAAACGTCCTTCTTGAGCAGCTTTTCCAAAGGTGTCGTGATCAGTGCGTATCCCTGAATGAATTTTATTTAGTAGCCTGTATGTCCAAGGATCAAATGCAGTTGTTTCTCATTCATTGGTACTACTATATTTATGATAACGACAACTTTTTCAGGGTCAACCATCAACCCTTATCGGCAAGCTATATGGTCGAGCAGGATTCCGAAGGGTACGCAGAAGATACATTTCTTGATATTTATGGAAATATGGTGTTTCCTACAGACATCCAACATCATGCGCAGGTTCAAAATGTGTGTCTTTACTAAGCCAAAGACAGTCCAATAATTGAAGTACACCTCTTGGAATTTGTGGATGAATTCCTTGAACACTGCGACAACTACCCATGAGAAGATAGCAGGGGTATTCTTGAGTCCAAATGGCATGACGGTATAATGGAAATATCCCCATTCAGTGGAAAATGTAGTTTTCTTGTGATCTTCTAGTGCGATTTGGATTTCATGGTATCCCGAGAACCCGTCAGTGAATTGGTATGCTTCCTGGCCTCCTACGTTATCCAGGATCTCATCGGAGAATGGTGTCAGAAAGGGGTCGTTTACGCAGGCGTAATTTAACTTTCATAATTCCACGTATATTAAGATTTCTCCCTTTCTTTTCTTTTCCTGAACCACCATCAGACTTACCCAATCCGACTGCTCCACCGACTCGATAATACATGCGGCGAGCATTTTATCGATTTCCTCATTAACCTTCTATTTATACTTAGGGTTCAACCGATAAGGCCATTGTTTTATCGCTCGCGCATCTATTTTGAGTGTGATGCACATAACCCCTAGATCCCCCGTGATCCCCTTAAGCTCTGAAAATTTTGTCAGAAATAAGTCTTGATATTCCATGAGAAATTCTGCAATCTTGCCTACTATCGTATCATCCCAATAGTCCCCAATTTTGGCCAATTTGGGTTTATCTTCAATAATAATGTTAAATTATCATAGCTTCAGATGTTTTGTAACATCTACAGTGTGTAACGGAGGTCTTGCAATTGCACGTTCCCACTCTGATTTTGGGATCACGACATTGCGTGGATCTTCATCGCACTCTTCTATGGTGATATTGCGGCAGTTGACAATATCCTGCATCTATGTTTCCCATGTAGGTATTTCGCCTGCTATGAAGGTGCTAGATTCACCAAATACAAAGGTATCGATATCCTATAGAGCTTCATCAAGCACCTCCGATCCTCCTGTTAACCTGAATGTCCCCAAAAATTCGTCCTTTAAGGTTTGCCACTGGCGGGTGCGTTGATGTAGCTCTGCATCTAGGTGCCATGCAGTGGGAATTGGTCCCAAGGCAAGAATAAACAAGTGAACCCATTCTTCTGTCGTACAATCACACCATTTCTCCATCCAGGCAAACAAATGTTCATGCGAATCCCCTGGGCCATGAGATATCTTGACGCGTACATTGGCCAAAGGCTCAAATCGTAGGACCATCATATCCCGACATTCATCACACTCCTAGAACACCCCCTTATGCATGTCCCACCATCTTGTAGGCATTGCACATAGAGCTAGGATAAGGGCCCATAGACTTCAGTCTCTTGGAACCTCAGCTTCAAATATCTGCAAAAAGATTTTATACTACCAGGACCATCGAAGTAGGATAGTTCTCTTACCTCGGAGGATATGTAATGAAAGTACCTGGTGATTCACAAGTAGCACAATGCAGAGACATCATGCAGCCGATTTTGCTAGTTTTCCATTTCCTCGTCGGAGTCGGAGAAGAATTCACTATCTCTTTCCCAGCAAAGCATGCCATCGGCCGTAGGATTGATCCATTCTTCGTCCCTCGCAGTTAACTTGTAGATGTGATCCACCTCTTCTTCCTCATGCACTGGCTCTATATACCTCTCTCCTTCTGCAAGATCTAGCGATACTATCACCCGTGTTCCTTCACTTTCAAACACCATGCTCCTTTTTTTAAATACTACCTAGATGTATGGCCCAATCCAATCCTAGGAGTGCAGGATAGGGGTCCGCATCTTATAAAATCTAAATGAACTCAAATTCAACCCGAACCTTGACCCTTGTGATGTCTACCATGATCTTTGATAATCTTCCTAACGGTATGATCTTATGTTGATTAGCCATGCACAGCTGGATAGTGGACCCCTTTAACTTAGGTTATCCCATTCCCTGCCAGGTCTGCTTAGGTAGTATGTTTGCATCAGAGCCTTGGTCTAGAATAACCTGATCTATCTCATAGCCACAAATTTGTGCGGTTAACCACATCTCCCTACCAATGTGTCTCTTATTCTTATACATTTTATGTACGTCCTTAACTTCCATGACTGGGGTTGTTTTTCCTGCATAGCTGTCGATTAGGGCTTGTAGTTTTTCTATGGCACGTTTATCATGCAGCAGCTTCATGCATGCTTGCAAGAATGGTTTGACCTCATCTTCAAGTATACTGTTAGTGGGGTTCTGAGGAGCAGATGCCTCTGCCTTAGGAAATTCTTTCTGAGCTGCGATAAAGGTCTCCTTCTCCCTTTGTAAGTCCACGCCTTCCTGTTTAGTGGATGCTTTACGGATAGGAGGCTCCATCTCAGCTTATTCTGTAGACCCTTCGGTGGCTATTCTGCTACGTGTTATCACATTAATGCTTGGCCCCTCCTCTTGCGGTTCCGCCTTAACCCTTTGTATATTCTGTGTAGGTGTCTACTTCTTTTACTGCACCTTGGCTATCATAATCGGGCAGTCCTTGATCACATGGTCCAGCTGTCGGCAATATCTATAGGATTTATGTGTTGGGTTCATGTAGTCCCTCGCAAAGTGAGCTACCTCCCCGCAGTTATAGCAAATCAGTTGGCCTCTACCCCTACCTATGCCTCCACCTCATCCCCCTCCCATGCCCCTAGCTGGGTTGCCTCCTATACCTGTGGCAGACCTTGGTGATGAGGGGCCCGACTATACCCTATATAGGTTTTGCTGGTTTATCATTAGATCATAAGTTTGGCAGTTCTATTCCTCATGTCCTACAGACCTGAAAAACCTACACCATTTTTGCTTCACTTCTGGGATATATGCGGCAAGGTGGGGAAGTGGTTGGTATCATGCAACCCAGCAACATGACAATCATCGCACCATAGCATGGGCCCACTTGATCCCGCAGCTTCCCTAGGGCGCAATGGGCTGGGTCCCCCGGCGTGCATGTAGTTTGCGAGAAGTGGGCATTTATCCTTAGTGTGGCCATTCACCCTGCATCGTATGCACCATCTTTCAAGGCTAGCCTCTGTTCCTCGTTACTTTCACATATTCTGAATCTCTATGTGCATTGCTTCTAGTTGGCCTTGTATCAGTTGCACTCCTAACTGCGTATCATCTTTTGGCGCAACCTCCAGCTTCATGGAAACCTCCAAGGCCTTCTCCTACGACTCAATCACTTGATGACCCATCGACACGTGTAGGTGGGGCAAAAACATAGAAATGAACCATTCTGTGTATTGCTTGTCATCATACTGGAATCCTCCTTCTCTGATTACCTTGTTTAATCATTGATCAGCTTCCCATACGAACTCATATGGTCCTTTCTTGAAATATTTCAGGTCATTTACTATCTGAGAGTAGAACTTAGGCTTCTTGAACTATTGTTTCAAGGCATTCTTGATTTCCTCAATAGTCGCATTCGCATGTTGGTCGATATATCCCATGTACCATTCCAAGGCTCTTCCTTCAAAGGTAAGGGACAGTTGCGCCCTTTTCACCGCATCATTAGCCACATTTTGCACAGTCCATACCAGCTCTATGACAAACTAGAACCGATCCATGTCTTCATCCCCCACGCCCTTGAAGGTAGGTAGCTTCATGTGCGAGGCCATATCGTCTTCTGGTGGTGGTGGAGGTGAGTTATTACCCCTATGAGGGTTCGAAGGTGGCATAGATGGAGAGCTATGCGCAGCAAAATTTCTTACTGGACTGTAGACAGATTGATCCCCTTCCTGATTAGTCCTATAGTGCTTACCACTACGCATTGTACCCTCACTTTGATCAGAGCTCATTCACTCTATATGGCTACACAAAATGCTTTGTTTTCACAACAAGATTTTAATCAGTAATGGCAAAGTTTTCAAAAACTTACCCTAGAAACCCTTGAAGAACCTCCACTTTGCTTCTGAGCAGGACACAAATTGGTCGATTACAAATTCTGTCACAAACCCTCCTATCATGTTGTCCACCTAGTGATCTACCGTTCTAGTGATGGTGTTATCAATATTTTCTAATTGTTGGATCTGCTCTAGGGTCCACTCTGTGACCCGCTCATCTTTCCAACACTTCTAAAAATCGACAAGCCTTGGGAGCCACTCCTGTAGCTCGACCGCAATTGTCACAAAGAAAATCTCGTAGATCTCCGTAAAAATGTACTTATTCTTTCACGCCTCTGCGGTCAACTTTGCACTGCGAATTCTTGAGCTTGCTTTTCAAACCACTCATCAATTTCTTTCTTCTCAGGTTTCCAATACGGTCTCGGCATTACCCGATCTCTCTCAAAATTCTCCCAGTCCTGGCAACAGAACCATTTGTTGGCTCGAGGGGTCCTAACCCAGGTTTGGAGGTTAAGGTTTTCAAAAAAACCCCTATACTACTGGTCCTTTCAGCAGTGACTTGCTTGCGCAGGCCAAAGTCTCACCCGAAGCAGTATGGGAGGGTTCTAGAACCAAGTTTCTGCATGGAGAGAGAGAGCAGGTAAGTCAAGCAGGTCTGCGTTCCCAGCCTATTGAGTTCATACTTAAAAAATCTATTTGCAAGCTTATATAACAGAGCTATGATTAGACACAGATCAAGAAATTATATTTGCATCCACGTGAGTAATACGAATCTATTAGCATAGTAACTATAAGCGCAATAATTACAGATTATCGATTCATATAACATAAGTACAGATAATTTCACAGCTATCAAACAAATACTTTCATAACCCAATCATTCACATTAATCATAACATCACAGATCCAGATAACATCATATGGCCAACAGTACTTCGCATATATATATTAATACCAAAATCCTCTTACATGCCCCAAAATACCACCTGCGCACATGGCTAGTAGGGTCTGCACATAGTAGGACTGAGGATCTCCATGCACACAGCTAGCAAGAGTCCTTACCCAAGACCGGATTACAGATCTAGCAATTTGTGCTTCGCATTAATTTCTATCTTTTTTCCTCTTTCTAAGACTCAAAAAGGTTCATCTATTTATACCAATTTAGCCTACGCATCCAATGGTATGAAAACTATGGTTTGCGGACTCTTGGTCTACCCTTGACCCATTTAAAATGCATTAGGGGCTTTGACAAACCCCAAAATACCTACTTTAGACTAAACAATACAAAAATATAAAAAAATGGACAAAATTCGCAGCCTTTAGGAGACCCTGCTCCAACAATAACCAAATTCTCATACATCAAAATGACAGACTGAAAACTACATTCAAGACTAAGTGCGGAACTTACGCCTATCAAAATATGCCATTTCGATTAATTAATGCAGGTGCAACATTCCAGAAAGCTATGGACACATCTTTTAGGGGGCTCATAAATAAAACAGTAGTTATTTATTTATATGACATTACATTCTTTTCTAAACAAGTAACCAATCATGTCAATGACCTAAAGCAAGTCTTTGAGCATTGTAAAAGGTATGGCATATCATTAAACCCAAAGAAATCATTTTTTTCATTAGATGAAGGAAAAATCTTAGGATTCATTGTGTCAAGAAGAGATATCTATATTGATCCTGAAATAATTGAAGAGATTAAAATAATTCCTTTCCCTCATAACAAAAAATATATGCAGTCATCTCTTTTGCAAATTAATTTTTTTTAAAGGTTTGTCCTTGACTTTTCACAAATAGTTTTACCATTACAGGACATGATTAAGAAAAAATCAGTCTTTAAATGGGGACATAATGAAAGAGAATCATTTGATTTAATTAAACAATCCATTTTCAATGCTCCATTCCTGACTACCCCCAATTTTCTTAATCTTTTTACTTTGTAGAATTTTTCATCAGATACATCATACGTTGTTGTTTTAACACGGCTTAATCACCAAAAAATTGAAGCACCAATATCATTTTTCAGTTCCAATTTGCAAGGTGCATAACTAAATTACACATCTGTCTAAAAGCAAGAATTTTCTATCTTTAAGGCTATAAATCATTTCAGGCCATTTCTCCTAAAAAATCACACTAAAATCATAGTTCCATTCTCATCCGTAAGACAACTATTGATGCAAAGAGAATTAGGAGAGAAAAGCACTAACCGGGTTACCGCTTTACAAGAATATAATGTAGAAATTAGACCCTATAAAAATTTTGGAGGTCAAGGTTTTTGCATAATGCTTACAGGAGCATCCCATATATCATCAGAAGAATATTCAGGTAACAATGTGCAAATATCAAAGGTATGCCTTAATGACACACAATCTCAATACGCTGATCCCATATTCTACTTAAAGAATGGATATGCTCTGAATCAACTCATTTAAAAAACAAAATGGGCTCTGAGATTAAAGGCCGAGCAATATGAATTAATAAATGATGTATTGTTTAGGAGAAATTTTGATTTTGTACTATTAAGATGTTTAGAAAAATCTGAAGTAGAGAAAGTATTGCAGGAACTCCATGATGTACCAGCTAGAGGACATTTTGGAGGAAATACAACAGCACACAAAATCCTACATGCAGGTTACTATTGACCTACACTTTTCAAAGATGCTCATGAATATGCAATAAAATGGAAAGTGTGTCAAAGTTCATCTGGAAGACAAAGGAAGCGAACATTTCCATTACAGCTAGTCAATATCAAAAAACCATTTGAACAATGGGGATTAGATATAATTGGTGAGATTATTCCTAACTCTTCCAAACAACATACATATATTCTCACAGCTACAGATTACTCTACTAAATGGGTGGAAGAAATTCCATTAAAGGTATCCAACTCTAAGAATATCATTGATTTCATCGACCAATATATCATAACTAGGTTTTGCTTACCTACTGCTTTAATGTTTGATAACACATCTTACTTCTCAGGTACTGCTATGATGAATTTGCAATCAAAAGAGGTTTTAAACTTAAATATTCTGAAAATTATTACCCGCAAGGAAATGGTTTAGAAAAATCTACAAACAAAAACTTGATTAGAATAATCAAAAGAACTGTTGATCAAAACCAATGAAATTGGCATAAGTCATTAATATTTTCTCTTTGGGAAGACTGAATAACTCAGAAAGCTTCTATTGGCACTTCTCCATTCAATATTTTCTATGGAAAAGAGGTTATACTTCCTACCAATATAGTTATTCCCTCTATTTCCTTAGTTCAATTTATTGATGAATCACCTTCTTCTTCTTTACAACTTAGACAATGTCAAATTATTACGTTAGAAGAAGAAAGAGAAAAAGCTAAACATAATCATGCATGTCATCAATAGATAGTAAAAGCCTCATTTTATTCAACTTCTGTATTGGTGATCTGGTATTGAAATGGGACAAAGCGCATGAGGAAAAATGTAAACACATGAAGTTTCAAAAACTCTTGCTAGGTCCATTTCAAATAATTGAAGAAATAGGCCCATCGACATCCTTATTGCAAGAGGTATTAGGAAAAAGAGATTCTTTGCCTATTAATTGGCATATTTTGAAAAAATAATTTTCATAGGAGGTAACCCTTTCTATTCCATGTATACTAGTGCCTTTTTATTTCTCTTATAAAAATAAAAGTTGCTAGTAAAAATTTTTGGCTTCTCAAAATAAAATCTCAGATCATCCTTTTGTATTTATCGCTTATAGAAATAAGAATTGTTAAGGAAATAATTGAAATATTTGAAGGACAAATAGATTTTATTTTTCACTAAAAGATGTAATTTCGCTGAAGTTATTTTTTCTCTGATGAACTCTCATCCTTACATAGCATGATTATTCTATTATCAGTCAAGAAAATAATTTTCAACATAGTAAAGACTATTTTATATAAAAGCAATCTAAAACTCAACATTATCATCCAAAATCCTCAAAAGGACCAATTATTCACCCCATCCAAGAAAACTTATTAATTGAAATAAATTCAAAAAAGATTATAACAATAAAAACTTAAAAGATAATAAGTCTCATCACGATCTTGTTTACCATGTTCATAGGGAAATAGTTGAATTGACATTACCAATACTTCCTACCAAAACAAGGGAGTGACTTGAGATTATATCAAGAGGACAAGGGGTATCATCGAGAGCTAGCTTGATCAGTTTAATTACAACTAGTGAGTGGCATTGTCATTATTTGGTTACCAAGCCAAGACAATGGATTTTAAGTAAATACAAACATGATACAAAAAGAAAAGTTTCCAAAAAAATCAATTAAATAAAGTTAGAATTTATTTTTGAAAATTGTAAGAAAAACTGGATGGGACAGTGAATCATTGTTGGATAAAAGGTAACCCTGCCAGAAGCTTAAATTTCTTATTGGAACAGAGGCTTTACCTATGATAAAAGAGTAAATATTTATAAAGTTGATTTGTAAGAGCCACCTACTTTATCTTTTTGAACTGAGTAAAGATTGATATAGATTCTCATACTTATATCTTTAAAATAGGGATTCTAATGAATTGTAATTAAGAGACAATTCATTGCTTAGTAAGATATTATTTGTTTGAAATTCATTCCTGCAACTATTTTTATTTTCAAAAAGTTTTTATAAATTTCAAAAAGTTAGTTAGAGATAGTTGGTTCTCCCAACTGAATCACGAATTTTTGTGTTATACAACACCCCCCATTTACTTTAATAAATGGGAACCCTTTAGAAATAAATATGAAATTTATTTTTATCTTAAAACAAGAAAACTTAGGAAATAAAGTTTTCTTTGAAGTTTTTCGCTTTATTCCTTAGTGCACATCATAAACCACATAAATTACAACCAAAAAGACTTGAAATCCATTAAGTCACATGGGCTGCGAAATACGCTAAGACTTTTATGAAGTTATATTTAAAAGCTTGCAGATGCTTCAATCACCGTTATAACTTGTTTATTGCATCAAACCTCATTTAAACAATCAAGCTTATAAATAATTGCGATATAACTTATAAGTATGTGGACCCAATGAGAAAAAACAAAGTAATAAACTTAAAATCCTTAAGTCCCATAAAGCGTAGTCACTTGACTCCTTGAATGTGCATTTTTCATTTCGCGTGACTTAACCAAAAGAAAGTTCATTTACCGCATAAGAATTGCGATGTGTGATTTACGCACATCGCATTTCACAAAATTTATGGGTAAAACATCATAAATGGTAAAATTTATAAGTTGTGATATGCGAATGAATGGAATTTAATTACTCAAGCATGTGAAATGAGTTATTTCATATCAAACCGAAATCCAAGATCCAACATCTTAAATTGATCGATATTTACTTCACGTCCGGGTGTAAGAGAAATGATTTGAAATGATTAAATGACATTTAATAGAATTAAAGGTTTGATATAAACGATGGATTTGTCTCTATATTCTATGTATTTTTAATGTTTGCTCTGTTTGATTGAAATCAGGAAACCAACTAACAAAGTAAATAAGATTGAAATGAACAAGAAAGGCAAAGATATTTCTCAAACGTCGTCTACTGAAGACACAGACACGTCTCCCCTATTTTCAGACACCATCTGTAATGAGGATTTCGATATTTCATCATGGGAGGCAATGCGTAAACTTTTCAAGGATGAAAATTTGAGGGTAATAACTAAAGTCACTACAACAGACGGGCCAGTTTCTTCGGATGCAACTTACTTCGATGTTGCATGTTCATTCATTCACAAGGTAGCCACAAGGAAAAAAATTATCCCTTACACAGACATGGTTAAGTGGGTAATTTACCACTTAAACATAGAAGACATAACATTCAAATATTCAAAAGGAGATAATATTGGGTCATTCAGGGCAGAAGATTTACAAGCAATGTACCATCTACCCTCCCCGCAGTAGAAATATGACAAAGCTTTCCTGCAAAGATTTAGAGTAGAGCACCCAGACCTCATGAAATTCATAAAAGAATGGAAGGAATACCAGGGAAAGCTGAAGCGAGATAAACTTGGTACATACCCAATTGCCCAGATTCCTTCCCCTTACTATTATGTTTCCGGTATGTTGTGTAGATTGTTTTCAAAACCTGATACCACTAGGTTTTCAGTAGATTGGGACCCATTAATTGACACAATCATCAATTCCTTAATTCTAAATTAGGCAAATATCCTATCTGACAATTTAGCCAAACACATCGTGGAGTATAGGAATAAAAGGAGTGTTTCATCTAGAGAAATACCACCCTTTTATATGAGTGCCTATGTCATGGATGCAATCTGCTTTTCTTCTAGTTTTCCTACCATGGGATGTAAATGCACTATACAAGACCCTACCCCAATCCATATGGGATTCAGACTTCCATCTAAATTTCCACAAAATTTTCCATGGATTCATGTTACCTATGCACCAGATGATATTCAATGAGACAACCCCTAGGGTTTACAAAGAAGCTAGTACACATATTATTTTTATGGCTAGATGGTTTGCAGAGGATAATTTTACATATGTCAGAGAATTTGGGAGTTATGCTTCTCCCCACATTCTACCATATTATTTTCCTGATAAATTATTTGCATGAGAGATAACCTACTAGCTTGTTAATGGTATTACTAAATAGCTAAAAGATGCTAAGAAGGTCATTTGGCCTAATTCCCTTTATAGTGCGGTACTTTTTCAATTTTTGATATTGGCCGTACCTACAAGGAAGTTTCAAATATTAATACATTGAATTTGGTAGTAATTCCAAAGAGGCTGTGTGATCCAAATGATGTAATTAAAAAATTCATCACAAAGCTCAAAATGAAGCCTTTTATAAAGGAAATATATGACTTTGATGATATCTTCCAAGGCATGGAAATTTTTTCAAATATAATTAAGTTTTCATCCGGTCAACTCAACCAAGATGATTTGGAAGCTTTCCAAACATACATAAATAAGAGACTGGAGAGAATTCCTCTTGAATTGCTAACTATTGAAGATGTCAATAGACCTACTCCATGTATCATCTTGGATAATGAAGAAAAACACATGTCTGAGGATGAGTCAGGTCAATCAAAACATCAATCTCATAATTTGGATCATTCCAAAAATGAATCCAAACCTAGAAAGGATAGCCCAAAAAAGGTAATTTATAAAGTAATCCAACAGATAGAGACATAGGATAAAAGAGAAAGTAATGGAACAGAGTGAATTTATCAATAATTTTGGCATAGTCATGATACACTTGATTAGTCAGAAAAGTCCCAAACGAATAATTTTAGTAGTGAATGGGATGAGTTTTCTGAAGCAATAAAAATCCTAAAACCAATCCCAATATTGATCAAGCTACTATTTTTTAGACACCTGAACATTCCCAGAAGGTAGTGGAAACTGTTAATCCACTAATAAAAGTGCCAGAAACTAATGATAGAGAGATCATACCGGCCTAACCTACAGAACAAATAGTTTTACAAGTTGAAGAAATTCCTTCGCTGGATATCTTCTATAGTCCTAGTCATAAGGTCATAGTGAAGAGAAATAAAAGGAGAAGAATTGATGAAACAATCTCAAACCTCAAAAATGAATATGTTGACGTTTTGTGGAAGGATCCCTTAGCTGATCCTACTGAACATTTAACTAAATTATCATAGTTTGCAAGGGAATATGCTACTACCACTGTTGATAAAGCTACCGAGGTTAAAATGTTGCTAAAGCAGAAGGAAGACAAAATAAAAGAACTATAGAGACTGTTAGATGAAGAAGAATCTAACTCCAGCGAGAAAATGAAATCAAAGATGGCCCAATTTCAAAAGGATTTCTAAATTCTTAAATTGCAGCATCAAGCAGAAATCAATGAGAAGCAAGCACAACTGGAAGCAGCAACGACCAGGTTACAAATCCAACCACAATTAGAACAATTCATAAAAGAAGCATTGGATGTAAACTCTAAGTTAAATCAAGAACAGGAAGTATTTTTCCAACAAGCTTCCATTATTGACTCTTATTGTAACTCAAATGAAATATTGGTTCGGTAAGTAACTATCCAGAAACTTGAATGTGATAAGCTCAAGAATAAAATCAACAAACACATTCAATGGAAATCATCGGACTTAGGAAAGGATGCAAATCTACCCCAAGTAGATAAGTTCCACAAGGAGATACTATTCAAGTATTGGGAAGCACAAATAAGGTAGGCAGAGAAAGCAACATCAAAAACATCAATATTATCAAAGGAAATTACTGAATCTGTATGTGAACAGCTAGTGGAAGCAGAACTTATCAATGAGTACACGTCTAAAGTGTTCTCAGAAGTAAAACAAATAGAAACAAAGTGGAAGAAAAAGGCAGAAACATGGGATGAAATAATTAAAAAGGTGAATAATTTTGATCAAGAAAATTATTGGAATTTTCTAATCAAACCTTATTATCAATATCAAAACCTGCAGGCTTTAACAGATTCAACAAGAAGATCGCAGCCATTACTTTCCAATGCAGTATTCAAGGGATAGGTTAGATAGAGGATTTTGCAGCCAACTGAGCTCAAGCCCATGCTATATATTTGTCAACTTCGGGAGGGAATCCGAAAGAAAGGGCAGAAATCATAAATCATATTGTTACTTTATTTTCCTAAATTGTAGTTTAAGTTAGTCTTACAAGGATGGTTGTTTGAAACCTCCTCTATATTTTTGTAATAATCTATTTTAGAACATAGTTAGTTTAGTATTTAAACCCCTTTCCTGCATTTAGAGAAGGGTCCAGAAATTTGTCAAATTGTTTTGCGAAGAATGCACTATTATAAGTTTGTGAATGCCTTGATGAATTAATGGAACACATCTGTTATCTTTTGACAATTAAAGTTGTTTAGGTGATGATGTACTATTGTACTCTTTAAATTTCTTGAAAGTGAAGAGGAGAATATCGATTACTGTCAGTTTACATAAGTAGAACTTCATACATATGGTACTTCTATTCACTTGTAGTAAGTCTTGCACAAGAAATAGACATATGTATGGGAAAATGAACATATATCTTTATTAAATAGTATGAGGAGAAGATTACAACCAATGGATCAATTTTTCGTTAACCTACTCCAACTTCATTCTAGCCTCATCACATCCAACATCATCTAAGCAACATATCAATACTTCCACTCTCTTATCAAATGATAATCCAACAACATAACTTTGCACAAAACTATTCCTCCCTAGCACTAGGATGAGTGCTCAATTTATAGGGAAACACATGGTAGTTTCTCAATGAATGGATTTCTAATATTAGGAAAGACATGTTTCCAAGTTTAGAGGTGGTGTATGGACACTTGGATTCGAAGTATGACACCTATGGAATCTTCTAGAAGGCACTGGCCATGTGGAGATTCCGAGAACAATGAGAATTTCACTCCTAGGTGACCAATGCACCCTTGAGTGTCAGGAAGTGAACTGCAAAGCACCTTTCCATGGAGGTATTGGCATTGCAACGTAGTTAGTCCCTTCCATAGGAGTGGTGGTGAGTTAGTGGGTCATATAACATATACTTCAAACCTTGGAAATCTCACAATAGAATCCATGAATGGAATTTATTCACTTAGGGCATATAGAAACTTAATATTTAAGTGGATGATAGACCCTATTCATTGGTCTTGGAGGATGATGTCCAGTTTGACCACGTCTTGGGGGTGATGCCCAAATTGACCTATAAGATTTCCCCCCCTAAAGCATGAAGTTAAAATAATAATAATAATTGGATGAGATGTTTTACGATGTGATGAGTAGCAACTGAAGCAGACAATGACCTGCATCAATATTGCAATACATTACATCATCATATTTTCATCTTGATCACGAATTTTTGAGGGAGGCATACCCATGTAATAATTTAGAAAGTCATCTACATTGAAATGTTTCTCGTTATATACATGTCTATAGATATAGGCCCATGCTTGAATGACGATCTGTATGTAAAGTCATTGTACATATGATGTGTACAATAATCCTGAAATCACAGCTCAGATGGATGAAACTAGATATGGGGTCTTCTTACCTCTTTCGCTCAATTGTTCAAGTACAAGTCTAACCATGCGAATATATGATTTTAAGTCGAACATGGGAAGACATCATCTGATTACCAGCTAATGATGTGAGTTGCTAACAGATGCGAGAAAACCACCATTGATATTAATGCCTCTCAAGGTACTTCACTACAATTTGCAAGGTGTGAGTAGATAATTTGATGTAAAAAAAAAAACAAAATATTTTAGTCAAAGTTTTGGAAATGAGAAACCTTTCGATGATGTAGCAAGCCTCAAGGTACTGGAATATTTTTCTAAGTTAACTTCCTAGATGATGAGCTGATTTCGATAGGAATAAAATTATCGTGAAACAGAAGTAACAATTTTAGAGACAAAATGTGACTTGATATAGAAATTTTCAAGGTTGACTGTCATGAAAATGAAGGCTTATGGTTATTGCAGAAGGATGAGGATTTACTGGATGACTTCTCTTGAACATATTGGTGACACTGAGATGAGTTGGCAGCATTGACCCAAAAATGAAGTGATGGATGGTATGATAAACCACGGGATGGTATATTTTATATTCTTTCCAAGCTTACTTACGAGTGGGGGGGTCACAGGGGGGGCGATAGAAACCCCTGTACGTTGCGCCGAGTGTAGTAGGAGGATCATAGGGGGCGCAGTAGCACCCCCTGTTAGTGTCTAGGATAGCGCCCCGAGAAAAAAAAAAATTGGATCTTATTTTTTGGTGGGCGGACCTGCCCATGGTTTTGTGCATGAGTTTGCACATGGTTTTTGGGCATGATGGTTTTTGGCCCCTGGTATTTTGTAGATCCGATCAAGGGAAATATGGTTATGTTCTAATCCAGGGTTAATGGATTAGGGTTTATGTATGATTTAGCATGTATATATATGTGTTGTAACACTAAAAGGAATATAATGAAAAATCAAGCTGGTCGTCCCGATTTGGGATCTAGGGGAAAATCTCTGTGTTTATCTATTTTATGTTTTATTCTATTGCTATTGTTTATTTTCTATTTTAAATATTCGTTTGTAGATAATTTCTGTACAGGGTTAAAACCTACATTTGGTATTAGAGTTGTTTCTCCTTCAAGGGGATGCCTTTACTGCTGAGGGGTTTTTTTCTCGAGCCTGAAGTAGACCCTGTTCAGTGGGAGATCTGCAGGATCGATTCTTGCAGTGAAAGAACATGGTGAGCGGTGGGAAGATAGAGATTGAGAAATTTAATCGTCAGTGTTTTGAGCTGTGGAAGCTCAATATGGAGGATATGTTGGTAGATAAAGACCAATGGATCGTGGTAGATCCAAGTACTAAACCAATGGCAACGTCATATGAAGGTTGGAAGGAAGCCCATCGAGAGAAAATGGGTATTTCAGAAGAAGATGAATGTAGAAGGCAAGGTGGAGAAATACAAATCTCATTTGGTAGAAAAAGGTTATTCCCAGGTGCGGGGAATTGATTTTGGTGATATTTTTTCTCCTTTTGACAAATTTTCTTCTATTAGATTACTTTTATCTGTTGTTGCTACATTTGATTCTAAGGAAGAGCAGATGGATACGAAGACAGTGCTTCTTCACGGGGATCTGGAAGACGATATCTACATGAATCAACCTAAAGGCTTTATGGTGAAGGGGAAGAAACAACTGGTATGCAGGTTAAAGAGGTCTCTGTATGGGTTAAAACAGTCACCAAGGATGTGGTATCAGAAATTTGATACCTATATACGGGGACTTGGCTTCACCAGAAGCAAGGAGGATCACTGTGCTTATTTTAAATTAATTGGTGACCGTGTTATTTATTTGGTCTTGTATGTGGATGATATGTTGTTGATTGAAAATGACAAAGAAAATATCCAAGATTTGAAGACCCAAATATTCTCCAAATTAAACATGAAGGATATTGGTGTTGCAAACTATATTTTGGGCATGTAAATTAAGAGAGATCAAGCAAAGAGGAAGCTCTAGCTAAACTAGAGGAAGTATGTCAAGACTATATTGCAAAGGTTCAATATGCAGGATAGTAAACTGGTGAATGTTCCGATTCCTCTAGGTGTAAAGTTGTCTGCAGAACAATGTCCCAAGACACAAGAAGAAGAGGAGGATATGTCCCATGTTCCTTATGCAAGTGCAGTGGGTAGCCTGATGTATGCAATGGTCTATACTAGACTAGAATTTGCACATGCAGTGGGAGTATTGAGCAGGTTTATGTCAAACCTAGGGAAGGAGCATTAGACAGCAGCGAAGCGGGTTTTCATATTTTTGCGTGGCACTACTGATTATGGCTTGTGCTATGAGAGAAGACTAGGATTGGAAAGAGTGTTGGACATTCATGGTTTTGTTGATGCAGATTGGGCTAGAGATCTAGACCAAAGAAGATCTACGAGTGGGTATGTGTTTGGCCTATTTGGAGGTGCAGTCAGTTGGAAGGGTAAAAGACAGTCTGTAGTGTCTTTTTCAACTATAGAGGCAGAATACATAACAGCCACTCATGCAAGCAAGCAAGTAGTTTGGTTGAAGAGATTGTGTTGAAGTATGGGGTTGGTGCAACAAGATATAAGGACAGATTGTGATAGCCAAAGTGCAATTTTCTTGGCTAAGAACCCTGATTATCATTCAAAAACAAAGCACATTGATGTTCAATATCACTTTATGAGAGATATGGTTGAGGCTAAAAGGGTGTTGTTGGTAAAGGTGAACACCTTGAATAATGTTGCAGATGAATTGACGAAGTCAATGAGCACTCATAAGTTCTCTTGGTGTAGAGAAACAATGGGTGTTGCAAAGCTGAGCTAATGACTAAGCTCTCCTGTGGCCTCCTATAGAAAGAAGAAAAACAAGTGGGAGAATGTTGGGTATTTGTTATATTCTTTCCACAACTAGTCATGCGTTGTGGGGAGAATGTTTTTGGACCTTATTTTGCAGTGGGCAGACCTACCCATGGTTTTTTGCATGGGTTTGCACATGGTTTTGCGGCATGATGGTTTTCGGCCCCAAGTATTTTGTAGATCCGGTCAAGGGAACTACGATTATGTTCTAATCCAGGGTTAATGGATTGGGGTTTATGTATGCTTCAGCATGTATATATATGTGTTATAACAATAAAATAAATATAATGAAAAATTAAGCGGGTCGTCCCGATCTGCGATTTAGGGGAAAATCTTTGTGTTTATCTGTTTTAAGTTTTATGCTCTTGCTATTGTTTATTTTCTGTTTTAAAGATTCAATTGTAGATAATTTCTGTATAGGGTTAAAACCTACAATATAGCAATTTTCAGGGATGATTGTCATGAAAATGAAGGTTTATGACTATTGCAGAAGGATGAGGATTTACTGGATGACTTCTCTTGAACATATTGGCGACACTGAGATGATTTGGTAGCATTGACTCAAAACCAAAGTGATGGTTGGTATGATAAACCACGAGATGATAGACCGTCAAGAAGATTACCCAACCCAAAGACACGGTGATGAAGTGAAAGTATCATGTTCAAGAGAGCCTGCTACCATAAAGTGTTATGTTCGCTTTCCCAAATTTTCACCAGTCATTGCTAACCATTGCATCTTTATTTTTTAACAAGCTTGAGGAGGATAACATATGAATGATCTATAATTCGACCCCTCAAGTGAATCCATCACTATTTAATAATTTAACAAGTCTAGCGATACATGAAACTCGACCATGCCATGATCGACACGTCCGTCGCTATTTTATTTTTTAACGAGTTTAACGACAGTTAAAACCCGGTCCTTATTCATATTTAGAGAGTTTGAAAAAGAGGACTAAAGAAAAATCCATGAGTAATTTTTCGTAAATTTTTCGTTCAAGTCTGAAAAAGTGTAAAATGATACCTGAGAAAAGATCTTAGCCATGTTTAGCTAAGTTTTTCCTTTTTCGTAAAATAATCTAACTCAGTTTGGAAAAGGTTTAAACTTATATTCAGTAGATTTCATTTCATTTACTTTTACGAGCTCGAAAAGACAAGTGCTCGGAAATATTTTCACATTTATCAAAGTCTGAAAAGAGCTAAAAGAATACTCCAGGGGGTTCCTTTTTCACAGTTATCAAAGCTCAAAAAAGAGATAAACTGTGGTTTAACTCCTTTTTCCTTTTTTATCAAAGCTCAAAAAATAAGGATAAAAGTATGTTGTGTGGTAAAATCATTCTTGAATAAGTGTGAATGCTAAACTTGTTGTATCAACTGTGAAACATGTTCAAAGAACCATCAAACATATTAAAAATACTTTTTTGATAGAAAAAATGAATAAAAACCATATTCACAGCATTAAATATGATTTAAAATAATCAAATTTACTAAATAAAATAGTTTTTATCATTCAATTTTACTATTCCCTAGTTACCATTTCAAAATTAGGAGCTCTGAACTAGTTTTTCCCTTGAACCGCAGTGGGTGATTGCAACAGTTTTAGTGGATGATTTTTCTTGTCGTTTGATCTAGGTTGGAGCTACGAACCTTCTCATTCTTTCAGTAGAATTTATGTTTCATTTCATTGCAAATTTTTAGGGTTTTGATCCCCTTAGGGTAAATATATCACAAACTAAGGGAAACACACCCTTGAATTTCGAAAGGTGCATTGTAATGGACTGGAATTGAAGGTCAGCTGCACTGCAATGCTTTTTACCTTGACCTGGGGTGCGTTGGGCTCATTTCTAATATTTGTGTCTTGTTGCATGCCCAAAATTTCCCAAGTTTTTTGCATGAAATGGATCCTTATGAAGCTTATGATTGTGTTTCAGGCATTCATCAGATGAAAATGATGATTACGTGGAGAGAAAGAGAACATGAAGAATAGTATATGATTTCCCTAAATGATCTGGGTATATTAAGAGACCTCAGAGATTGGGGGTTGCTTAAATACTTCATATTGTTGGGTATGAGGCAGCATATGGAACTATTGGAGTTCCTAGTTCATTCATGGGATCTGGTATTGCAAGAATTTCACATTGGGGATAAATTTCTCCCAATATTGGTAGAGGATATTTACTTTCTCACTGGATTATCTAGAGGAATTTCTCCCATTTCCCTCATAGGATATTCCCCTGGAGCTGAGATAGTGAGGGATTACATACGCCAACATTGTTATCCAGTTATTGAACCAAGTAAAGATGGGGAAAAAAATTGTGATGTATGCAATTTTCCTTTGAGGACCATCATTTTTACTATCGCAAAGCTTGTTGCTTCCATGAGACTACATGTTCCAAACAGATCATAAATGCAGTATGCACTTGACTGTTTAGAACCAACAATATTTAACTGGGCTGAAGCAGTTTTCTCTCTGATGAAAGAACAACTGACCAAAGAAAAGGGTTGCAGGATGAAGAATTTCAACTATGGCTCAATCTTGATTTCCTTCATTTTGGAGCAAGTTCCATTGATGTAGTGATAGCATGTTATGTTAAGTATATATGGCCCTAGAGATCTAGGGATGTAGAGGTGGTTTAAGCTGATGTCTAGACATGTTGTTCAATCGACCATCGTATTCTCTACTGCATTCTTTTCCCGATTCAGATGACAAATGATCACCATAGATGATTATCCATATGCAAGCGTTGGTTTTCGAGGAGATCCAAACTTGATTCTAATAAACGGAACTCAATGTGGTGCAATTGGTAAGACTTTCTTGACAATGTTTTTTTATTTTTCTAAGTTTTCTACATGTTTTTGTATTTTTATGTTTCCCAAAAATAAACTAAAATTTTGATGTACATATATGTGGGTCAGGTTCGACCAGTGGGCCAGCCAGACTAGGGAGAAGGTGAGCCAACAAAGAGAGAAGTTGAGCCAACAGAGAGGGTTTTTGGGAGAGAAGTCCTTTGGGAATTGGATATGACCGAGACTCTTGCTGAGCTACAACAACACGTGGAGAGATTGACTCTTGAGATTCTGGATTTACGGATCGAAGAGTTTCCTATGAGAATGCAACTCCATACTATTGGCATTCCTAACTACTGGATGCGGTTATTGTGTAGGATATCTAGATTAGTAGTTTTTTATCATGAACATCACTAGTTTACTTTGACATTATTCATACATTTTGAGGTATGATGACCAATGTGTCTTAGGCACAAAATTTGTAAGAACCTGTATTATCTATCTATTTATTTTTAGTGTTTTCCTATGTTTATTGTGCAGTCCTATTCAATTATGTGATGTGAATTGAAAATATGTCTTCACATGTGTTGCAAATGTCTATTTAAAACACAATTCGCTAAGGAATCAGTTAATGTGTTCAAATTTATGGAAATGTGTTGATATTGAATTTAATCAAAATGTCTTTCCAAAAGTAGAACTCTTAGGAACATACGATGCAATGTTTTATTTCGGAAACTATAAACGTTATTAAGTTGCAGTACAAAAAATTGTGAGTCTAACTTGATAATGATATGGTTAATACCAAATGAAATGGCATCAGAGAGAAGTTCGATCAACAAGATATACTCAGCGATATTGTTTGTTGATCGACCTATAAAAATCCCTTAAAAACTCATTAACTCACCATTCGGAGTGAAAATGGCCCACGCTGCAGAGGATAGGTTCTGCATACTATGACTAGCACCAGTAGCATACCCAAAAAATGGTTCCAAATATTGATACATCTGCGACGAAATGTAAATTGGATTACTAACTTCAAGAAAACTCTAGAAAAACAAACTAAGACAATAAATCAAAATCAAAAGCATATATATACAATATAGTAGAAAGGTTTACTATGCTCAAATAAGCATAGTAACGTTTCATATACAACCCATTTCAAGGTTGTGCCAATCGAATTCCATCATAATGTACTAATTCATAGGCGCCCTTAGCCAGAACTCTTTTGAAAATGTAGGGGCCATGGCATAGTGGATCAAATTTTCCTATACCTATTACATCAGCTTCCTTATCATAAAGTAAGACCAAGTCACCCTCAGAGAAGATGCAAGGCTGGACATGCTGGTTGTATTGCGCCTTCATTCATCTCTTATGCACTTTGTTGACCAATAAGGCTTCACGACGCATTTCATCAAGATGGATGAGGTTAAAAAGATGTGCTTCTTCAGTAGAGGTGTCAGGTAACAAGTCATCAATGATTTTTAACAACGATATTTCACATTGGATAGGAAATATAGCTTCTAGACCATACACCAAATGAAAGGGGGTAAATTGGGTTTCATTTCTCATGAAGGTTCAATATGCCCACAAATTCAAGTACAGGATTAAATGTCAATTTCGTTTATGAACTCCTATCATTTGTTGAATCATTTGCTTAAGAATATTGTCAATAGTTTCAACTTCTCCATTGGATTTTGGATAATAAGGAGTAGAACTATCATGTGACAGTTCTAATTCGGCAGTCAACTCATTCATCATGTGATTGAAAAAATGCTTACCATGATTCGTAAACTTATGTTGTGGAACACCAAACCAGGAGATGACATGATTGAAAAACAACAATGCAATTGTTTTTCCTGTGTTATTAAATGTAGGCATTGCTTTGTCCCACTTGGTAAAGTAGTCAACTATCAAAATAATATAACCATGGCCCCCCGAACAAACAAGGGTTGCAGGTCATCATGTCAATGCCTCATTTTGTAAGTGGTCCCACAGTGATAATAGGATGCATTGGATCTAGCGGTTTGTGGATTTTATGATCAAATATGTGGCATGCATGACAACTTCAGACCGCAGGGATGTAGTTGCGAAATATGGTAGGCCAAAAGTAACCGGTGTGGAGAATATTATGCATGGTAGTGTATCTAGACAAGTGTCCACTACAAGCCCGAGTATTAAAATCATTTATAACTTTCTCGGCCTCCTCATGAGTAAGGCACCTCCTTAGAATCATATCGAGACCATGATGATAAAGTGTGTCCCTGATGATCAGATAATCTTTGGCTTCGTATCGAATACGTCATTGTTGTGAGTGAGAGGTATCAAACAAGAAAGTCTAGGTTTGGAGTGTTAGTGTCCTGTTATTTCATAGATTTTCTAACCAAATGACAGGGTAACATCAGACCAGTCTTTGGAGTCCTAGGACCTAGCCTTCCTGGACTCAGAGAGGGCTCTCTCTATTATGCGAAGGATGTGAACTTGTTCACTTTGTATGTTTTTTTTTAGGCTAGTTGTTAAGTATATTTTGTTTTTTTTTGGTTTTGACGTAAAATTTATCAGGTAGGAAAAATGGAAAGAGAGTTCATCAAATCAACAGGGCTATAGGGTCAGATAAACTCAAGGATGTCTAAATGATGGACAAGGTGTACTGCAGGGCCAATTTAGCAAGGTCAATGGATCCTTTGGGTGAGGTATGAGGTGAAATGAACATTAAGTTTGTCAAAAGCGAAGAAGTCTTAAACATATATATTTAGAAGGAAAATACTCATGAGGTAGGGAAAAATATTAATCTCTATGAACAATACTCAAATTGATAAAAATTCAGGTGAGAAATAGAAGCATAAGAACTCCTAACTTTATAAATTCACCTTCAGCTGTTGGGAAAACATATAAGATAAACAAATAACTTAATATATGAAGAGGGAACTCCTAAACAACATATATCAAACTATCAAGAACTCTGAAATAGGTTGGTAAGCATGGAAAAAGGGAAAGATCAAGCGAGACCTCTTTGACTTAACATAATCAATCAATATTTCATAGAAAGGCTTTGAAATAGGGTCTTGAGAACTTCAAATAAGTAGGGCTTACCTTAAATCATTTTTGATAGCTAACATACTGACTATTACTGAAACAAATAACAAATTCTTGGTGGACCTAAGGAGCAGTTAAGAATTCCTTATAATGACCAAGAAGAAGAAAACATCAAAGTTGTAATAAACAGGAGGTTTGAGGTGCTTCCATGAACATATCTCAACCTATACTTTTCTGATCTATAGCAAACAAGAAGTATGAAACATTAATGGAAACAAGAATACATAAACAAATCAGTGAAACGCCACCATTCACCAAGTTATGGAATCCTACACATAATGCTCCTCCACCATCAAGCCAAGCAAGCCATTAATCCACTTCATAAAACCAATATTTTCTCCAAGCTCATAAAACTATGTATTTCTCTTAACATGTCAAGTTATCCCCTTGTTTATTACAATGAATCCTCGTGGTTTATATAAGAAAAGAGGAGAAAAATGTACTAGAGCATCTAGAAGGCCATTGGCAAAAACAAAATATCCTATTTCTCCTTGAGGCCTTACAACGTCCAAGGGAAAAAGTATCTCTTCAAAATATCTTTTTCAGACCAAAATAGCAAAAGTAATAAATTTTAGGTTCTAACATAGAAAATAAAGGTGGAGGATCCCAGGAGCGCAGCACCTGCTCAGAAAAGGTGGCAAAAAGGTGAAAAAATGGGTGTTTTTGGCCCTTTTGAGGGACCAAAACAACTCCAAATGAGCTAAAATTTTGTGAGAATGCTCCTCTTATGAAAAGGAGTCCAAAAATGTAAATTTTCCATGCTGAAGATGCTCTGCGAAAAAGTGCAGCATCCAAGGTGCTGCGCTCCTAGGCTTGAAAATTTGTAGAAAACCAGAAAGTGTTCAATTTTTCTCAAAATTGGTGAGTGAGTTCCTTAAGGGTCCTTAGAGACCTATAGTGAAGCTTGAGCCAAAATTCCAAGCCTATCTTGGTCATTCCCATCAATTGGCATCGGGCCCCTCTTTTGGGCAGCTTTGAGCTTCTTCCTAGAAAACTGATTTCTCTTTTTGTAATGTTCAGTCATCCTTTTCTATAATCCTAGATCTTTGTTTTCCTTCTCTAAGTTAGCCTCCAAATGTAGATTTTCCCTTTCAAGCGATGGTTCTTTTTCATGCTCAATTTCCAAGGCGAGGAGCTCAATGAGAGGAAATTCTTGTGCTTGGGCTCATTCTTCCTCTCTCTGCTTTTCCAATGCTTTCCTAAGACCCATAGTCTTAGGCCTTTTCCTAGCTTGCCCCTCTTCTTCGTTTTCTTCTTAATAAGCGCCCATGTACTCCTCCAAGTTTACTTGTGATTTCTGAGCCTCTCTCTTGTATTTGAGTGCTCGGGCTTCATAAATGGCAAGTTGGCCATTGATTTTCTTGTTTTGCATTTGTAGGAAATGAATGAGATATTTTGATCTTTCCAACTCAACCTCTAAATCTCTGATTTGTACACTCTGGTCCTGTATGAGAGACCTAAGTATCCTTATTTCATTTTCCTCATCACTGCTCAAGTGAATGAGTTCAAATTCCCTCTCTTCTTCATGATTTCTTTCTTGTTCTTTCATTGTCTTCTTGCCTTTTTCCTTCATGGGCTTCTCACCCTTGTCTTTCTTTCACATTTTACCCTTGCTCCTTAATGATTTGGTGACTTTGATTTTTACTGTTTGAGTGACCTTTTCCTTCACATTTTTGGTGATTTTGTCTTTTACTGGTTTTGAGGAGGAGTGCATGGCCCCTTGCCTTTTGGAGGCAACAAACACATGCCTCCTACCTCTCTGATAAGGGATGGTGAAAGGTGTCACAAACTTAGCTTGCACAATGTGATCCTTTATAACCCTAGGACTGTCCTTTTCTTCAAGAATGCTTTCTGTGTGTATCTCCTTGATACGTTTCTATTGGCAGTCCCTTTGATTATCATTTTCAAGATCTTTTATTATCTCATCATTAGGAAGACTTTCGAAACTGCCATATTCTTTTTCTACAATGTCAGAGGCGCCTAGTTTTGACATATTTTTACCTTCAGGACTATCCATTTCTTCACCTTTTTCACTGTTATTTTCACTGCCAACATTCCCAGGATCTTTGCCATCACCTCCTTGTTTATTTAAAATAACTTTGAAATCTTCTTCTGGGCTATCTTCATTAATTTTTTCACTACCATGACTGTTCATTGTTTCTTCATTACTGTTTGTTGTAAGGTTTTAAATGTCTTTTTCTTTGCCTTGAGACCCAGTACTTTGTCCTCCTTTCTCATCATTAGTGTTATTGCTTGTAACTTTTTTTTCTTCTTGGTTTACCTCTTCATCTGTGCTGCTATTTTGACTATATTTCTCTTGGCCAACATCTTCATCCTTGCTTCTTCTTCTTCATTTTGTCTCTTATTTTCATCATTCTCCCCTTTACTGCCTTCCTCATGATCATCTCTGCTTTCTTCCTGATCATCGGTGCTCTCATCATGATCAATTTTCTTAGGGGAAGGTGTTTGAAGAAGGTTTGTTTGGGAAATTGATTCATATGAGGAAGGTGAATCATTGTCAATGGAGGACGATGGAGGAGTAGGAGGAGCATTTTGAGAAGATGATGGCACATTTTGTAGCGGGATGGAGGGTGAATTGGTGAAGTCATCATGGGAAATAAAGGCCTCCCAAGGAATGCCTTGTTGGTCCAATTGGTTAGCTACAATGACTTTTATAGGAGAGTGATGAAATAGGCTTGTCATCTTCTGGGCTGGAGGCCTATTTTTCATGATGGAGGACATTTTTTCAATGCTTTTGCAGAGGAAATAAGGCATGTTTAGTAGCTTGGCCCTGGTTAAGTGCATGAGGAGTCTAATATGATAGGAGTAGATTATAGAGAACCTACCCTCACAGGTAAAGTATTTCATGACAATCTTCATGAGGAGGGCATACCTGTCCAGTAGATGTGAAAAAGGAAAAATCCCTTTACACTCAGCTTGAGAACTAGTTTTTATAAATGGATGATAATGGATCAAGTCAAGATGTTTTTGTTTAAACCACCTTTCCCCTATGCAAGGCATCCCAATGGCTTTAGAGAGAGATTTAGGGGTCAACTCAAACCTTACCCCTGCTAGATGAACTTTATGCCTGTGAAACCTTAGGGAAAATAACTCTGTCAACTAAGGATGGCTTTAAATTTCTTGTACCTTGTTGAAAAACTCAAAACACCCTAATTATAGGAATAAGATAAGACAAAAGGGGAGGCTATCAGCTATTTTGTGTCTATATGCTCAAACCTATTGGGCTTCCCTCCTTTCTTATACTATCTTATTGGTCTTTGACGCTCATCACTCTCCTCTTGAGACATGGTGCTTACTTTACCCCTTCCTCCAATTTTTTAAACAGAAAAGTTTTTTAGCTAATGAAGTGATGAGGAAAAAGTTTTTTTAAGGAGATATTGGACTTCTAAATGGGGCTAGATGATCAACAAAGAATAGGTTAAATTTCTATTCAAGTTTGCCTCAAGCTTTCTTTGACACAAAATTAGCCCTACTTAGGGATTTTATGACCTCAAAAATGATGAGGATATGTCAATTAATGAATAATACCTCTTGAAACAGACTCTCATAGTCAAAATGTAATTTCTGAGCATTATTTGGCAAATTCGGACACTTTCTGCAACTTTTTGGGCGTTTTTGCACCTTTCTAGGCAGTGATGCGCTTTTCCGCCAGGCGCGCAGCATCGTGGGTGGGTACATCTACAAAAGGATTGTGCGACAGTTGTAGTGGTGGGCACACAACATCGTGGCCTGGGCGCTACCTGCACATGAAGTCGGGCAGCAGTTGAAATTTAGGCACATAGCGCCTTTGGCCCGAGCAACCTCTGCATGTGAAGCTGGGCGAAGGCAGCTATGGTGGGTGCGCAGTGCCATCGGCCCGGGTAGGAGCTGCACGTAACTTTTGGCTAGCAGCTCCAAAAATGTGAGCGCACGAGGATCCGAGCGATGCAGGGCGGCAGCTCCTGCACGTCGGGCGGGAAAAGAAACACGCAGCGTCGCCCTTCAGGCATGCAACTTCCAGTAATAAAATATATGGGGAACCTCTACAGGTGCACATCGTCTGTGAAATTATGCTCGAGGATGGCTTATGAAGCCCAAAAAAATGTGCTCTTCTTTGCCAAAATCGGAAATGAGGGGGAAAGAGCTGTTGAAGCTACTTATACTCCTATTTCGAAATAATTTTGAACTCAAACACCCTCTTCCCTAAAGTTTTATTTTCACACTTCTATTGTCTTCCTTTGACTATATTTTCAGTTCCTTAGCCTTTTTTGGAGCCATTCCTTTTTCTGTTTCCTTTTACCACTAATTTTAGCGTTTGAGCAAGTGATTAGGCTCATGATGGCATTTGTTTGTCATTTGCAAGGTGAAATAAAAAACTATTTTTTCCTCCATATCCTTTGAATCAAGTCTGCGACTGCATTTTTTGTGACATTTTAACTATCAAACTTTGATTTTTCATTCTTCAGTGCAATGGAACTCAATGCCTTAAAAATCAAATTTTCTGAGCCTTTGGATTTTAAATCACATATTTTGATCTAGTGGAGTTTTGTGCTCTTTTAATTATCCTTTGAAAATAACTCAGGAACCCTTTTACACCCTCTGTTGTTGATGAAGGAGGTGCTCATTCTCACTTATCATGCATATTTGCTTATTATCCCAATTTCTGAAAATGTTTCCAAATGCCTTTCCACTATGGCTCAAAAAATCATATATTTTCATTTTAAAACAACGAATACCTGCTACTTTTCCTCTTTAGTGTGATTGTCCTCTTTATAGTGATCTTAGTCCTTTCTTTCATCTGATGGCGCATATGATAGCCTTTGTCCTTTTTTGTAGGAGTGTGGCAAAGGCAGCTGTCCCTCTACAAGTTTTATGCTTTGAGGCGAAAAACTTTTCCAATGATCCTTTTGCTAAAATGCACCATGTTTTTCATATGTTACTAATATTTATGAGATTTTTCACAGACCTTTGTATGAGCATTATTTTGCATCTTGTTATGATATCAATACCTTTCCTATAGCTTTCAACTTGTTGTGCCTTTTATCCACTGCAAATGACCTTTTGAAGCTCCTTAGGTGTCCCTTTATCATTTCTTTGTTTTATACTAAACTTCGAGGCATCCCTGCAGAGATTCATTGGATATGATAGTCTATTCTTGGCAGATTTTACTGTTGGACAAGGAGGCCACATTTGGAAGTTGCTTAAGTGGTCTTAAAAATATGACAAACCTCAGCTCTGTATTTTATTGAATTTACCTTTGATTTTCTGCGAAATGATAGTGCATGGGAATTATGATGGCGCATGACCTAGGAAAATCTAATTGACCTATTTTTGCAAAGTCTTAGAAAAGGGATTTTGACTGATGGTTTAAATTAGAGTTTTGAATAAGACACATGGTTTAGACACTATGCTTATGCACCATCACCTATAAACCTAGACATATTTATTTTACTTTGAAGGGATTTTTTAGATAGACCTTTGACACCAATAGTGATTGAGCTAGTTGGTGAATGGGAGAGAAAACTTGGTTTAACCTAGCCAAAAAATATTGTGAAATAAGAGGGCTTAGGCATCAGAGGTAGGGTGATATATATAGAAACAACAAGCATGGATGGAGTAAGGGACATTGGTCCAGGATGTGATCTTTGTAGGATGATATATTGACCATTGCAAACAAGAGAGGAGGGATAGGTGAAAATTTCTGTTTGAGGGGATTTCTAGAAGAAAACAAGGTTCCTTGAATCTTGTTTCTAGAAAACATGGAAAAAGAATTTAGTCATCTAAAAAAGTGAAAATTACTAATGAATAATAGTGGTTCCATTTGGGAAGGATAGCTCCTTTTCTCGAGATGTCCATAATTGCATATCTCTGGCTTGTGAAGACATGTGCCTCATCCATTGGCAGGATTTTCTCTTTTTCATTGTTGTTTTCTTGAAATGGCGATTTGAAAATCTGAAAACATGATTAGCTCAACTTTACCTTTACCTACCCAACCTACTTTTCCTAACATTCTCTCTTCCTTGGGTGCACTTGAACTATCAAACCCCTTGATATTTTATTTTGAAAGAGAAAACAAACTTTCTACTTCTACACTTATATCTTCCGGGAGTTCAGATTAAACTGATGAACTCCATTGATTTTCTACCTATACCAGTCAACTGTCAAGGTTAAGCTATTTGACAGGATTTCATTCACTGTACTAAAACATGAAATTTAAAATATGATCAAATCAGGATTAGACAGTCTGATTTATGATGCGCTTGTGGCATAACAACAAGCTGCACACAAATGTTATTCTTGTGCAAAATGAGATTTAGAAAAATTAGGGCTAGGATACATAGTTTGATATTCATCCCTATTTTCCTCTTTGGTTATGTTTTCAGCATGTGGAACCAGTATCTTTCTTTCCTAAACTACTTTCTTCGACAAGTCAAGCTTTCATAATTTGACCATCATTCTTTTTACTAACTTATCAGCAATCAATTTAAAACATGCTCAGCTATGATTAGGCTAGATAACTGAACAAGACATCTTCTTGGCACTAGTAGTGGCACTTAGACTTGCGCACTTTCAGTATGGCTATTTTTTGGGTATGGGGTTGTACCATTTGTTTAGAATCTGCCCTCTTTTCTACTTTTCATGTTGTTTTTGTATTTTCTTTTTTTGAATATTTCTTCCAACCATGATATGTACAATGAGTGAAAAACTCAAAACTAGAAATCTTGAAAAAATTAGTGTTTTAGTGTCCTACCATTGGCAGGTCCTCCAAATGTTTCAGTTCCATCAGGTTCTTGTAAAAATAAGGAATTGTTTCCTCTAGCTGAACCGATAATGAATGGTTGTTTCCATATTTTTTCAAACTTACCATTTTATCCTTTATCTTGTCTCCTAGAGTCCCATTTCAACACTTCATCTCCTATCTGAAAATCATTTTCTTTGGTTCTTCTGTCAAAAATCTTCTTCATATTTTCTTGTACTAATTGTGTCCTCTTGTAGACTTCTTCTCTTGTCTATTGTAAATGGATAGTCTGATTTAGCCTCCTTTGCATATCATTTTCTTCTGTTTTTACTTCTTGCAATAGTTTCATCACTGGAACTCCCAAATATGTTGGGAAAATGGAATCCATGCCATACACCAGTTGATAGGGAGACATACCAATTGATTTCTTGGTGCTTAGTCTATCAGCCCATAATGCATGCACTAGTTTTCCATGCCATGCTTTTTTATTTTGTTCCAGAAGTTTGTTAATGATATTGACTACGCTTTTATTAGAATATTTGGCCAACCCATTACCTTGGGGGTAATAAGATGTGGAATTTCCTAATATGATATGATATTTACAACAGAATTCAACCATTCCTTTGGATGAAAAGGCAGCAGTGTTATCCGTGATAATTTTCCTAGGAAAACTGAATCTAGGCAGAATGTTGGTTTCCAGAAATTTGATAATGACCGAATCAATGGCATTACTAGAGGGGATGGCTTCTATCCATTTGGTAAAGTAATCGGTAGACGAGAGGATCCATTTTTGTTTAGCAGATGAAGAAGGGTGTATTTCTCTAATAAATTCTAGACCCCATTGCCGAAAAGGAGCTTCAACAATGATTTGATGCAAAGGTAAAGGTAAATTTTTTCTTTTTCTATGAAAAAATTGGCATTTATGGCAAGTCATTACTAGTTTGTGGGTGTCAGGGAACAAGGTAGGCCAATAGTAACCAACTCTAAGCATTTTTTTGCCTGTTTTTTTCTAGTAAATATGACCTCCACATTCTCCCTCGTGCATTTCATGCATAATATTCCCTGCATCATCCTAAAGCAAACACTTAAGTAGTATATGAGTAGGATTTTTCCAATACATAACTCCATCTAAGATGCAAAAATTTAAATATTTTTGTTTCAAGAATATTTATTTTGTCTTTGATAAGGTAGGAGGGGCGTTAAGATAGAATAGTACGAAAATAATATCAAAATACCATGGTGAATTTAAAAATACTTCTTCAACATAAGGAGCTAGGCATTCTTCCTATTCTTCTAAAGTGTCAACAAAATTTATATCTAATGCTTGGAGATTTGTTTCAGCCATGAGTTTTGCGAGTCCTTGTCCTTTAACCAGTTTAGTGGGTCTGATATCTAAGTCATATTCTAAGATAATAGCAACCCACTTTCCTCTTTTACCATCGGGATCTTGATTTAAGATATCTTTGAGAACTATGTGTGCAACAAAAGAAATGATATGAGAATGCAAGATATAAACTCTGAGGTCTTTCAATGCCTTTAGTAATGTGAATGCCTATTTTTCCATGATATTATATTTTAAAGGAGTGTCTCTCAAGGATTTTCTAAAAAAGGCTATGGGTTGTTCATGTCCCATCGCGTTCTTTTGTAGCAACACTCTAGCTACCGTGTGTTCGAATGCAAATGAGAAGATATAAAAGTATTTGGTGAAATCAGGACTTATCAGAACTGGAATTTGGGTGACTGTCCTTTCAACTGATTCGAAATATTGTTTGGCCTCTAAATTCCACTTAAATCCTACCTTCTTTTTTAGCATGTTTGTGATACTTCTCAAAATTTCGGTAAGATTGGGGATGAATCTCCTTAGGAAATTAATTTTTCCAATAAAGGATTGTAAATCCTTAATGTTTTTGGGGTGGATGATTTGCAATATGCCTTCAATCCTTTTGGGGTCTATTTTTATTCCATCTTCAGAAATGATGTGGCCTAGGAGATTTCCTTTTTCGAGACCAAAAAGTGTTTTCCTGGGATTCAGAGATAGGCCATATTTCCTACATTTTTTCAAAAACCTTTCTTAAGTGAACCAGATGTTCCTCATCGGTTTTGGAATAAAAATTGATGTCATTGAGGTATATGACTATAAAGTAGCCTATGTCTTCTCATAAAGCTATATCCATAGCCCTTTGAAAAGTGGCCCCGACATTCATTAACCCAAAAGGCATTTTAACATACATGAATGTGCCCCAACGTGTGGTGAAAGCAGTTTTGTGTGATCACTAGGGAAAACCAACACTTGGTTGTACCCAGAAAAACTGTCAAGCAGTGAGATTTTTTGCGAGCCAACAAATTTTTGAAGTATGTGGTCCATTTTAGGCAAAGGGTAGTTATCTTTTAAGGAGGATCTGTTAATATTTATAAATTCCATGCAAATTCTATTCTCTCTGGTCTTATTCCTAACTGAAACAAGTTTTGAAACCCACTCAAAATATCTAAGGGAAACTATTATCCTGACATCATACATCTTCTTGATTTATTTTTCAACTAAATGTAATAAGACGAGGTTTATCCTCCTCAAATTTTGTTTAAAAGGATTTTGGTTCTCTTTGAGAGGAATTTTATGTTGAATAATGCTTATGTCGTATGATTTTAAATCTTGATACCCCCATGCGAACACATCTTTAAACCCTTTAAACAACTCGACATATTTATATTTTATGTGAAGAGGGAGAGTTTTGGAAATTTTGATCATTTTTTGTTCTTCTACACTCCCTATGTTATACTCTTCTATATCAGCCTCAGTAGATTATATCTTTCGTTTTTTGGCTACGTCGTTAAAATCGAACAATTCTTCTAAAGATGCAAGGCCTCTTGGTATCATGTCATTTTCACAGTGTAAGACTTCAAGCTCTCTTTGGTCTAGGTCCTCATATATTTGAGCTTCATAAGGATGTGTGATCAGATTTATATCATCTAGAGAAAGAAACTCTGACTCACGATCTTTATCTTTATCATGATTGTCTTCCTCATGTTCTAAGCTTGGTTTAGTCATTTTAAACTCATTTCTAAATTGCAGAAAATCATCAATTTATTCATCACCCTCAAATATCTACCAATGGTTAATGTTTCCAGGCATTGTAGGACAGTGTTTGACTTTGATACAATATTTTTCACTTGCAGATGGTATTTGGAAATTGCTTTCAGCAAATGCAAGCTCATTGGCAAGGCCGTTTTGGGTTCTAGGAATGTAAGCGAGCTCATATTTCTTGAAGGTTTTGAGGATGTCTAGGGCTGCATTTCTATACTCCCTCAATCTTGGGTTCTTGGCTGAGTATTTACCTTTGATCTGTTTAATCACAAGTTCCAAATCTCCTTGGGCTGATATTTTCTTAGCACCTAAGTTTTTAAGTAAGTGCAAGCCAAGGAGGAGAGCCTCATATTCTGCAATGTTATTAGTACATTGGAATTCTAATCTATAAGCATGACCCTCATTGGTGTTATGTATCCAAATACCAGCTACTGAACCAGTTTTTCAATATGAACCATCAAAGCTTATGCTCCAAAGAGTTTCTACTTCAAGTTTTTCATTAAGTTTTCGTTTAGGTTTGTTAAAGTTTTGGTTGTCATTTTCTTTATTTGAGGATGGGTGTGAATGTTATGAAAGACTGAATTCTTCTTTATTTCATTTTATCTGTTCATCAATATCATTTTCATTGTACAAAATAAAAGAATCTAAATTCGAATCAATGGAATAAACCACGGTATTGTTTGACCTACCTAGGTTTCTTACCATATATTTCATGTGGGTTTCTCGGTACAGCTTCCTAGTTTGGTTGAAGATCGGGATAGTGGCATATGAAATATCCATTTGGAGGCTGCCTCGCAGTTTGGCTCCCCATGAACTGGACAATAACATACCATATTTCGGGGGAATATCAGCCACTACAACATCCATGACTAGACTTTCAACAGGTATTTGCACTAGAGTGATATAGAGATTTTTTATCAAGCCAAACGCTTGACTCTACTTGAATTGAATGAGTATAGGTCTTTGTAAGGTTTGGTTACCTCTAGGCCCAAACTCTCCATGACTACCTTAGGCATGAGGTTTTGGGAAGCACCAAAATCTAGCATGGCGTTGTCTAATATTTTTTCATGTATGTTCAAGCTAGCATAGAAAGGAGAGATAGCTCCTTCTTGATATTTTCCCTCTAATTTGGGACCTAATAATAGCTCAGGTTTATCATCTATAAAATTTAAAGTGTCTGCATCATTCCCAATGTTTAGAAATTTCAAAATTTGAGATATTTACACATCCACAGTTACCAATTCAATGAGATGCATGGTTATCCTTATTTTAGCAATCTCTCCTTCAAAACTGAAAGTTACTTGGGTTTTTGGAATATTCGTCTCAGTTTTATCAGCCATAAATTTTTCTGTATTCTTGATTTGCTAATTTTTATTTGGGGCTTTTTTCAAAAAAAAATTCTCAAGGATCCTAGTAGAGGTACTAGGACAGCTTGGGTCCATGTTTGTTTGGCTAGTTTTGTCTTTATTCAGATCAGTTTTCTTAGCCATGATATTGTTATTGTCTGATGTTATTTTAAGAATGTTTTGGGAGCTTTCTTAACAGTAATGTGTGAGTTGCTTTTCCTACAGTTGTCTTGGTTTTTCTTACTCCTAAGATCATATTGCCTATGAACTTCCATTATGGCATTTTGTAATCCTATTTCGTGATCTTCAAAATCTTCATAATTTGTTTCATCTTGGTTTGAGGAGAAAAAACCTTATTCTTCTTCTATGAGAAAAACCTCACCCTCTTTATTACAACTTATAAATTTTAGATGATTTTCATCGGGGTGTTCAACATCTCTTTCCCCTTCATCAACATAGTTATCTTGGAAGGGTGGTCTAATTTGTTGATCATTTTCTCTTGGTTTGATTCAGGGCAGGTCTCTTCTGAAGTTTTGATTTTGATTTCTTCTTTGGGGGTTTGGCTGGTTTTCCCTAGGAGGTGTTCTCTCGCTTAGGTTTATCCTTTCCATCATTCTCTCCATGGTCCTAACTAGGTTATCTATTTTGTAATCTGAAGAGGAAGTGGAAGGTGTGGTCTCATCTCAGTAAGTGACCTTCTTTTCCGACCTCATACTAGCCCTCTTTTCAGTGAGGTTGTATTATGCACTAATAGCTCCCCTTTGTGTTTCTTCTAAAGTTGTGGGGTATCTTTCTCTTAGCTGGTATGTCATGTCCGAATCAAAACCTTCGAGAAATTTTACTAGTGCGAGACTTGGTGGAGGTTTCATGTGAGGCGGGAGGGCATTATAGACACTGTTAAACCTAGTGCAATAGTCTTGGACACTTTCCCCTGTGTTCCTTTTAAGATTATTGTATTCGGAAAGGATTTGTAGGGGATTTTTCTTGATTTCCCACTTGTTTATAAAATTTTGTTAAAGTGACAGGAGATCGTGTATACTATTTGGAGTTAAATTTTTAAACCATTTCTTAGCTTCTTTGCCTAGGCTTTGGGAAAACATGCTCATCTTCATGGTTTCTTCTTCTAATTCCATGTAGTCAAAGGCATCATTAATTCTATCTACATGTTTTTGGCCAGTGGTGGATTCAACCCTGATGAAGTGTGTAATTCTGGATTGGTAATCATTTGGCAAAGGTACCAAAGATTGTGGTAACACTAAGGGTGCATACCAAGGTGCCATGATGGGAGCTAATGGTGGATTGACAGTTGAAGGATTTGTAGTATGGGATGAGGTGATTTGCACAGTGGTGGTGTGAATGGGTGTGGTGGAAATACTTAGACTGGTAAACTGATTTTGAGCAGACTTAGGGTGAAAGGAACCAAAGTGGTGGAGAAGCTAGAAATCAGGTGGTGTAGTGGGAGAGGCTTCTCTGCTAGAGCTCTGATGTAAGTCTACGGGCTCAAGATCGGTATGGTCAATGCTAGTTTGTGACTTGGTTCTAAAAAGGGTTTTTGTATGGCACAAGTCAAAATGAGAATCTTGCAAGGATGTAAGATGTTCAGGTACAGAGCTTGCTTTATGGATACTCCTATTGGTAGTTAAATTTCCAGTTTCAGAAGTTTTCCACAAAATATTTTCTGGGTCATCAACTATGGTAGGAGGATTTGGGTCCGGGTGAAATCTGGTATTAATTCTTCGTGAAGCCAGATTTCAAATTTAGGAGGTAGAGAGGTTAAAGGTTTCGATTATTTTTCGTAAGGTTGTCCTCTCTAGGATTTTTCAACTCGCACAGTGTATGCCTAAGCTCTTAGACTTCTCAGGGCTGATTTTGATGTAGTCCTATAGGAGTCTATGAATGCTAGTAAAGTTAGAAGGCCTACTCGAGGCTAGTGGAGTCACCAGGTGGATGATTTTGGTTTGCTTTTGAAGATATGTTGTCTATTTTCCACCACCAATACTGACACAAAAATCCAATCTGAATTTTTTTTTTTGGGTTTTTTCTGAGTTTTTATATGTAGCCTAATTTGTAAGAGTGTCCTATACCTGATTCATCACTTAGCTAAGGTGGTGAAACAAAGAGAGTCTAATCTAAGGCTTTATCTGCTATTTTTCTAATTTAATTTGAAGGACTAATGAGTCTAAAAGAGTTTATTAAGCTATCATGTACTCAATTTCCCAATGTGATCGCCATTATGTTAGTGTCCCGTGTTTTGGAAGATTGGCTAACAAAATGACAACGTAACATTCGAATAGTCTTTGGATTCCTAGGACCTAGCCTTCCTGGACTCAGAGAGGGCTCTCTCTATTATGCGAAGGGTGTGAACTTGTTCACTTTGTATGTTTGTTTTTGGGCTAGTTGTTAAGTATATTTTAGTTTGTTTTGGTTTTGAGGTAAAAATGACCAATTAGGACAAATGGAAAGATATTTCATCAAATCAACAGGGCTATGGGGTCAGATAAAGTCAAGGATGTCTAAATGATGGACAAGGTGTACTGCAGGGCCGATTTAGCAAGGTCAATGGATCCTTTGGGTGAGGTATGAGGTGAAATGAACATTAATTTTGTGAAAAATGAAGAATTATTAAACATATATAGTTTGAATGCAAATACTCATGAGGTAGGGAAAACCATTAATCTCTATGAGCAATACTCAAACTGATAAAAATTCAGGTGAGACATAGAAGCATAAGAACTCTTAACTTTAGAAATTTACCTCCAGTTGTTGGGAAAACGTATAAGATAAACAAATAACTTAATATATGAAGAGGGAACTCCTAAACAACATATATCAAACTATCAAGAACTCTGAAACAATTTGGTAAGCATGGAAAAAGGGCAAGATCGAGCGAGACCTCTTCGACTTAACCTAATCAATGAATATTTCATAGAAAGGCTTCAGAAAACGGTCTTGAGAACTTCAAATAAGCAGGGCTTACCTTAAATCATTTTTGATAGCTAACATACTGACTATTAATGAAACAAATAAAAAAAAATTGGTGGACCTAAGAAGAAGTTAATAATTCCTTATAATGACCAAGAAGAAGAAAACATAAAAGCTGTAATAAACAGGAGATTTGAGGTACTTCCATGAGCATATCTCAACCTATACTTTTTTGATATACAACAAACAAGAAGTATGAAACGTTAATGGAAAAAAGAATACATAAAAAAAATAGGGAAACATCACTATTCACCAAGCTATGGAATCCTGCACACAATGCTACTCCACCATCAAGCCAGGCAAGCCATTCATCCACTTCATAAAACCAACATTTTCTCCAAGCTCATAAAACTATGTATTGATCTTAACATGTTAAGTTATCCCTTTGTTTATTAAAATGAATCCTCATGGTTTATATAAGCAAAGAGGAGAAAATCTTACTAGAGCATCTAGAAGGCCATTGGCCAAAACAAAATATGCTATTTGTCCTTGAGGCCTTACAAGGTCCAAGGCACAAGATATCTCTTCAAAATATCTTTTTCGGACCAAAATAGCAAAAATAATGACTTTTAGGTTATGAAATAGAAAATAAAACTTGCCCAACGCACATTTGCTCAGTCACCACACAAGAACGCAACACTTTGTCTCTGATTTTGAAAAATTTCCAGGCGTGCAGCACCAAAAAGGATCTTTTTGCAGCAAGGTTTTGGAGGCCTTCCCGATGTAGAAAAAGTCTCTGTGATGACCTGTTGGAAAGCTATGGATGTATACTTTCAAAAAAGACTTGTGTTTTCTAAATCGAATCTCTATAAGTTTCCCAAAAAGTAGAAAAGGTGGAGGTTCCCAGGAGCGCAACACCTGCTGAGAAAAGGTGGCAGAAAAGGTGAAAAAATGGGTGTTTTTGGCCCCTTCGAGGGACCAAAACAACTCCAAATGAGCTGAAATTTTGTGAGCATGCTCCTCTTGTGCCAAGGAATCGAAAAATGTAAAATTTTCCTGCTGAAGATGCTCTGGGAAAAAGTGCAGCATCCAGGGTGTTGCTCTCATAGGCTTGAAAATTTGCAAAAAACCAATAAGTGTTCAATTTTGATAAAAATTGGTGAGTGAGTCCCTTAAGGGTCCTTAGAGACCTGTAGTGAAGCTTGAGAAAAAATTCAAAACATAGATTGGTCATTCCCATCAATTGGCGTTGGGCCCCTCTTTTGGGCAGCTTTGAGCTTCTTCCTAGCAAACTGATTTCTCTTTTTGTAATGTCTAGTCATCCTTCTCTGTAAGGCTAGATCTTTGTTTTCCTTCTCTAACTTAGCCTCCAAATGTAGATTTTTCCTTTCAAGGCATGATTCTTTGTCATGCTCAATTTCCAAGGTGAGGAGCTCAGTGAGAGGAAATTCTTGTGCTTGGGTTGATTCTTCCTCTCTCTGTTTTTCCAATTCTTTCCTAAGACCCATAGTCTTAGACCTTTTCCTAGCTTGCCCCTCTTCTTCGTTTTCTTCTTCATAGGCGCCCATGTACTCCTCCAACTGTGCTTGTGATTTCTGAGCCTTTCTCTTGTATTTGAGCGCAAGGGCTTCATAAATGGCAAATTGGCCACCCATTTCCTTGTTTTGCATTTCTAGGAAATGAATGAGATATTTTGATCTTTCCAACTCAACCTCTAAATCTATGATTTGTGCACTTTGGTCTTGTAGGAGAGAACTAAGTCCTTGTTTCATTTTCCTCATCACTTCTCAAGTGAATGAGTTCAAATTCCCTCTCTTCTTCATGACCACTTTCCTATTCTTTCATTGTCTTCTTGCCTTTGTCCTTCATGGGCTTCTTACGCTTGTCTTTCTTTCGTAGTTTACTCTTGCTCCTCAATGATTTGGTGACTTTTCTTTTTACTGTTTGAGTGACCTTGTCCTTCACAGTTTTGGTGATTTTTTATTTTACTAGTTTTGAGGAGGAGTGCATGGCCCTTTGCCTTTTGGATGTAGCAAACATATGCCTCCTACCTTTCTGATAAGGGATGGTGAAAGGTGTCACAAAATTAGCTTGCACAATTGGATCCTTTATAGCCCTAGGACTATCCTTTTCTTCAAGAATTCTTTCTTTGTGTATCTCCTTGCTACTTTTTTGTTGGAAGTCCCTTTGATTATCATTTTCAACATATTTTATGATCTCATCATTAGGAGGACTTTCAAAACTGCCATATTCTTTTTCTGCACTGTTGGAGGCGCATAGTTTTGACATATTTTTACCTTCAGGACTATCCATTTCTTCACCTTTTTCACTGCTATTTTCACTGCCAACATTCCCTGGATCTTTGCCATCACCTCCTTGTTTATTTAAAATAACTCTGAAATCTTCTTCTGGGCTATCTTCATTAGTTTTTTTACTGCCATGATTGTTCATTGTTTCTTCATCACTTTCTATTGTAAGGTTTTCAATGTCTTTTTCTTTGCCTTGAGACCCAGTACTTTGTCCTCCTTTATCATCATTGGTGTTAGTTCTTTTAAATTTGTTTTCATCTTGGTTTACCTCTTCATCTGTGCTGTTTTTTTCACTTTCTTCCTCCCAGCCAACATATTCATCCTTGGTTCCTTCCTCTTCTTCATTTTCTCTCTTATTTTCATCATTCTCCCCTTTACTGCCTTCCACATGATCATCAATGCTCTCATCATGACTGCTTTTCTTAGGGGAAGGTGTTTGAAGAAGGTTTTTTGGGAAAGTGATTCATATGAGGAAGGTGAATCATGGTCAGTGGAGGGCGATGGAGGAGTAGGAGGAGGATTTTGAGAAGATGATGGCACATTTTGCAGCGGGATGGAGGGTGAATTGGTGAAGTCATCATGGGAAATAAAGGCCTCCCAAGGAATGCCTTGTTGGTCCAATTGGTGAGTTACAATGACTTTGATAAGAGAGTGATGAAATAGGATTGTCATCTTCTGGGATGGAGGCTTCTTTTTCATGATGGAGGACATCTTTTCAATGCTTTTGCAGAGGAAATAAGGAATGTTTAGTGGTTTGGCCTTGGTGAAGTGCATGAGGAGTCTAATATGATAGGAGTAGATTCTGGAGAACCTACCCTCATAGGTAAAGTATTTAATGACAATATTGATGAGGAGGACATACTTGTCCAGTAGATGTGAAAAAGGAAAAATGGATTTACACTCAGCTTGACAACTAGTTTTTATAAATGGATGATAATGGATCAAGTCAAGATTTTTTTGTTTAAACGACCTTTCTCCTATTCAAGGCATCCCAGTGGCTTTAGAGATAGCTTTAGGGGTCAACTCAAACCTTACCCCTGCTAGATGAAATTTATGCCTGTGAATCCTTAGGGAAAATAACTCTATCAACTGAGGATGGCTTTTGATTTCTTGTACCTTGTTGGAGAACTCGAAACACCCTAATTATTGGAAATAAGATAAGAGAGAAGGGGAGGCTATCATCTCTTTGGTGTCTATAGGCTCAAACCTATTGTGCTTCCATCCTTTCTTATACTGTCTTCTTGGTATTTAAGGGTCATCACTCTCCTATTGAGACATGGTGCTTACTTTACCCCTTCCTCCAATTTTTTAAACAGAAAAGGTTTTTGGCTAATGAACTGATGAGGAAAAACATGTTTTTAGGAGATATTGGAGTTCTAAACGAGGCTAGATGATCAACAGAGAATATGTTATATTTCTATTTCAATTTTCCCTCGAGCTTTCTTTGACACAAACTTAGCCCTACTTGGCGCTTTTATGACCTAAAAAATGATGAGGAGATGTAAATTAATGAAGAATACCTATTGAAACAGACTCTCATTGTCAAAATGCAATCTTTGAGCATTATTTGGAAAATTCGGATGCTTTCTCCAACTTTTTGGGCGTTCTTGCACCTTTCTATGTGCTGTTGCGCTTTTCCGCCAGGCGTGTAGCGTCGTGGGCGGGCAGGCCTGCACGAGGAGTGTGCGACAGTAGTAGTGGTGGGCACACAGTATCGTGGCCTAGGCACTGCCTGCACGTGAAGTCAAGTGGCAGTTGAAATGTAGGCGCCCAACGTCTTTGGCCCGTGCGGCCTCTGCACGAGAAGCTCGGCGAAGGCAGCTATGGTGAGCGTATAGTGCCATCGGCTTGGGTGGGAGCTGCAGTTAACTTTCAGGTGGAAAATCCAAAACTGTGAGTGCAGCACCAGCAGGCAGGTTGGCATGACGATCCTGGCGATGTTGGGTAGCAGCTCCTACATGCCAGGTGGAAAAAGAAGCACGCAGTGTCGCCCTTTAGGTGTGCAGCATCTGGTGATAAAATAGATGAGGCACCTCTACAAGCATGCAACTTCTATGAAATTCTACCCGAAGATACCTTCTGAAGCCCGGAAAAATGCGCTTTTCTTTACCAAAGTTGGAAATGAGGGGGAAAGAGCTGTTGAAGCTACTTATACTCCTCTTTCAAAATATTTTTGAGCTCAAAAACCCTCTTCCCTAAATTTTTATTTTCACACTTATATTTCCTTTCTTTGACCTTATTTTCAGTGTCTTAGCCTTTTTTGGAGCCAGTCCTTTTTCTGTTTCCTTTTACCACTACTTTTAGCATTTAAGAAAGTGATTAGACTCATGATAGAATTTGTTTGTCATTTGCAAGGTGAAATTAAAAACTATTTTTGCCTCCATATCCTTTGAATCAAGTCCGTGAATGCCTTTTGTGTGACATTTTAACTATCAAACTTTGATTTTTCATTCTTCAGTGAAATGGCACTTAGTGCCTTAAAAATCAAATTTTCTGACCGTTTGGATTTTAAATCACATATTTTGATCTAGTGGAGTTTTGTGCTCTTTTAATTATCCTTTGAAAATAACTTAGGAACCCTTTTACACCCTCTGTTGTTGATGAAGGAGGTACTTATTTTCACTTGTCATGCCTATTTTCTTATTATCCCAATTTCTGAAATTGTTTCCAAATAAATTTCCACTGTGGGTCAAAAAATTATATATTTTCATTTCAAAACAAAGAATACCTACTACGTTTCTTCTTTAGTGTGATTTTCCTCTTTATAGTGATATTAGTCCTTTCTTTCATCTGATGGCGCATCTGATAGTCTTTTTCCTTTTTTGCAGGAGTGTGGCAAAGAGCAGCTGTCCCTATACCAGTTTTATGATTTGAGGCCAAAAAAAATTTCCAGTGATCATTTTTCTAAAATGCATCATGTTTTTCATATGTTACTGATATTTCTAAGACTTTCCATAGACCTTTGTATGAGCATTATTTTGCATCTTGTTAAGATATCAAGACCTTTCCTATAGCTTTCAGCTTGCTGTGCATTTTATCCACTGTAAATGACCTTTTGAAGCTCCTTAGGTGTCCCTTTATCATTTCTTTGCTTTAGATTAAACTTTGAGGCAGCCATGCAGAGATTCATTAGATATGATAGTCTATTCTTGGCAGATTTTACTATTGCACCAGGAGGGTGCATTTGGAAGTTGCTTAAGTGCTCTTAAGAATATGGCAAACCTCAACTCTATGTTTTCTTGAATTTACCTTTGATTTTTTGCGAAATTATAGTGCGTGGGAATTGTGATGGCACCTGACCTAGGAAAACCTAATTGACTTATTTTTGCAAGGTCTTAGAAAAGGGCTTTTAACTGATGTTTTAAATCAGAGTTCTGAATAAGACACACATTTTAGAGACTCTGCTTATGCACCATCACCTATAAACCTAGACATATTTATTTTACTTTGAAGGGATTTTTTAGACAGACCTTTGACACCAACAGTGATTGAGGTAGTTGGTGAGTGGGAGAGAAAACTTGGTTTAACCTGGCCAAACAATATTGTGAAATAAGAGGGCTTAAGCATCATAGGTAGATTGCTATATACAGAAACAAAAATCATGGATGGATTAAGGGAAATTGGTCCAGGATGGGATATTTATAGGATGATAGATTGACCACTGTAGAAAAGAGAGGAGGGATAGGTGAAAATTTCCATTTGAGGGGATTTCTAGAAGAAAACAAGGTTCCTTGAATATTGTTTCTAGAAAACCTGGACAAATCATTTAGTCATCTAAACAAGTGAAAATTACTGATGACTAACATGGAGATAAATGATAAAATCTCTATACCAAGGAATAGATGATCTGATCATAAACATAGACTCATAGGGAATTGATGGTTCTGATATAGCATCAGTACTATCAAAGTGAAGGTCACAAAGAAGCTCAGCGAAAACTAAAGACTTCTTTGACTTGGATTTGACGAATTCCAAATCAAATTCCTATAAAATTACGATTCATTTTGAGTATTTCCCCCCCATCAATTGACGTGATAGAATGTATGTCATGGGGTTGCAATCTGAAATGACAATGGTGTTCTGGAACAGGATATAATGCAAAATTCTTTGGACATCTTGAACAACTACCAAGGTGAGCTTTTCGACATATGAATACTTCACTTCTGTATCATTAAGATTACGACTTAAATAATATATTGGGTTTTATATCCCATATTATTCTTGGACCAATACCATAGTAATGGTTGTATCTACCACGACGATATATAAGAAATAATCACTCTAATAATTGGGGGGATACATTAATGGTGCCCAGACCAGTGCATCCTTGAAAACATCAAAAGAAGCTTGCACAACCTTATCCCAATGGAAGGGAGTCCCATTTTTCAAGATATGAGTAAATCCTTTAGCCATTTAGGCGTAGTTGGGTATGACCCTCCTTAGGAAGTTATCCTTTCCTTGAAGTTTTTGTAATTGAAGAAAATTTGATGGTGCAGGAAAATCAAGAATGGCCTAGACCTTTAGTGGGTCGATTCGAATTCCTTCTTGTGAAACAAAAAATCCAAGAAAATGACCAGAACCAACAAAAAATACACATTTGTGTGGATTGATGTGTATTCTATAGTTTTATCCGTGTAAAAATATATCTCTAAAATGTTTCGGGTGATCAGTCTGATTTCGTGAATGCACAGGTAAATCGTCTAGATAAGTTTTATAATGTGCTTGATTTCATTGAAAGCATAATCCATTTCTCTCTGAAATGTTGCCCTGACATTATTTAAACCAAATGGGATTTTATGATAAGTGAATGTGTCCCAGGGACAGATTTTTGTTGTCTTATATTGGTCCTCTGGGCGGATATTGATTTTATTGTAACCAAATAATCCATCCATGAAAAAAAATATTTCACATTCGGCACATTCATCAATAATCTAGTCGATAAAGAGAGTAGGACAGTTTTCTTTTGGACAAGCAAGATTGACATCCCGGTAATCGACACAAAATCTAATTGTCCCATATTTCTTCATGACAAGAACAATGTTGGAAACCCAATCAGTAAGCAGAATAGGGTAAATGAAACTAGCATGCAAAAGTTTTTCAACTTCTTCTTTAATGGTAGCAACCTTCTTCGGATGAACAAGACGAAGGAGTTGACGTACCGGTCTGACATCAGGGTACATTTTAATGGTGTGCTCAATGATACTAGTATCTATGCCTAGCATTTCCACATAATACCAACCAAATATATCTCGGAATTCACGAAAGAGAGAGAAATAAGTTTCAATTTCTGATGGAGAACAAGACACAGCGACATCTACAACACTGGCTTTGGTCAAAATATCGATAGAAATGATTTCTTCAATATTTCATAAGTTTCTCTCGGATTCGATAACATTTATTGGAAAATATTTTGAAAATAAAGTTTTGATCGATTGGTGATATAATTCAATGAGATTATCTTCTTCGTGATCTTGAAGATGGGAACGATGATGATTATCTTCCCATGGTTCTCCTTTTAGCATCATGGATTCCACAATGCTTTCATCTGTTAAAAAATTGGATGGAAAAGGATCGGATGGAGTACCAAAATATAATGAATGATCAACCCAAATGATCGGCGAAGATGATTTCAAACTCGTCGCACAAGCCATGTATATTGATTGCTATGCTAGCTCAACTTTGATGGGCATGAGAACTCATCCAACACAAAAACGTCAGAATCATTGGTAATATTCCTTAAGCCAGATGGAGTGGAAGATATCATGCAGCAAGTCTTTATTATTGCAATTTCTACCGACGTCGTAGATAGCGGTAATGCAAAGGTGCCCATTAGGGAAGAACCCTTTAATATTCCTACACCAATGTTTTGAACTGCTAGCTAGGGTGCATGAACTAACAGAACACTTCTAGATACCTAGTAATTGGAGGCAAAGAAGGAGAGTTGATTGATGACTGTGATAACACCTTTATGAGGAAAGGCAGTCATCCTAAAATAAGTTGAGACGATCGTAGTCATAGCGTAAACCCATGGCCTTCCAAGTAAAAATTTGTATTCAAGGGTTCCTTCAATGACCTCAACTTCAACAGTTACATTTTCCCCCCCTAGGTTGACATGTAGGTTATTAATGATACCACAAGGCTTATATGTACAACCGTCAAAAGCTTTCAACATCGTAAGCGATTGAGATAGGCACGGTGAGCCAAATGACTTCCAACAGTTTAGAGACATAATGCAAGTAGATGCTCCCTCATTAATAATAGTGTGATGAAAAAAGTGACTGAGAACATTTACTTGGATGGAGAATGCCAATTCTGCTGGTAATTGTGGCACATAGCCTGTATGATTAAAGATTATAAGATTGGAATCTGTCGAGTCGATTCCACCAATTGTTGACAACAAAGACTATTTATGGGAGGTAAAATTTTGAAGTACCTCGAGCATCAACATAGCTAAAGGGGAATGAGCCAAATCTTCAACTATATTACAATTTTGAGCAACTCAGGCTCGATGATTGAATGTCAATTTATAGATGACTCCCTTCAGTGTCTTTATTATCAATTCAAGAATAGAAGTTGGTGGAATAGATTCCGTAGATGGATTTGTGGTCGAGGTACTAGGTTGATAAGTAGCCTGACTACCGTAATATTTATTTCACGTTGACACCAAAACATCATTTTTTGGCTTTGTGACAGATAGCATAAGGACTTGGGAACTAGAAGTTGGATTCGTAGCAACCATATTCGTGTCTGGATTTGGAAATGGATCTGTCAAAACAACAAATGCAGTAGAGGTCTTAAGAAATTTTGAGACTTTGGCTCAGTGAGGATAGTCTCGAACAACGTGCTCTTCATTACATAATATTCAAGGGTAACAAGTTTTCTGATTATTTCCAGATTGTTGATCAGATGATCGTTCCTACATGGTTGAATTTTTCTTTTTCTTCGCTTTTCCTTTTTCTTATTTTCGGGATGCTTGTCACTTTTTCCTTTTTCATATGACACGTCATGAATTTCAGAATAAGGTGTGGGATCAGATGTAGTAGAGTGATGTGTGCTTGCAGTACCGATCATACCGTCACCAGCATGAGAGTCCTTATATGGAGGAGGAACAGTGAAATTAGATCGTTGTGCGTTGGGAATTTTTTCGTATAGTGTGACAAACTGAGTATAAATCAAATCTAAGTACTATGCATGAGAAATTACCTACTCTTCCGTGATGATGCCACCCTTAGCCACATCCTAGGTGATATATGTTAGCAAGGGCTTAATAAACCACTCAACAAGGAGCTAATCAGGAACAAATGTTTTGACCATTCTACAATGACGATGTCACTCATGAATATGATCAGAAATATGAGTAGCATTGGTTTGCTTAAAATTGGTCAGTAGTTCCATTCCAGTTTCATATTGTATGGCTAACTGGAAGTGGGTCAAAAACGTAGTAGCTAAGGTAGTGAAATTATCGAATGAATCTCTTGGTAACTCAATGTACCACTTCGCGGCCGAACTAGTGAGTGTACGCTGGAAAATACGTTGTTGAATGGAATCATCATTTAAGGAGTTGGATGAACACAAGAAATTATAAGTCATAACATGTGTCGAAGGGTCTTATATAGGGTTTCCATTCAACTTATGAATATCCAAGGGTAGTTTATGTGGTATCACTGGCCACCAAGGAGCATAGTTGATGGGGTCATTGGTAAGCTGGTTTAAATTGGGTAATTCTAAAGTTGCGACAAAGGGAAATTGTCGATTTAAGTGAGGTTGAGCATAGAAAGGATATTATGGAATTTCTTGGGAAATGGGCCTTTAAGCACCAACATAAGGAATTTTTTTCTAGTAACCTAGATAGGGGTTGTTTTTATAGTAAACGCTTGAGGATTCTGTTGACCAAAACCTGGGTAAGTTACTTGTTGGAATTATTGTTGTGGCATTTGCAGTTGTGGCTACCAAGGTGACTACCCATCAATATTATAGCCCAAAATAGAATAGCTTGGACCCGGTTGTGAATAGGTAATACCCGGTTGTGCCTATGAGATCCCATTATAAGGTAATCCAACTTGTGAATGAAAAATTCTGGATACAGGTGGTTACCGTAAACTAGCTGAAGGAGTTGGAGTCTGATGGCCCAATAGTTGAGGGTATTGGGTTGAAGGACCTGATTGAGATGGTTGAGGTACAACAATATGAGCCTGTAATATGGGTAATGATGTAATCACAAGTGGAGTATATGTGGATGCAACAGGTTAAACTGATTGATATGATTGCACAATTGTTTGTAGTTGGACAGGTAGAATAGGCTGCCACTAGCAAATAGTCATTCCAATATTAGGGTGACCATAAAGGGACAGAGTATTGTCAAAATTGGTGACCATAGGTTTCCCCCGAGCATGAGGAGTATAATAAGATGGAATACATTTTTCTCCAAATTCTAGGAGTCTAGTCGATATTGTACTGGATGAAATATACCCAGATGGACTAGCTCAATATTGCATTGAAGATGTATATAAATGATCAAGTCGTTCAGTAACTATTAGAGATGTACCATATGGGATATCATATGATGACATGGGTGAATTCCATGGGTTTGAGGATGCACCAGAGAAGTTTCCAAATAAATATTGGTAACCGGGTGGGATAGAAGGACCACCATATAGATGTGACTTCGCTGATGTGGTAAACATCGATAGAGTAGCAACAGTATATTCTGTCGAAACTATAACATGTGGTAGAGTTAGAGATGCTGACTCATCAATGGTCATACAACCTAGTGTATACCCTATAGGATCTACGGGAACTCAAATTGAAATAGGATAAAAAGAAGAAGTGTAAGGCAATAGAAGAAAGGAATCGTAAAGATAAAGTTCCTGCCCGAAATGAGTTTGAGTTGAGGGTGTTTCATCTTGTGGTATTTCCTCAATTTAAATCAAGCCAGGTGGAATACCTTCGTCGTCAGGCCCAAGATATGTTTAAGGTGGTTGACTGCGCGATCTGGGAGACTCAATGTCCACGACTGATTGTGGAGAAAATGATACAGGAACAACTTCCAGTTGTTCAACATCAGAATCAAGATTTTTTGGTAAAAGAATGATAGGATCCATATCAAATTCCAGTTGAACAATGTTAGGTTCGGGAGGTATGGTCTCATTGATTGGATGGATTGTGACCACAAGTAGTTGTGAGGACTTAGTTTTGACGATAGTGGATGAAATAGAATGTGTAGAAACAACTCGTGAAGACTCTATTATAGGTGATGATGACGTCACACCAGAGGTACTGATAGTACTGGTTTTGGTAAAATGATGTCGCCTTCACTGACCAAAAATAGCTTCTGGTTGTAAAGGTAGTTTAAGTGCTATTATACACGAACAAAGGGGAAAGGGATGTTCTTCTTCTAGGATGACTAATTTATTTTATGACCAAACAAATAAACAAAATAAAAGGGTAATTGTAGGCAAAATGTTTACCAAGTAATTGTAACTGTAGAATACCTCCTGGCGAACTGATAAGTACTGGCAGGAAATCTCCCTGAATGTTGTGTTCGGTGTATCACAAGTTACAAGGCGGCCGAATCGGTTACCTATGGATAGTTAGCAACCTAAATTTATCCTCCCAAATATACTCGAAGGTCTGTGGAGGCCCAAGTAAGTATTAATGTTGTCTAATGCGAAACCACACAGTGAGAGAACTCCCTTATACTTTTTGTACTAGAACACTTCCCTATATACCTGAAGGTACATGACCGAGATCTGATATACTTTTGTACGTGGAGTGAGGTATCACACTCAAAATGTATCACAAAAAAGTTAGCGATAGTTGTTATGTTTAACGATGTTGTAACACGTCTCTAGCTTAGACCTTCTAAATGTTATCATTAATGTTACAATTATTTCTTAGGTTTATTGATGTAAATTTTATGTTTATCTTGTTTAAATTTTTTTCTTTGAGGTTCACCGTGTGATGTGATGGAAATTCCTAAAAATGAAAACTAAATAATAAGAAAACATTCAATTTAGCTTTTTCAATGAAAATCCTAGCTACTAAGGGAAAGAGAAATCCATTTTTGAGCATACAACAAAGAGCACAAACTAAATGCAGATTTCCTTAACTTGTTCCTATGAAATACACACAATTCTGTAAATTCACATGCATGTTTCTCTTTTAAGTTCCATTTAATGTGATTGAAGGAAAGGAAATTAGATGCACAAATCAATCAAACAAGTGTTTTCTTTTGAGAAACAAGGAATGAAACAACAATTTCTCTTAGGAAAATGAAGAATGGAACTACAATTTTCCTACAGTAAATGAGGAATGAAACAAAAATTTCCTTTTCTAAAACAAAATTTAACTAATGAAAAAATTAACTTATTTGAATTTGATTTTCCAATGATAAATAAAAACATCTATTGAAACATTGAACAAATTACCTTTCAAAGGAGGAAGAACAGGAAATTTTATTGGTCTCTAAGAGCTATGAGACGTCTTAGAATACAGCAAACAATGGGCTGAAACTAAAAGAAATGAAAATTTTTGATGGAATTTGGTTGGTTGAGGGGGAAACACATTCTCTAAGGGGAGATATTGCGTTGCAGATCACCTCCGAATGGGACACAGTGCACTGTGTCTTGACCAATAGTGCATTGGGTGCAACTAGGTTTGAAGCAAGCAGCAAAACACACTTCTAATGAAATTTGTTCATTCAAATGACTGATAACATAAAGTAGATGCTACTAATGAAGATAAAAAGAAGCAAACACACCAGGAATGATGGGATACTCCCCAGTATGGTCACCAATTTTTTATACGGAATTTTAATCTATGGATAAATCAAATTCCCTAAGTGTGGTGTTTATCACTTAGAACAACATGTGAAAGATAACTATTATTTTCTCTAAAACAAGAAAATATACAGAAATGAGAAAGAACCTACTTGTGATTCTTTTCGCTCTTCTTCTCCTTCTGTTTCTATTGTCATCGATCTCAATCCAACTCAAGTCACTAGATCGATTCCTGCAAACACAAATAGAGAACAGAAAAAAACATACAATATACAAATATCTACTTATATTAATCAAATCAAATCGATTAAATCTGAAATACATACATCATCAAGAATACATTGCACAAGAAATAGAAATATGTATGGGAAAATGAACAGATCTCTTAATTAAAGAGTAGGAGGAGAAGATTACAACCAATGGATCGATTTGTCGTCAACCTACTCCAACTTCATTTCAGCCTCATCACATCCACCATCATCTTAGCAGCATATCAATACCTCAAATATCTTATCAAATGAGAATCCAACAACATAAATTTGAAAAAAATTCTTCCTCCCTAGCACTAGGATGAGTGCTGAATTTATAGGGAAACTGATGGTAGTTTCTCAACGAATGGCTTTCTAATAATAGACAAGACATGTTTCCAAGTTCAAAGGTGGTTGATGGACATTTGGATTTGAAGTATGACACCTATGGACTCTTCTAGAAGGCACTGGTCATGTGGAGATTCCTTAAATAATGATAATTTCACTCCCAAGTGACCAATGCACCCTTGAGTGTCAGGAAGTGCACTGCAGAGCACCTTTGCATGGAGGTATTGGCACTGCAACATAGTTCATCCCTTGCATAGGAGCATTGGTGAGTCAGTGGGTCATATAACATATACTTCAAACCTTGTAAATATCACAATATAAGGCATGAATGGAATGTCTTCACCTAGGGAATATAGCAACTGAATATCTAAGGGGATGATATACCTTATTCATTGGTCTTGGGGGATGATGTCCAGTTTGACCAAGTCTTGGGGGATGATTCCCAAATTTACCTATAACAATAAAACCAGGGTAAAGCCTATCTTTATAATGCAAAAAAGGATGATTCATAAAACAAGACTCTAAGGTGTTAAATAGGAGTTCATACACAGGTTTTGAAAACCGGTATAGATCAGGTTAAACCTAAATAATTTGGTTATTTGAATCTGGAAAAGAAAATTTCATTTTTTTCAAAATTTCCCAGGGGGTGCGTAGCTTCTCAGTTCACATCAATGCGCATGTGCACTAAACTATGCTGACAAGTCACGCAGGTTGGTGCTCTATTTTCCATAGAAAACCGCACAGGGTGGAGAAAATTTGGAGCAAATATTTTTTAGGTTTTCTATCTCAGATAATATAAAAGTTCATGTACCCAACCACAATCAGAGAAGTCAAAATAAGAAATCTATAATTTCAAATTGAACATAACCAATGAAAACTAAACTTCTCTTCCCTAGTATGGTCGCCAATTTTTTACCTGGATTAATCCCTCTAGCAGACAAGACAAATCTCATTAGTACTCCCACAAGTAACTAGAAAAAATATCCATTGAATATCTCTTTCTCTATATTATTCATATTTAATATTATTACAACCTTGAAATAAGGAGTTTATTCTCCTACCTTTCAACCGAGACGTTCGATGTAGCATTTTTCCTTTCTCTCCAAAGAAATTCTTCAATGCTGAGAAGAACCTGCAACCAGAAAAAATACAAAATATCAAAGCACTTGTAGTATATAATAATCGTAAATACTAATCCAACTTAGTGATCAAGGATTCTAAGTAGTATATAATATTTCCATGAATTCAGAAACAAGATAATGATAAAAAGAGATCCATATGTGTTATTAGAAATTAAAAAGAGTAATCTTACAACCTATGCCTTGATGTTGTACAGATTTCTCCCGTGTGTCTGTGCAATTGTTTCCTTTAGTCTAATCAGCCTTCCTCTCTAAAATTACCAGCATGAAGTCATATGTAGAAATGTGTAACATTCAATGTGCCAGAAAAAACTTACTACTTCATAAACTATGAACTCTCTCCAATTTAGAATCTATACAAATCAGTATCTACTCTTCAACCTAAAACTTCATCTCAATTTATAGAGAGATTGAGATAGTTTCATATCAATTAAGAGAGGGATGAGTTCCTCCTATGAAGGGATTTGAATTCATTTAGCCAAGGGATAAGCTCCATGAGTAGATGGATAAAGCTCAAACTAGCGCGAATCTAGAGGCTTCCAGTTGGGAGAATATTTGACCAACTAGGTTTCTAGAAGTTACTTTTTATATTTACTTTATTTTATGTGGATGTGCAGGTTTTAGTGGTGAATAGAGCGGTGATCCCTGCGGGTAATGGAAGAAGAATCAACACAAGCATAGGAAAAGGCTATAAATAATGTGTAGGTAATATTTTAAAGGTTTTGAGATTTTATCCAATTTCCAAGACTTGGTTCAGGAACATGAGTGTTTTTGACCTCTAAGGGAACATGATAGGGATGGTGATAGACCCATATGGATGGTAAAATTTGATAGTGACAAATTGACGTGTAACTACATGTAGCTTCATCGGGCCCAAATTGCTTACATTGCACTTTAACTTACTCAATTTCTTGATTCCTGAGCATGGGAGTCTTTTTCTTCAAAATGCACTGTCGTTCTGGCTGGAAGTCTCCTTATTTCCCCACCTGCAATACAAACTAGTCTATAACATGATAAACATATTTCTTAACCAACGATATAGGAAAAACATCATGTAATTATATTGTGGAAGGTAGTGCAAGTTGATAGGCCACCGATATGATTCTGTCAATGATCTTGAAGGGTCAAAAAAAATTGGGTGTCAACTTGGCACATGATCCAATCCACAAGGATATCTTCTTGGGCTTGATACACAAATACACCTAATCCCCAACCTGAAACTCCTTTAACAATCTATTCATGTTTGCATAACTCGTCTGCCTATCCTGTGTTTCTTTCAAGTTCTTCTTGATCACTTGCATTTCTTGTTCCATTTATATTGACGTATCTGGTCCAATTTGTACCTTGTTAACTGGATCACTCCAAATGATAGGAGTGTTGAAACTCCACATACTCAATGCCTCAAATGGACTCATCGTCAATGAATCTTGATACCCATTATTGTAGGAAAATTATACCAGTGGAAGATACTCTTCCCACTTGCGTTGTTGATGCATCACATACATACTCAACATATCCTCCAATATCATGTTGACCCTCTTAGTATTGCCATCTATCTGTAGATTATAAGATATGTTGAATTCCAACTTGGAGCCCAAATCTACAAACAACTCCTTTCCAAACTTGGAAGTGAAATTTGCATCCATGTCGGACACAACCGTGCAATCTGATTATGTCTCTCATAAAAACATATGCTACATCACTAGTTGAGTATGTAGTCTTCACTAGAATGAAATTTTCAACGCTGGTCAACCTATCCACCACAACCATGATAGAATCGTGTTGTCTAACTGTCCTCAGAAAACCTGTGATGAAGTCCATGGAAAAGTCCTCCGATTTCCACTCTCTAATCACAATATGTTGTATTTGTCCACCTATATGTTTACAACATGCCTTAACCATCTGGAAATCCAAACATATCACTACAAACTCTACCATTTCCCTCTTCATATTTGGCCAATAATAGAATCTCTTTATTGTATTCAAATTCTTCTAGTAGCTTGGGTGACCCGAATATGGTTTCACATGAAACTCCCTCAATATCACCTTCTTGAGCTCATTGTTGTCTGATACATATATCCTATCTCTAAATATAGCCAATGCATCTATTGTTAGATAGTAGTCCAAATCCTAAATAACTACACATGTACCAATACTTGTACCTGTACCACTACCTGTACTTGTACCTACACATGTACTACCACCTATACATGTACCTGCACTACCACATGTACCTATACCTGTACCAACACATGTACCTGTACCAAGACCTATACATGAAACTACACCTATACATGTACCTATGCCAATGCTTGTACCTGTACTCTGTTGCAACTTGTGCACAATCTCCATATACATATGATACAACTGACGTGTGTGCAAGATTTACATAGTTGCTATATGATTTACATGTACCTTCTTGCTAAGAAATTCTACGACCCTATTTTCCTTTCCCTTGATGTCCCTGACCTCGAAATAAAACTCGTTGATCGTGCCCAACCATATAGCCTGCCTAGCGCTAAAATTATGCTAGTCAAACAAGTACCTCAACCCAATGTGGCCACTCATCAATACAAACTGCATGCCATGAATATAGTTCCTCCACATATTCAGTGCATGTATAATCACTGCTAGCTCAAGATCATGTGTCGGGTATTTCTGCTTGTTCTTGTTTAGTTTTTTTGACTCATAGCATACCACCTATCCATCCTGCATAAAGAATCCACTAGGTCCTCTCCCGCAAGCACCTATACACACTACAAACTCCTTATCTGAATATGCAATATTTAACACTGCAGCATGTGCCAAAAACTATTTAAGTTGCTCAAAACTTGCCTCACACTCTTATATCCAGTCAAACTTCTCACCTTTCCTTTTCAATGATGTAACCAAATAAGAAATATGTGAGAAGTTCCTGATGAACCTCCTATAATAACCTGCCAATCCCATGAATGATCTCACCTCATCTACACTCGTAGGAGGTACCTACTCCATGATGGCCCTTATCTTTTTTGTATCTACTACAGTTCCCTCCTTGGAGACAACATGTCCCAAGTAGTGTACCTCAGTCTAGAAGAAGCTGCATTTGTTGAGCTTAACATACAACTGATGCTCTCTCAACAACCTCAACACTACCTTCAAATGCTCAGAATTCTCTTCCTCATTTTTAGAATACACTAATATGTCATCAATAAACACAATAAAAAAATTGTCCAAATAAGGACGCAGCACATTGTTCATCAAACAAATAAATGTAGTTGGATCATTAGTCAAACTAAATGGGCTACAACAAACTTGCAATTCACGTACCTGGTCATGAATTTGTTCTTGTAGTTGTCTTGCTCCTTGATGTGTACCTAATGATAGCCTGATCTCAACGCGATCTTAGAGAACACCATAACTCCCTTTAGTTGATCAAACAAATCATCAATCCTCAGTAATGGGTAGCTAATATTTATAGTCACTTTGTTAAGCTTTCTGTAGTCAATGCATAATATGAGAGTGCCATCTTTATTCTTCATTAAAAACACTAGTGCACCGTATGGAAATACACTTGGCCTAATGTATCCTTTGTCCAAAATTTTCTTCAACTGCAATTTCAACTCTACCAACTTTGGTGTACACATCCTGTAAGGTGCCTTTGATATTGGAGCTACCCCTAGCATCAACTCAATGGAAAATTCCACTTCCCTATGCGGTGGAAACTATGAAATATCTCATGGAAACACATCCTGAAACGACTGCAAAACTGGATACCCTCTCAAAAAATCTACATCCTTAGCCTCCTTACCTTTATCACTAGAGATATGAACTGAAAATAGTACACACCCTTTCCTTCAGCTACGCTTGTCCTGCATGGTTGTCACCATCCTAACTGATGTGGCTTTCTTATTTTCCTATAAGACTCTTGGTTGCCCATAGTCATCCAAGCACTAAATAAATTTTTCATAGCAGTCTACCTTAGTTGTGTTAAGATATAGCCAATCCATACCCAATATCATTTTATATGATCCCAAAAGTAATATGTTCAAGTGCGCTGTTGTTTTCATACCATTTAACTTGAATGCACAAGATATTACCAAATAATGGAGTCTTTTCTTTGTATCTATGGAAAACTACAGTAACCAAGATTCTGCATCCATTTCCTTACTCAAACCACACTTATCCACAAAGTCAGGAATAATATAACTATAGTTGGATCTAGGGTCAATAAAAATAAAAACAACTTGATTACAAATATTACCATCCATTTTAATGATAGAAGCTTGATGATCTTCTTTCATGTTATCCGCAGCTACAAAAATCTTAGGAATATTATGCCCAACATCTCCCATGGTCTGTGCATCATGCGCACTATAGATTTGTGGCCTGCCACCCTGATTTTGTAGACAGTCTCTCCTATAATGATCCTTGCCACAAGTCCAACATTACATAAGTTTGCAGCCCTCATTCTTATTCTGATCTTCAAATCGAAATCCATGTCCTCTACCAGATGTATTGAATTTCTTAGGCGGGGAAAAATTCTCCTTGTTACCTGTATCTTGAGGCCTTGTTCGCTTCTTGTCCCATTTTCCTTTATTCTTATCATTACCTCTCCAATATATATTGGTTTCTGATATGCACTTTGATTGTTCATAAAAATTCATGAGTTTCTGGAAGGACTCCTCTAATGATCTAGGCTCATCGAACTCAATCCTATCTCTAAATGCAATTGACAACCCACTGATAAATCTTTGAATCTTGGCCTTCTCCTCCTTGAGGTAAGGCACATATATTGGTAACTCCAAGAACCTACTAGTGTACTCCTCATTTTTCATGGAACCCATATTCAACTCATAAAACTCCTTTTCCCTGCCATCATAGTATCTTTCTGATAGATACTTCTTTCGGAATAGCCTTTCAAACTCACTCCAAGTCAAATCCTCCTTAGGAATATCTCTGACATTCTTCACATATTCCCACCAAATGTCTATTGTACGTCAAGGCTGAATGTAGCTATCGTAGCTTTCATATTTTCTGAGTAATTATGAAATATAAAAAACTTATTCATGCCAAGTAACCATGCCTTCGCATATTGTGGTTTCTTCATCTCTTTGTCAAATTTAGGTGGTTTTTCCTTTTAAATCTCTCCCGACAAATAGCCCTTTTCATTCCTCCTATAAGGATGATACTGATGACTATCATGATTCCTATCTAAACTGGAACTAGAAAGATACGTGTGTCAGTCACCTCTCCTATCCCGAGTGTCCAAAAAACTTACATATTTAATTGTGTCATCCCTATCTGACCTATCACCACCAGGAGACCTACTTTCATATGCTCCATTGGTCCCATCCTCCTTCCCATATCTGATACTAAGCGACCACTGTTTCTGTAACTCTGAAAAACTTTGAAGGATGGTTTCATTAAGCTCTACTTCATTTTCCTATGCATGTATAATTTATCATTGTCTTCCATATAACTCCTTATTTCCTCCTTTAGGCCTCTAAGTGTATATGCCAAATCGGGTGAATGTCCAACACAATTTTTATCACATGACTCATAGGAAGAATCTTTATAGTCTACCATTCTCCTATTCATCTTTGATTTCTTGCGGCAATGTACAATATGTCAGCTAAACCAATTCATAAATAAACCAATATACCTTAGTGTAATTTGGGGAGGATACATCCTCCAAGATCAACCAGTCAACAAAATACATTTATATACATAATTATAACAACATATAAACTCATAACTCATGGTATATTAGCGTATAAACACCAATCTAGTTGGAGTCCAGTCATGGATGCATAACCATATGAATGCAACTTGATCATACCCATCACAAGGACAAACCATACACAAGCATAATCGACATGTAACCACGCGTGAATGACCAATGCATGTTCATCATATAACATCACAAAAGAAAACATTCACAAACACTACAAAACCATGACCAATATGTGACCTAGCATACACAATCAATGCATATACAACATGTAACTATATGTAAGCAATGTTTTAGCACAATACACCAACATGAACAATAAATAATCAGTCATACATACATCAACACATGTTGACAACAACATCATTATACCATTCATGGAAACACCACTACCACCATGAATAACACAACACAAATGAAGCAAACACATAAACCATAGGTATAAGAAACACATAAGTAATCAACAAAAGCATGACCAACACACTGCCCATCCAATGCAAGGGTTGAACCATTATCTGATACCACTCTATAACACTCTCTTCTCACATCTACCCAAGTAACCAGCCAATTGGGGTAAACATGCGACGAGAGGCTACTACTATTAGATTCAACATCCTAGATGACCTTGAGAAAGTGGAACCGACGGAAACCTGAAAAACAAACCTCACACTGCATCAACAACAGCTTGAGTAGGTAACCCAACCTCGCAGACCCTTGAACCCTGAATTGGCACTGATTTTTGACCCATTTAGGCCTTAGCCATGGGCATGTGAGGGAAAGGGAGAGGCTAGAAACATATAGCCATGGGCATGCCTTGGAAAGGCTGTGGCCAAGGCAACAGAAAGTAAATTATGTGCCTGCAACTCTGGGATTCGTACCACATTTTTATCCCCAGATCCCAGGTCACTGCCCATAAATTCATGAAACCTTAAGAGAGGTTAAATAAAATTAAAACAAAGGTATGGAAGAAATAAAATCATCAAGAAATCATCTGGAAACTCCTAGCCATAGCAGACACTTCATCAAACATATCACAAGCATTGCATCTACAGGTATAAATAGCAGATTTTAACATGGTGGTCTCTTACAAATCTGAGAATAGATAAGAAGCACTTCTCCCCTACATCATAAGCTACAATACAATCTATTTTACCATAGATACATTATGCATTCATTTATAGGTAATATATACATACATACATACACACACACACACACACACACACACACACACACACATATATATATATATGATTGATGATCAAACACATGCTTATAACCAACATAATACCAAATATAAATACAATTGATATAACAAAAAATAAACCCATACATAAAAACTACATTTGCATATTGATTACCAGAGGAATGATCTCATCATTACTGAATGTAAAAACCAACTGGAGATGGGACTTCCACATTCCACCCAACCATAGATTGGCTAAGCCAAGTCTCACTTCAACCAATCACCCCCATGCCATATTCCAAGCATGAATGTGGGACTTTATCAAACACATCAATCAACACCAAACCGTGAATCCAGAGACCAAATTTTCTCAACCCCAAACCATTGATTCCACCTCATGGTCGGACATCACTGACCATCATAGATTTATCTCTATCGAAGTTGTTCCAAGGTTCGAGAGTGTTTGTTCCAACCAGAGCTTCTAGAACTAGTAACTCAACCCCAACTATTACAGGGCTTCTAGAGCGTTTTTCCAACCATGGATTCCAGGACTTGTAACTCAACCCACCTAGGGCATTTAGAGCATTTGTACAGCCAAGGATTCCAAGACTAGTAACTCAAACCACGGTTTTCTACTGGGCTTCTAGAGAGTTTTTCCAACCAAGGCCTCTAGGAGCTAATAGCTCAACCCACAACTATATTAATTATGAGAACCAACCACAAAAAAATCAATGGAAATAAACCCACAATATTAGGGTTGTCTGCGAAATGGAAAGGCTAGGAAAATCCACATGCATACCCATGCATGCCAAAACTAGTGAGGAAAACATACATGCAACTCGGTACTTGCAATCCAAACCCAATGTAGCTAATGATCCTTATGTACACATGTGCTTTCTTGCTCTTCCTTTGCCTTCTTGCTTCAAATCACCCAGTATCCACACTCTACAAGAGTGCTCCAAGAAAACTCTAAGTATCCAAGAGTATGAGAGAGAGATAGAATAATGAGAGAGCTCCAAAAATTCACTGACAAAAGTTACCAACTGTGCAGGAGAAGCCTTTTTATAGATGAGGCCTCTATTTTATTCATTTTCCATTATTCTCCTCCAATTTCCTCCTCACATGAAACATGTGACCTTTTACCTCTGTTTTCTCCTAATTTCCGTCATTTTCATAACTAAATGTTCCAAAATACATCTTGCCTCTTTAATGCCTTGGCCATGGCCTTTTCCAATTTCCTTAGCCATAATAAACCTTGTGAGCACCCACAAAAGGATGTTTTTCCCAACATTTAACTTGGAATAAACGTCCCATGAACTGTGGTTATTATTTTAACTTTATTGCATGGAATTTTCACCACAATTTTTATAAGGGTAACCTAGGGATCTCTTCTAGAAATACGTCAGAAAAATTTTGGACAACTGACATATTTTCTAAGGTCGATTTCTTCTCCTTAGAATTATTATATCCCACCTAAACTACATACATATTACAAACCTTCCTATGCATTTTACCAACTAAGATGTCGTAATTGGTATTAATTTCAAAGGTCTCACTATCCCTTGGATTTCCTTCGTAGAACCCCCTTCATCATTGAAACTAATGATTTTGTTTTTACAGTTAACAAGGGACCAATGTTTTTCCAACTAGTCCATACCAATCAAAATTTCATAAGAACCTAAGGTAAACATATTTAAATTTACTTTTATTAGTTTACCTTCCAACTCAATAGAACAATTTTCCATGTTTACTACTACCCTCCTTTTTTCCACAATGGATAACTGGACCAACCATGTATTCTTAAACTTATTAACTTGAAAATGAAACAAATCCACTACTTTAGGAATTATATAGCTCAAACTTTCTCCAGGATCTATTAAAATGGACATAGCATGACTGAAATTCTTACCTTCAAATTCAATACTCTTAGGTTGGTATTCAACCTGATGATCCTCCCGTACAACATTAATCTTTGGTATGCTTCTCGCCACTTCTCCTATGGTAGATGCCTCTTAAATTTTTGTTTCTTGTTCTATTTTTCCTTGATAAGGGAATTTTTTAATGGTTCCCCTGGGGTACTATAGTACAATCATGTGACCAATAATTTTTCCACGACTTGGGTAGCATAAAACTTGGGCACCTTACATTCCCTATAACACCTTGGAACTCCCTCACTGCATTAATGTAATATCATGTCCATTTTCATCATGGATATTTGAATATCATGTATAAAATCACCACGGGCCTCCCCAAAGGAGCATTAGAGTAGTAGAATATATGCAAAGGGTGTACCTTGGGGAAGTACAAAAAATTCACCTTCAATTATCAGGAGAGAAAGGTGCATGCAATGCTTGAAAGGTCCACTCTAGTGTTTTTGGAATTTTCTCAACATCCTCCACTACCAAGCATGGATATTATGTTATATTTGTAGATGAAGTTTCACGTAAGTGTTGGATTTTCTTCATGCAAAAGAAAGACCATACATTCTCCAAATTTTTTGAATTAAAGAGCTTGTTGAGAAATAAACTGGCATGAAAGTGAAGCCTCTCAAGAACAACAACAGTGGTGAATACAAGTTGAATGAGTTTAACAATTTCCATGCAAAGGGAGGAATTCGACAGGAGTTGACTACACCTCATATCCCACAACAAAATTGGAATAGCTGAGAGGAACAAAATTTTTGTGGGAGAAACACTAGTGATGTTGCATGACTAGGAACTAGCTCTGCACTCATGGGCCTGTTGTAACATTATATTGTTTTGATAAGTTGGCATGTTAGTTAAAAAATAAAAATAAAATGCTACGTTAGGATATGCATGAAAACTAAAAATAAAAAAATGTTATGATAAATTATGTATTTTATACATCCATGTCAAAGAAAATGTTAGAGTTAGTTTCCCTAAAGAATGAAGTCAAAGAAAATAAAATGTTAGGGAATAAAATAAAAAATATATATTCTTTAGTCTTCAAAATAAAATTCATGGCCGCCTGTTTAAATGTGCCAATCATCAAAAAGATTAAGTGTTGATTAATGATGATTAAATACTTTTAAAAAGAGTTTATATTTTCATTTTGATGACAAAATCACATAGCACCTAATTAAGTTTTATCCTAACTGACAAATGACAAAGAGTCAAATTGCGCTTATAAAAATGTTGCAAGTTTCAACGGTCAACATATCTCCCACTCAAGATCAATGGTAGAGGTTCAATTAGCGACCCCCCCCCCCAAGACCATTTCTCGTTAACATGAGGGGGGGCTCTGAAAAGCGGTTTCAATGGTCATCACTCATTGCAATGTGTTGACACCACATTAATTCGCACCCCCTCCACCCAAAACCACAAACAGAGAGGTACCCCCCCGCCCTGAGAGCCATTAAGCGGTAAAATCTCCCAATGTCTTTTTCTCTCGTGTTTCAACCCAACGGGTCTTTCCTCTTGCGCCGTAACCATTATTCATTCACCCAATCACATTCTTCCACGTCATTCGACCATTCTCCACCTAGGCCCCCACTCCCAAACCGTTTGTACTTCTCTGTTCACACGTTCACTCCGTAATCGTTTGACTCACTGTTGCCCATTAAACCCACTCCTAAACTGTTAAGATTCTATGGTCATAATCCAAGTCGTTAATCACATTCTCCAATTATAAAACAATATGTAGCCTACCTTTAATCACTTTTACCTATGTCTCATTGTTCATTACAGTTTTCCATCTCTGCGCTCTATCCCCTGTCAACAAAATCACACTGTCTCCATTTTTGCAATCGCCCAACCTTCATACTCTCATTCCATTTCCCTGTTTAAAATGGCCCTGAAAGCCAAAAAAAAAATTCAGGTGACCCCAAAGGAAAAAGATAAGAAATGGGTCATTGAAGAGCCACAAACCACCAACCCAATTGTAGATGAAATATCTACCCCTATGCGTCAGCTCAATCTGGACCTAATCCCTCTTGCAGGCGCCTTATTCAAGATCATAGATCCCCACTGAATTTATTTTGACGAATTACAGCTATGGCTTAGATAGAAACAAATTGATAAACAAGACCTCATCAGGTTATGGGAATCAATGTTACCCCTCTTTGCCTTTCCACAGACCCATCCATTTCCTTACTTCATTTCCTGGTCCCAAGCTTAGTATGATCCTATAAAGAGAACAGTGGTGGCTCATAATTGAAACATTTTGATCACCATCTCTCTAGAAACCATAAACCAAATTATTATTATCCCTCAATCTGATTCTCTGACCCATTTTTCACCAGCTGCTCTTATGGACCTCTACCATAATCTAACTTTCACTCAAAGAGCCCAGATTTTCGAAATATTTTTACCTGAGGATGCATAATTGCCTAAGAAAAATCCACCATACTCATCCTCCATCTTTCATGAAGTCTATAAACACTGTATTTCTATTCTCTCATACTTGTTAGGATACCTAGATGACCAGAAAAATTGATGAATGGGAATCAATGTTACCCCTCTTTTCCTTTCCATAGACCCATCCCTTTCCTGACTTCATTTCCTTGTGCCAAGCTTAGTATGATCCTATAAAGAGAATGGTGGTGGCTCAGAATTGAAAAATTTTGATCACCGTCTCTCTAGAAACCATAAACCAAATTCTTCTTATCCCTCAATCTGATTCTCTGACCCATTTTTCACCAGCTGCTCTTATGGACCTCTACCATAATCTGAATTTCCCTCAAAGAGCCCATATTTTCGAAATATTTTTAGCTAAGGATGTAGAATTGCCTAAGAAAAATCCACCATACTCATCCTCAATATTTCATGAAGTCTCTAAACAATGTATGTCCATTCTCTCATACTTGTTAGGATACCTAGATAACCAGAAAATTGATGAACCTATCATGGGGTTCCTATCTATTTATAATAAATATCAAGCACCATTTTCATGAAAAATTATAGCCAATTCTTGGCTGAGAATATACATGAGCAATTCATGAATTTCACAACTCAGGGTGTCTTTAATTACACTTATGTAATTATACACATGTTTCTTTTTCAACAGGGAGATATGCTTCCTATCAAGCTCAACAAAGAGGATGAAAAAGGGGTGAATCAATCAGTGATTCACTAGACAAATCTAATTAGGGTTACATCAACAAAAACTACATTTTCAGAGTTCATAGATTCTTTCATACACCCAGTAAAGTAGTTTCTTACCAATCAGAAAGAACCCAGAAATGGAGAAGAAATCAAAAGGGTCTTACATTTGAGTGGGAAAGCCAAAATAGGGGATTGGTATTTATACCAAAATTACACAAAAATTAGAGTATATAGTTGTGAAACCCCACCATATAAGCTCCCCAGATATGTTCCTATGATATTCCTTTCCCTTTAGTACATTCGGAAAATGATAAATATGGATGACCTCCATTTTGTTTCAAGGAAAAGGAAATCTCAGTTCCAGCTCGAGGCAAGTATTGGATATCTTATTTGTAATACCAGATTGGTTGGTGCTAAAGCTGATGCAATGTTGAAGAAAATGGGTTTCCAACCAAGCTTAACCTGGTCTTATGACCCACATGGAATTATTTTTTCTCCGAGAGTTGAAATCAAAACAACCTCATATAATCATACCTCCAAAGAAAAAATAGAAAAATATATGAATCAAGATCAATTGGTTGAAGGTACTCTTCAAGAGGCAGATGAACAAGTTCTTTCAACTTCTAATTTGTAGAACCTAGTCCTTGAAAGTAAGCAGCAGAAATGGGTCAGCGAGGAGCTTCCACATGCTAAAGAAATCATGAATGAGTTTATCTTACAACAAAAGAATCTAAAGATTGGCTCAACTGTACTTTCAGAAGGAGGAACACTAGAGATAATTGATTTGGGAGAGACTAAAGTTTCTACATCAACAAGTATTCCAGTAACTCATCATCATCACCTACTAGAGAACCTCTGGAGATCATCCAGCACTCATAAGTTAGTTCTTATAATGAATAGAACATCTTCTCTAGGTTCCTTGACATCAAAAATAAGAATGAAGCTTTAAATTCAAATGTATATAGTTAGTTCTGGAAACAAACATCAACTTCTCAGCACAGGCTTCTCACTGCCTTTGATGGTGAGAAAGGAAGGATGAAAATGGAATTTTTGCAGGAAATAGTTCCTTTTCCTAAATCTCATTAAAAATATAAAAATACTATGTTTTCTTTTGATGCAAGTCAGATCCATCCTATTTATTAGATGGACATGCATAGGCTCTCTTTTCAACAATAACAACTACAACTATGTCACTCTACAAACTCAAGACTCCATTGTCAAATGTTCAATCTCAACTCAATATTGAGAAGTCGTCTTTATTGGCCAAAGATAATAGACTTAAATCTTTGGAAGATATTGTAGTCAGGGTTGGATATGATCCAAAATATTGCAAAGCAGTTGAAGAAATTATTAAGAAAAAGAATGCAGACATCTCCCCTCTGCGAAAATAGCTCAAATTACCTTCAATTGACGATCCATAGAAAAAATGAAATTGTAGAAAATGAATACAACAAGGAGGAAATGTTCAAATTGATCATTGAGAAAAATATTCAAATAAGAAAAGTGGAGGAACATATTGAAGAGTTGTTAAAAGAGAAACAAACAACACCAGTGACTACTAATCCAATCACAGTAGTTCAAAAATTTTCTGTAGGTACAGAGCCTTCAGCATCATCTACATCAAATGATACAGCAAATTTAGCACAGGATTTAGCCATTCAGAAGCAGGAACATGAGGAGTTGCAGCGGAGATTTCAGATTCTAGAATTACGGAAAATCATAAATGATACCTTATATATTGAAGAAATGAAAAAGTCCCACATGCTGGGACTTAAGGTTAAAGAACTGGAAAGTGAACCTTTAATGGCATGAAAATTGGTTGAAACCAAGAAAAACATTTGGGAAGACATCAACAAATATATGACAGAGGTATGACCATCCATACAGATAATTTTTGAACAACAAGAGCTCATCACCAAGTGAAAAACAACTATAGAAGAACAAAAATAAAATCTCAATAAAAATCCAAGTGAAGCTACTGACATGATGAAGGTATTGAACTCAAATAAAAAAGAAGAGTTGGAAGAGATAAACATACTGGACAGAACTGCAGCAATCTTAGAAATTAATAAAGTCTTACATAAGAGGAATCTAATCAACCAACTGCAAACAAAATGTGAAGCTTTGAATATTGTTGTTCAACGGTTTCATACAAAGTTTAATGTTTTAAATCATAAAGGACTACCAGGATTGGTAGGTCTAGATGATAAATTAATTAAATTAGAGGATTATTGTAAGAATTTATATACTATTGCAGTAGTAAAGTCTAAATTTGTAGGTATTAAAGGAAAGATTATAGGGAAAGAAATTTTAGAAGCTTTGCAGTTTGATTTGACCATTCAACATCAAATCAAAAAAATTCATTCATAAGCCCACTTTCGAGAGATATACAGAGGTGGATGAAACATTTAGAAATATGATTAATGTAGAAATCCCAAGTGAAGAACAATGGGATAAATTTTGTGATATTATTGAGTAAAATTTTGATATTTATAGCATGCCAGCACAACGGATTTTCAAGGGCCTAGTCATCAACAGCTTCCATAAAAAAGTGCACAGTGATCAACAACTTCCATGAGAACTGAGACACATCATCTATCAATTTCCTTCTTCTATTCCATTATATTCTATTATTGTAATCAGTTTAAGATATTTCTGATTTTTATAAATTAGTACAAATAACTCTCATTACGAGTTATTAAGGGTTTCACCCTTAGATAAGAAAAATTTTGTAAGAAAAACTATACAAATTTTTCGATCATCAATAATAGAATAGGGATTGTAAATTTGTCTCATACATCTTTGTTACTTCTGTAATTTTTCCTGTTTTCATTACATTTTTTCTCTACATATGTTTAACTTTTATCAAGATAACCAAGTGAGATCAATTGATTTTCAATCATCTTACAATTCCTCTTGAAGTTATTATTTATATAAAGAATGATTTACTAAATAGTATGTTGATGTAAGTCCCTTTCATCTATAAATTGTCAGCATCTTGATAATGTTAAATATATTATGTTGAACTTTTAGACATTGTTTAAAGGTTTCACACTTATGATTAATTAAAGCATTCAATATGAATATTTAGTTATCATATCTTCTTACATAAATCTACTTAACCATTTACAAAATCTTAAATCATTGTGTGACATAAACAAGTAGCCCTTAAATGGTAGAATCAACCTCTTTAATTGAAGTGGCATTCTCCTTCCTCCAAATTATAGTTAGAGGTGTTTACATGGGCTTACAATTCTCCATGTGAAACCTCTGAAGTATTTCAGAGGCATAGTTACCCTGAGACACAAAAAACTCACCATCACCTTGCCATACTTCCAGCCCAAGGAAGTGATGCATAAGGCCCATTTATTTCATCTCAAACTCCCTTGCAATATCCTCTTTGCAAGAGAATATCAGTTTCTCATCACCCATAAATATTAAATCATCAACATACAAAAAAAGAATAAGAAACTTATCGTCTACCAAAATTTGATAGAGGTCTGCATATGCTTCACTTATAGTGAAGCCCAATCCATTGAGATAATTATTGATCCAAGTGTACCATGCCTGGGGCGCATGTTTGAGACCATACAATGCTCTCATTAGTCTAAAAACATGTGACTCTCGATCATATGCCTCAAATCCTTCTGGTTTCTCTATGTAAATTCACTCCTCAACAACATCGTTGATAAAGTTGATCTTCACATCCATCTAGTAGATTTTCCACCCCATCTCCACAGCTAATGCTAGAATGTATTTTATTGAGATATCCTATAATTAGTTTAAAATTTTCTTCAGAGTCCACTCCCTCTATGTGATAAAATCCTTTGGCTAAAAATATGGCCTTGTACTTCTCGATGCTCCCATTTGATGCATCCTTCACTTTGTAGATCCATATTAAACCAACAAATAATTTCGCTTTTGGTCTCGATACCACCTCTAATACATTTTTATTCATGATGGATTCGTATTCGTCCACCATGGAATCAATCCAAAAAAGTTTAGAAACCACTTTCCTAAAATGAGGAAGGCTATGTCTCAATGACATTGGTCATGAGATCCATGTAGCCAGTGTGCCTATTAGGTGAACTCCTCTTCCTAGGTTGTGATTTTGGGGCTCCCATGTTTTTCGTTGCATCGTTAAATAATATATCAGCTTCTATGGTTCTCTTTCTCCCCTCTCTGGAAGATTTAGGTTGAGTGAGTGCCTCCACTCTACCTCCACTCTGATCCTCTACATGTGGCTACTCCACAACCTCCTGAAGCTAATCTTGAGGCTCTTCCTTTGGATCTAGAATATCCTACTATGGTGGGATACTCAGCTCTTGTTCTAGAGATCATTGCCTAGCCTTATCCTCATAAAACTTAACATATCTTCTTATAATTGTCATTCTCATTGAAGGAAAATACAACCAGTAATTGTGTGGTGTTTCAGTGCATCCTAAAAAAATTCCCAACTATGTTGTAGGCACAAGTTTCTTCCTAAAATCCCTGGAGACATGAAAATAAACTAAAGCTCTGAAAATTCTGAAATGAGACACATCAAGGTTTCTCCTAGATAAATCTTTCTCCAATGTGATCATACCAAGTATTCTATGAGGACTTTGGTTATGCAAGTAGACTTTTGTGTTGCATGATTCTTCCCATATATGCAATGATAGCCCATAAGCATGTAACATGACCCTTGTTGCTCCCACTATGATCCTATTCTTCCTCTCAGCGAGCCCATTCTGTTGTGGGTTATGGGGTGTTATCCTTTCCCTTCAAATACCTTCTTTTGCATAGAAATCCTTGAAGGATTTGAAAACAAATTCACCTCAAATGTCGCTCCTGAAAGCCTTAACATTCTTCCAAATATCCTTCTCAATAAATGCCTTGAATTCAAAATATTTTGAGAAAAATTCATCCTTATTCAACATGAATAAGATCCAACATTTTCTAGATAAATCATCAATAAAAATAACATAGTACTTATGTTTTGTTGTGGAGGTTGTAGAAAAGGGTCCACAAAAATTAGAGTGGACTCACTCCAAGATTGCATCTACTCTACTATCTTGGTCATGGAATGTGGATTTAACATATTTCCCCAATGTGCAACCCATGTAGACATCTTTCTGGTCAAGGGAGCCTTTAGGGGGCCCGGTGGTAATTTTTTGCATGATTTTTAAGGCATCATGGTGTAGATGACCCAATCTCATATGCCATAGTTTTCCAACATCTCAATTTTTTACTTTTTCATCCTTACTGATTAATGCAGTACAATCTCCCACCTCAAGCTTGTATAGGTTCTTCACTCAAAATCTGATATGATTCACTTTTTTGGTAGCTATGTGTCTCATAAAATACTGAAAATAACATCATAGCCACAATCCTCCAATACTGGTATAGAGATCAAGTTCTTCTTCTGCCTAGATGCAAACAACATATTTGAGGCAAAGAGGATAGTATTTCCTCCTCTTAAAGGTGAAAGTACCAATTCCTGTAGCATTGTATCTCCCATAACACCCCATTTCAATATACATTTGGAGATCCCTCTCCTCCATGCTACTGAAAATCTCCTTGCACTTTGTCCTTTGGAACAAGGCACCAAAATTAAGGCACTGCACACTCCCCATAACAGTGTTGAACATGCATGCTATTAGGGTGATGTCTAATTCAAAATGTGAAGGAAATTATTTATCTCTTGCGCCTCCTCAACGATTCTTTGTAGACTTCTTGTGTAGACACTTTGTTGCATAGCTCTTGAATTCGTGGTAGTGGAGGAATTTGATCTTGCTCAAGTCTTTCTTCTTGCCAATATTTTGGTTGGATTCAAGTTTTCTCTTGGTCTTCTTCCCTTTTCCCTTATTCCCCTTTAAAACCAATGAAAAATTCTCTTCATCCTCATCTTTGGATGATGTTCCATCTCTATCATTTCTCTGGAACACTTCTTGAACCAAATAAACCACAACCTTTCCCAATCAGGTTATTTCCCCTTTCCATTCACAAATTCCTATTAGTTGTACCAGGATTTTGGAAGGCCTAGAATTGCTAGGCTCATCAATTCATATTCTACAACATTGACCCCAACCCCTCCAAGATCATCTCGAACTTCTGTAAATCTGGAGAGATATTGCGGAATAATATCATTATTTTTAATTCTTATGTTTCAATTTTTTTCTTTCAGGGCCAATTTGATATGCTCAATGTTATTTTGAATAACTCATTAAGTGTCTCCCACATAGAAAATGGTGTCTATTTTCCATGGATATTTGAGACTGCATCGTCCCTCACACCTTCCAAAAGAATTCTCCTGACCTTTGCAACATCCTTGTTCCATTAAGGTTAATTGTTGTGCATCCAACTACTGGGGTCTTGCAATGTCATTTTGAACATATTCTAACACACCATTATCATCAAGCATTGCTTCCATGAGATCCTTCTAGGATATAAAATTTGATCTACCCTCCATGGCATACTCCAATCTCAATCCATTGAAATACATTCTCCCCATCTTGAACAACAATTTTTGCACTAAATATACAAAATTGAAATTCATGAGAGGCAAGTACAAATAATAGTTCTAATGTGATTTCAGGGCTCTAATACCATGTAGAAATTTTATACCAATTGAAAATTCTCAAGAAATTAAACTAAAATCAGGAGACACAATTCTATTCTACTAATTTGTGGAACGGAAATCACAGTTTAGAACAACATACATAGACATTCAATAATCGAAACCACTAATACATAGTGACTTCTAGGTGAACCCAACTAGGAAAAACCCCTCGAGCCTCTTTTCATTAATTAGTTGAATAGTGAAACTATTGCAATCGATAGCTCCGTCTATGAGCTCAATCTAAAAAATAATAAATGTTATCTCTTCTTAATAAGAAACTCTATCCATCACTTAGCCAAATTGTTTCTTACCAAGGCTCCCATTTCCTTGCGCAATTACTGAGGAAATTAGGCCCTATTCTTTAGGAATTTACTCCAAATTGGTTGTGTAACTCCCAAGGATTGATCATCTGACCTCATGCAACACATATACACTCAAAACTAGCCTACACTGATGTTACATTTCCATGTCATATCCACTTTAGCTGAGGAATTCAAATTCCTTGCATGCACTAGCTATTTTGGGTTGATTGATTAGATAATTGATAGATCTTTGAGTTAGACTATTCTCCCATTGCACAACTAACCTTAACTAATTCTATCAATATTTAGAGGTAAGTTAAGTTAATAGAATAGAAAATAACTAAACTGGATTACTAAAATTTAGCAAACACACATGCATAACTAAACTCTAAGCCCTCTAACTCTAATTTATTGAGCTACTTGAGTGACAAGATCCATGTCACACCAATTAAATTCCTCCAAGTTGTCTTGTTGATGTGGAAATTCGATTTACTCCATTTGACTAAGGTTAAAGTCAAATTGAGCCTTTCTTGCTACATTTTTTCAACCTTGAAAACCTTAAAACCCATTATCATTCAAAACTCATGAATGAAGCTTTATCAAGAAATGAAAATTCAACAGAAAAAATAAGAAGAAAAGAATGGGAGTTCAAATTCCAAGGACTTGGTGCTAATTGAGGTGTATTAGGAAGTCTGGAAAGGTACACACATCACTAGTATTTTATTTTTCATGTAACTAAGAACTCTACTCTCTAAATCATAGGTGAGGATAAGATACTTTTCAAAGCTCATAATAATAAACAACAATTGGCTTACAAAGAGAAAAATATGTCGTAAATAAGTTTTAAATTTGAATGAGTAGGATAACATTTCTCCTCCCTAACCATGTAAATTAGACCCAATTAACTTCCACGCCATTAATACTTATTTTAATTTTTATTTGTATTAAAAATGCAATTGAGATACAATATTACGTATTAAAATTGGTTTGTGTGGGATTTAGTTCCCATCATGGGTTAGGTTCAAAATTCATTACGAGAAGCTAAGGGTGGGAGTTACGTGTGGGTAAAATGGTTTTCTCATGAAATGAAATAAAAAATTGAAATGTCAAATATTAGAGGGTTTGCAAAACCTACAAAAATCAGAAGGCATATTCATATCTTGAGAGAAATATCTAAAATATATGTTAACAAGGTTCAAAATGAAGGACTATAAACCTATCACAACTCCCATGCCAATTGGATGCAAGTTATCTAAAGATGACAAGTCACCTGGAGTTGATCATAGATTATACATATCTATGACAGGTAATGTACTATATCTAACTGCATCTAAACCATGCATAATGTTAGTTGTGGGACTTGTAGAAAGATATCAGACAAAAAAAAAGCAAAGCCATGTTATAGCAACAAAAATTATATTCACATATTTAAAAGGTAAAATAGATAATTGACTATGGTACCCAAAAGGAAAACAATTTACTCTAAAAATCTACATAGATGTAGACTGGCCCAGTTGTATAGAAAACATAAAAATTATGAGTGGTGGCGCAGTTATTTTAGGAGAATCATTTGTTTCCTGACTAAGAAAGTAGTAAACCTCAATATCCCTATCTACTGCAGAAGTTGAATACATACAATTTGCAGCTTGTTGCACACAAGTACTCTGAATGAAGGAATCTCTACGAGACATGAAGGTAATATACAATGAATTTATTTATATTAAGTGTCATATCTCAAGTGTAATAAGCATCCCAAATAATTCAATGCTACATTCTGAGACTAAAAATATCCCTCTAAAATATCATTTCCTTAGAGATTGGGTGGTTGAGAAAACAATGGAGTTAGAGTACATATCTACTAAAAAACATATAACATATGTCTTCACTAAACCCTTGGAAAGAGAAACATTTGAATATCTAAGGATCAAACTAGGGATAGTCCTTGCTCTGTCTTCTCATTAGTTTGACTTCAAAGAGGAACTTCAAATGACTATAGAGAATATGAAAGGATGGATTATTTAAGGGGAAGTCTCTACAAAACAAGAATGATAGATAATACATTCCATATCACAATCATATTTATAGGTTGGATCAACCTTCTTCATGTATAAAACCATCAAGTTGGTTCAACATTCAGAAAGTAAGAATTCGATCAAATAAAATTCGTATTAAAATATATGCAAGAAATGTGTATCTAACCTATTATCATGAAAAGGGTCAACAATTGGACATACATAGTCAAATGTATTTTTATATGAATATAGTTCAGTAAATGTCTATTCCTGCATCGCTAGGATTTCTTCAAAATCCTTCATCTTTTTCATTACAATCACAAAGAATTTTAATGATATATATGCTTAGTATTGAAGCCAAATTTATGATCTTATATACTCGTGCATACAAGTGATGGATGCATAAATTTTGGAATTCCTCTACAATTAAATGAAAAAGAGCTAATGAGTGCAAAGACATAAGAACAAACACACAAATTTTGGCTTCCTCAACAATATGCTTGAATAGTAACCATGGAGAACAACTGCATATTTGAAGACAAGAGATCAAAATTATCAAATATATGTTGGTAAAATTATAAGCCACAATCTCATAAGGATGATAGGGTAGCTTATAATCATGACTCTATTTCTATACTATTCCAAAAGAGAAGATTAGAAAAGGATGTGGAAATACCAGAGAAAAACTTTGAGCGAACAATAGAGAAATTTTGAGGTCTAAAATGGGCCTCATAAGGAATATTATAAAATAATAGTGGAAATAATAAAATAAGATTACATTGCATTGTTAAGTTTTGGAGGGAAAAAGGGAACAACTATTTTTTCAACTCATATTTCCAACTTATCTCCCTATGATTTTACTCAAATTTTGAGCAGGAGCACTTTTTCGATGCATAATTTAATTTTTCATCCAATGACTACCCATGTTTCATACTTTTGATGGACCTTACTACACGAACAATGTGAAATACATGAAAATACGTGATTGTAATAAATTTTTTTTCATGTATTTCATAGTTTTCATGTAGTAAGGTCCATCAAAATTATGCAACATGGGTATTCATTGGATGAAAAATTAAATTATGCATTCGACGAGTCCTCCTGCTCGAAATTTGAGTTAAAATGTACGTCGATACGATGAAAATATGAGTTGAAAATATAGTTTTTTTTTTATCTTTTTATCATTTTACTCCAAAAATGGTGATTCAATCCCCATGGTTGATATCATCATATTGAATCCTATTGGTTTTTATAAAATTGATTTTTGTTGTACATTTTTGTTTTGAGGCCCATTTTTTACCTCAAAATTTCTTTAATGTAGTCACTCAAACAAGGGAAGACTGAGCCGACACTGCAAATTGGAGCATTAACAGTACTTATGTCAAGAACAACCAAATCAGATTAATTTCAAGAACACATCTATAGGTCCAACGCAAATAATTTAGAATATATCTACCATGATTTTGAGACAATGCTGAGGAAAGTAGCATTTGACAAAAAATGGACTATCATGACAAATTTAACATCTAAATATTTGATCACGGGCAAGAAAAATGTTTACTAAAGAAGGATAAGCCTAAGATAATTTGTAGACCTATAATGAAAATATCATTTCTTGAGAGACACATTAGTCATGTAAAGGAACCACAATTTCATGAGGAGGATAGTGAAGCTTCTCAATGTGACTTTTTTTTTATATCAGTCCCAAAGAGAATTGTAGGAGAGTGTACGCATATTATTAAGGGGTCATTGGAATTTAAACAATCACACAAGATTTGAATATTATCCATATAAATCACAGTGGAGAAGGAGCGAATGCTAGATATGGAACATTAATAATACTCACAAATGCAAATATTATATAATCAGGAAACACGTAAACAATCATTAGGAAGTCCAAATTCAAATCCATTGGTAGAAGTATCAAATGCCCAAACCACATACGAGGAACAACATGGAGACAAAGAATGCATGAATAAATGGTCAGGACCTGATAGGGCTATATTAATACTAGAGCATGGTTACAACTACCAGGTTATTACTTATAAATTTTATCTTGGTTGTGGAAGAGAAGTTTCCAAGGTAAAGGCTTTTCACTCCAACTTGTAGATTGAAGGCTAGCCCCTTCAATCTAGAGAGGGATCTCTCTAACCTTTACACTGTGGGTAGATATTTATATATTTTTTGTTGATGTATGGTTTGGTTGGGCTTGAAATAAATAATTCATTTGGTTATGGAGTCAAATATCTATGGTTTAGATGAATTTACCAAGATAACTGGTTGGCTGATCAAGATTGATAAAGGCAAGGTGGATAGCAGATCCTAGACCTTTTTCATTTGTTGTAGATGGATGAAGAAAAAGGAGAATAATCCACTAAAATAGGGCATACACAATGAATCTTATATTAGCTTCAGAGGATCAAAATGAGAACATTTTAAAAACTCAACTCAAAGAATCAAAATAGAGATGAAATATGAATCAATTAAACTTTTCAAACACTCAGAAGACATACATTTATGAGATTATAAAGAGGAAACTAGAAAAATGCATAGAGAATACATACTAAAATATTTTATCGCATGTACCTTTATATCATTTCTCAGAATCTAATAATCATGGCAAACGGAATGAATAGGCTTCAAAATACTAGACAATGACTATTTCTTTACCAAAAACCAACCCTTTCTCCCACATTTTTCATGTAATATATAGGAAAATATGATAGAGATTCAGATTCATAATTTCTGGAAATTATTAATTTCAATAATCATCAATATACAAAATAAATGGATCTGAAAACCCATATTTAGCATGATCTCCAAGTCTAATTTGATGAGGTGTCCTTCAATTGTTGACTAGGCATTTTTATAGGAAACAAAATTTTGAAAATCTGGCAAATTCCTAAAATTAGGGTCCAAAGCTGCATTCATATATTCCAAAAAATTTCACCTATTAGAAAACTGAGGGTTTTTTTTGTGAATTTATCCATTATATCCAAAAACCTCTTTTTTTTTTCCAAAATTCATCTCCATATATTCGAAAACCTCTTTTGGAAACAAAGACTACAACAGGAAAAAACAGAATTAAAAAATCTGTAAAAATAGGTCTCAAACATTTCTTTGTAGTTTCTAAACCATGATGTCTGGGTAAAATATGAAATAATATTTTGTAAATCATCCTGTTCACAACCAAGACATCCTTTATTTTTTAAAAATTCATTACCACCTGCTTGGAATCTATGTTTGAACATAGCGACTAAAACAAGAAAAACAAAGTGCTGGTAACACATGTTACTTCTGCGATTGACTTTTCAGTGACTAAGCAACTCCAAATTTATAACCTGTGTTGTGTTTAGATCAAAGTAGTGGATTAAATCATGGAACCAACTCAATTTTTACCCATTGAAATTTTGAAACACTGGCTCCCATCCTACATTTCTGAAAAGATCCAACATTTCGGGGTATACCTAGAAATACATGCCATCGGGTTCAAATCTCTTTACATGACCAGATCGGCCTATATTGCAAATATTCTGAAGTTGAAAAAACTTTTATCAAATTCAAAATTCTCTAACCGAAGCCTGTAAGATGCTCAAAAATCTTCCTCCACACTAAAATTGAAAATCTTAGTTTGTTGAAAAACATTGTTTTAGGGAAAACACGAAAGATTAGGTTTTGTCCTTTAACAACTCTATTGGGCATGAAAATATTGCTAGCTATCAAATAATGGATAAGGAGAGATAATATTTTATGAATAAACACTTGGAATCTAAAAATAATGGCATTAGTGGGTTGAAAACCAAGTTTTAAACTTTTTCAATACGGATTACGAAAATATTTTGTAACGCAAGTTGAAATTTCACTATAGGTCAAAGCAATGTGAGAAATTTATCATTAGCTTAGGGTTAGGAGAATTTTTTTTGATGAGACATATTCCTAGGCTTAGCTAGCAAACTTTACAAAAACATAATTCCCCTTTTAAATAATCATGACCTTGCAAAGAATAAATTCATAACATTGCCTTGAATTGAAGGTGCAAACTTGATGCTAGGAAACACAAAGAGACTTAAGGGATTAAGAGAATGGGTGTTTTCAATCCAAACTAAATGGAACAATTTTTCAAGGAGAATACATAGGGATGAAATATATGCAGAGAATATAATGTGTAACTTTCACATGGCCAAGTCAAGAGAGAGACAAACGTGTAGAGATATGATGAGGACTGGTGGAGAGGACAAAATTAACATTATAAAATGTTACATGTCATGTTAGAACCTCGAGCAGACTATTTTTGTTCCAGCATATGTTACACATGTAGTAAATCAGATTCCTAATGAATTAGTCAGAATGTGCCATGTTGGAAATTCAGCACTACAAGAATAGACAATGGGCGTGAACGTTAGCTTCATTCATGATGATCAAAGGTATTCCTATAGAAATAGTAACATGTGAGTTGAGTGTGAGTACATTAGTTGGTCGAAACATCCAAAAGCAAGAATACCCCTATATAAGTCGATAAGAGTGTAGAGTTTGTGTTTTAAAATTGTGTGTTTTCCTTTTCACCCTTTTTGTCTGCATAGTGGAATTTTCTTAATATGTGGAGCATAAAAGTGAATATTGTTGGTAGAATATATTAATAAGACAATTGTGTTATTCTGATTTTGATTCTTATTATCGGTATTCAAACTTTGTCTTATGGTTTTTATAAGGACGTGTCATTTATTGTGGCTTAGAGTACATTATCAAAGATTCCTCTACTAAATCAATATTAAAACACCAGAGCTCCTGCAATTTATAAGTATACACAAGGTTCTATAATAGTGGTGTAAATGAAAATTTCTTCGATCATCCCTTGCTTAGAACTATAGACGATGCTCTCCATTGTAGTTAGCATGTTGTATACATTGTTATTTTTGAATGCATAACCATTTTTATCGTCGACATTACAAGGACAAGGTGGGAAATGTAATTCACTATGGATTGACTTCTTGTTGGTTAAATTATAGAACAAAATTTCGATTTTTTTGGGTGAGCCAAGGAATGAGAATAATATGCTTCTCTCACATCAAAAAAATGTAATAAATCCAAATGTACATCACAACATAGATGGGATGATTTTTTCATGGTACTTACATTCTCTGATACATTGAATAGTAAGCCATGATATGATATTTCAAAAGGAAACAAAGCCATGAAGGTGATATAGATAGTTGTACAATGTCCTAATTCAATTATGAATGTGTATTCAACATAATGGCATGGAAATATAATGGCCTATTCAACGTAATGGCGTGGACAACACAATAATGACATGGACAATATAATTACTTTGACAACATATAATGGTATGGAAAAGGTAATCGATATTTAATAACATATTATTATACATATTGTAATATCGATGAATGGTTGAATGCATGCCTTCCAAATATTTAATCTGTCGTCCTCAATTATGTTGTGGGAATGTCTATAGAAATTTCATGAGGTTCACTAGCTTCTTGATAACACTCTTGATGTTAAAATATTTTATCCTCGATGCCAATACAACTAATATGCTACCTTTGATTTTCTCAATCATGATTTTAAAACCTTTCACTATAGAATGCATGAGAGTTATATTTTGGAATGTTATGATCGATGTAAGAGAGGGAATTTGTTGTTAGATCAAGAAACTCAGTCAAAGTGGCCATCCATACAAGAAAAATCCATGGAGTATTTACAAAGAAATTACTTTGGTTATTCTTAAATTCAATTCACATTTCGATTATGTGATAGACTGTTAATATTCTTAGCCATCGTGAATGCCATTGAAACTTGAATATAATCATGGTCCAGATACACTAATATAAATTGAAGACATATATGTCTCCATGAAAGGATATATCCAATGTATCTTTCTTGTATTGGGAAGAGAATATTATGTACTTCCACAACAATTGTATTCTCATTATTAAATTATTGTGTACCTCCAACTCCTAGGGAGGTTCACTTATGGTATCTTTTTCAATAAGAGGTCGAAGGAAAAATTATTTCCAATGTATATAAGGATTTTTTTCTCCTCAAGGGCACATGCTTATTGTCAAAATGAAGGAGAAGCAGCTTCAAAAACAAGCCCTACTTGCTCGGGTCTTGTATTGGTGTAAGAGAAGTACGATCACGATGAGTGAAACTTAGAACCAATTATTTTTTTATGAAGCACATTGGAGAACCAGTAAAGACTCATCCAATTATGCCATATTAATGGGTCTAAGCATCACATGCGATGAGATGCTAGATGTTGAGTAGTTTGATGTTAGTTTTCATCCATGAATATCTTTATATTTTTAAGACATGGACATTAATATATTTTGTATCACGTCTAAAAATTGATGATGAACATTCAAAGCGTTATAGTGTAGTTCGGTTTCTTTACAAATTTAGGGAGATTTGTTAAGTTTCCAACCCCCTTTCCATTGATGACAAAGGGGAGGTTGTTGGGGAATGTAATAGGGAAGTTATTAATTTAATCTCTCCTTAACCTTAATAATTTCTTGTGAAATTTATTTATCTTCATGCGTTTCTTTATTATAACTTATTCATCAAACAATTATCAAGTGCAAAAATAATAAATAAAATGGACACAAAAATTAGGCTCCAAGTGAGGGGAAAACCCCTCCAAGGGGGAAACCTAGAAAATTTCTTCTCTTCTTATAAAATCAGCTTCAAATTAGAAAAAAAAGACCCAAAACTCAAGACGAAATCCTCCTCCAGCACCAATTCAACCCTCCAAGAAGCCCATCCAATTAGGTCAAATTCCAGCCAAGTCAACAAGAGTCAAACCCTTCCAGAATTGCACCAAACTTAGAAAATTTGGCTCACAGCGTCAACATTTTGGACCTTCAGTAAGTATGTAACTTTGACCTCTACAGAAACTCACAATATTTGAACGTGTGAGACAAATTAGGGAAACAAATTGACCATAAACTCAATTTTTCTTCTTTCTAGCTTCAAGTTTTCTTCTCCTTGTCTTTCTTGTTTTCCTTTTTGGATTTCGCACCCTAGTTCAAACTTCTTGATTGCAGATTGGACTTGTTTCTAAATTAAATCAATCAAATTCTATTTATACTCATATATGGAGGTTGAATAACAGTCTCTGGGTTGACTTGTCTCTGGTAGGGCCAACTTGTGCTAGGAGGCTTATTTTGACTGTCTTGAGTCAAAATAATTTTTTTTTCATGGTAAAATTTACCCAGATGTGTCTTATATACATGACATTGACTCTCTTAACTCATGAAAATAAATATTATGACATGAAAAACCTTAGAATCATGAAACCCAATTTTAAAATAACATCTTTTCTTTCTTCTTTTTCTTATAATATATACATATTGACATGAGTACAGTGACAATTACGAAGACCAAAACTAGTTACAATATCCAACACTCCTTCTTAGCTAGGGAGGTATTCATAATTTTCACCTTGGTACATGATTATTATCAAATTTAATTCATTTATCTAACAATGGATGCTCTCTCTTACATCGAACACAACATTCCAAAATATAATTCTCATGCATTCTATAGTGGAAGCTTGTAAACTCATGACTGGGCAACTCAAAGGTAGCATATTAGATGTATTCGCACCGAGGATAAAAGATTATAACATCAAGAGTGTTATCAAGAATCTGGTGAACTGTAAGCAATTTCTATATATATTCCCTCAACATAATTGAGGATGACAGATACAATATTTGGAAGGCATGCATTCAACCATTCATCCATATTATAAGATGCATAATAATATGTATTCATCATAATTTGATTATGAATGTGTATTCAACATAATGTCATGGAAAATATAATGGTATGTAAAATATAATGGTGTATTTAGCATAATGGCATAAACAATATAATGGTGTATTCAACTTAATGGCATGGACAACAAAATAGTGACATGGACAATATAATTTCTTTGATAGCATATAATGGTGTGGACAATGTATCATACATATAATAACATATTATTCTGCATCTTATAATATGGATGAATGGTTGAATGCATGCCTTCCAATTTTATCTATTGTCCTCAATAATGTTGTGGGAATGTATATAGAAATTTCTTAAGGTTCACTAGCTTCCTGGTAACACTCTTGATGTTATACTCTTTTATCCTCGACGCTAATACATCTAATATGTTACATTTCAGTTTCTCAATCATGAGTTTGCAAGATTCCACTATAGAATGCATGAGAATTCTATTTTGGAATGTTATGATTGATGTAAGAGTGGGAATACACTATTGGATCAAGGAATTCAGTAGAGGTGGCCTTCCATACAAGTGAAATCCATGGAGTAGTTGCTAAAAAATCACTTGTGTTATTCTTAAATTTAATTCACATGTTTATTATGTGATAGATTGTTGATATTCTTAGCCATCATGAATGCCATTGAAACTTGAATATAATTAATATAATCATGGTCTAGGTATAATAATATAATTTGAAAACATATATATCTCCATGAAAGGATATATCCAATGCATATTTCTTGTATTTGGAGGAGAGCCTTTTGTACTGCCACAACAATGTAATTCTCATTACTAAATTATTATGCACCTCCAACTCCTAAGGAGGTTCAATTATGGTATATTTTTCAAGAATATATCCAAGTAAAAATGTTTTCCAATGCATACAGGGATTTTATTTCTCCACGGAGCACATGCATGTCATCAAAATGAAGGAGAAGAAGCTTCATAAATAAGCCTTACTTTCTGGGGTCTTGTATTCATGTAAGAGTAGTATGATCATGATGAGTGAGACTTAGAACCAATTCTATTTACTTGAATGACATTGGAGAACTAGTGAAGACTCATCCAAATATGCCATATTAATGGGTCTAAGAATAACAGGAGATGATATGCTAAATGTTGAGTAGTTTTATGTTTGTTGTCTACCATGAATATCTTTACATTGTTAAGACAAAGACATAATTGAATTTTTTTTAATGACTGTGTCATGTATGAAAATTGATGATGAACATTCAAAGTGGTATAGTTTATTATAGTTGCTTTAAAAATTCAGGGAGTTTTGTTAAGTTTCCAACCCCCTTGTCATTGATGTCAAAGGGGGAGGTTATTGAAGAATGCAATAGGGCAGTTATTAATTCAATTTCTCCTTAACCTTAATAATTAACTATGAAATTTATTTATCTTCTTGTGTTTATTTATTATATCTTATTGATCAAACAATTATCGAGAGAAAAGATAATAAAGACAATGGACACAAAAATTAGTCTCCAAGTTAAGGAAAAACCCTCTGAAAACCCAAAAAAATGTTTATGTTCTTATAAAATCAGCTTAAAAGGAGAAAAACAAGACCCAAACCTCAAGACCAAATCCTCCTCTAGCACCATGTTAACCCTCCAAGAATCCCTTCCAATTAGGTCAAAATTCTAGCCAAGTCAGCAAGAGTCAAACCCTTCTAGAACTGCACCAAACTCATAATTTCGGCCCCCAACTTCAACATTTCAGACTTGCAGTAAGTATGTAACTTCGACCCCTACAACAACGAAGAATATTTGCATGAGTGAGAGAAATTAGGGAAAAATATTGACCATAAACTCAATTTTCCTTCTTTCTAGCTTCAATATCTCTTCTCCTTGTATTTCTTGTTTTCCTTCTTGAATTTTGCAACCCAGATCGAACATATTGATTGTATATTGGAATTGTTACTAAATGAAGTCAAGAAAATTCTATTCATACTCATATGTTGAGGTTGAATAGCCCTCTCTAGGCCGACATGTCTCTGGAAGGCCCAACTTGTGCTAGGAGGCTTACTTTGAGTGTCTTGAATCAAATTCGTTTTCATGGCACAATTTTCCCATATGGGTCTTATATACATGAAATTGACTATCTTGAATTGTGACAATAAATCTTGTGACATCAAAAACCCTAGAAGCATAAAACCCATGCTTATAATATATACATATTGACATGAGTACAATCACAATTATGAATACCAAAACTAGTTACACTTTCCAACACTCCCTCTTAACTAGGGAGGTATTCATAGTTGTACACCCTGGTACACGATTATTCTCAAACTAAAGAATTATGATAAGAATATTTGTATTGGTAACCCATCCTTAAGCATCAAAATTATGACCAACATTATCAACATATTAAGGCCTTAACTTTAATAAGCTCTTTCATATACAAGAGAGTAATGTTGGGATGTTTTCAGTGAGATACAACACAACCTCTTCAAGGCACATACCCCATATGGATGCTCACTAGTTATTTCCTTTTAGGACTATTCTTATCTTGTATTCAAAATCCTCAAAGAATATTGGTCCTCTACGACCACTCTCGTCTTGGATACTTGTCCAACCCTCAAAGAGTTTCGGTCCATTTCCTATCTTGGATTTTTCTATCCTCAAGGAAATCACAGATGCTTATCCAATCCTCCATCCACCATTCTCTCACCATGGCCTTTACTTATACTTACAGTTGTTATTACTGGTCAAGTGCATGACACATGAAGAAAATAATACAAATGTGATGTTCATCATCACTCCCTCTCAACCGGAGAACAGATCCTTATTCCTTTTATATTAGGGAGTTTATCCTTGCTCATTTTCATACATTCAAGGAGAATTCTTTTACTCCTTCTCATATATAAATAATATCCCTAACTTCCTTTTAATTAGGAATTCATAACCACAAGCTCTCTAGCTTGTCTTCATAAGTTTTACAGGACATTTTGTCGCATCAACACAAAGGAACTAAAAACTGGATCAATCAACATCCTTGAACACCTTGTGATAATCCCTTTACAAATACCTAAGAATAATTTCTCCAAAAATTCTAATTTTATGGGTCTATCTACTTAAAAATCATCTTTTTAGGCTCATCACAGTCTGTCTTCTTATCCACTAGTTTTGGGTGCAATTTTCATACCTGAACATTAGCCCTAACCAACGCAGGTTGCGTAGAAAATCCACATAGATTCAACTGATCTTGTAATATGCTAAAAAAAATACTTGCTTCTATTCTACAAATTGCGAAAACCAATTATGATCGCACAATCACATGAAAAAGAAAGAGAAATAATTTCAATCACACAACCCAAATATTTATCTGGGGAAAGTCTCAACTAAAATCCCTATTATCTGTATATTACATAAAGTCAATAATATGAAACAACACAATGCTTATCTCATGCTTAAGAGCTCTTTTCACTATCTCTGATTGTCTCACTACCGACATGTTCACAAGCTTCTCTTGGAACACTTTTTTATCACAAGATCCACACACAAACTTTTTCTTCCTATTTCTTGGTCTCACCAACTCATGCTCACAAAAACAATGATTAAATGTGTGCCTTCATTCCTCATTTTTAAGGAAATTTTCTCTAATTAAGGAATGATTTATTTTAGGCCTTCTTCTAACTGTATGCACCACCTGTACAATTTGTATGATTATAAAATTGATAGTACACTTCCCTTTAACTCCAATCTCAACTGAGTCTTCCTCAGAACTGACATGCATGAGTTATCTATGAGCGAATTTTTAGTTATATGATTGATCACTTCATGTGAATTAAATCCAATTTAATTCACTTGACCTCTCACTAGTTCCTCCATGAGTTAGAGCTAGTTAAATTGAATTTAACTCAAATAATTAAGTTAAATAATTACAACTCAAATAATTAAGTTAAATATTTACAGCTCAAAATAAACTGCAACTAGACCCCCTAAAACCTAGAGTGAACTTTACATGCCTTTATTTTGACCCCCAAATCAAATTGACTGAGCTATCTAAGTCTTCCCAACTCAGTTAACTCGTACAAGTTGTCATGTGATGTGGAATTACAATTTCCATCTAATTTAATTAAGGGAAAATGATATTAGAAACATCTTCTTGTTGCCATTTTAAATATTTCTTGTTGCAAATTTCAACACAACCTCTCAACAAGAAAATAATTCAACTCTATCTTGATCTGGAACTTTTGGAATGTTTTGCATGCAAAATTTCTCTCTAGTGTTTTTTTTACTACAACTTTTAAAACTAAAAATCACACAACAAACTGAATCAATTGTGATCGACATGATGCATATATCACCCAAGTCTCTTATTGCTACTAGCTATTGCACTGTCTACTGAAAAATTTTTGTTTCTTCTGACTCTGCACTGTGCCATTTTCACTGCTACCAACTCTTATCTGCGCTCCCCAATATCTGACTACTACTAGAATTTTCATCCGTCACTTTGACATATAACTACATCAACCGCCACTGATCCATCATGCTAATGTGTATTGTGGGCACCCGTAGCAAGGTAATAATCCATGAGACAAGACATCTCAATGGATCCTGCCCAAATTTCTTCACTCTTGGGACTATTGCTTCACATGGCCCCACCTCTCACCTAAAGGTATGTTTGCATGTGCTCACTCAGTCCACTTGGCTCAAATTTCCCCCTACTAGAGGTCTATGCTTGAGTGGATGCCTCCACGCAGACTCCTCTCTACTTCTATAATTTTGGTTGCTCTACAACTCTCTGAGGCTTGTTTTGAGGTTACATGTTGAGAGGTAATTCATGCTCCCTCTCAACCACCAAGTGTTATAGCATCATTTCTCACCTTGACATGATTCATGATTGCTTCATGGCTTTTGGGCACCCATTCCTACAGACTTGGACAAATTCACTTAAAAACAGTGTAAAATCCCCCATACGCGACTATGCCCGTACTTTTCCGCGTGTATACGCGAGTCCAACTAGAATTTTCCGCGTATGCCATTAAAATGATTAAAAAATATATAAAAAATCCCTAATTTCGCGCTGGGTCGATGGTTACTCAGGTAGTTCAACCACCCCAGCCCGTGGCCAACTGTTTCCAACTGCTGAAACTACTTGGAGGGACTATAAAAAGCCCTCATGTGTATGGCCTAAGGGGAGAGAGAGAATTATTGATATTATACTCTGTTGGTATTCCCTATCCAAGTCTGATTCCCCGTGCCTCCTGCACTTTCCCAGTTCATTGTAGGAAACCCTTGTTTCCTTGAGATACACATCCCTTTATATGTTATCTCGTATGCACGAGTTTGGAAGGAGTCTTAGCGAGGCAAGGGCTGGACGGATCCGGACGACGGTCTGCGAAGGCCTTGGAAGGATCAGGTGATCTCTCCACTTGATTAATTTTGTACGTACTATTTATAATACAGAAGTATCATGATGTTCCTGAAATAAACGTGTTAGTGTATGTTTTTTATGTATGAGAATATTTGTTATACAAGCATTCATTATGATTTATTTAATGTTTATATGAATCTCACTGACATTTAGAGTAGATATATGCTGTACAACCTGTCCTTTGTGCTGGTTTCTTCTTGTATTTCAGGTTAAGAAGGAAGGACGGTTGCTGGGGGTTTGGACCCCACGTGGATCTACTTCAAACGTAGGACCAACGGGTAACTCTCTCATTCTGCTCTATTTGGTTTTTCTGAACGTGCATGGTTGTGTGAGTCTCTGTTAAGTAGCACGCCCCTGCTCTGTGGAGGTTGTATCCCAACCAACCTCTAGGGTGTTAATTCCCCGAAACAGAACTGGCGACTCCGCTGGGGATCACATTCTTGTGATTCTCCTGTTGGGTTGTTTCAGCTGTTTGGTAGGTTGCCAACAGTTTTATCTATCTTTTACAGTCCAGTTTATTTTCTTGCAGTCAGTCTGAAGTCTTGGTGTCTTTTCCAGACTTGTTTCTTTGTTTTTTTTCATTATTTACCTTTGCATACGCTTCTTCTTTTCCACACAGTCGTGTATACATGCGATTTTGTCTGAAGGAAACCGCGTATACGCGATTTTCCCTTAGAACAGTCGCGTATACACGCTGGTTGCACAGCTGTGAAGCCGCGTATACCTAGGCAGATTTTGAATTTTTAGGATTCTGGAGTTTTTGGTCCTTTCTGGCTGTGGAGGCCTGTGTCTGCAGAGTCTCTGTACTTAATGGAGTGTGAAGAAAGTGGTTTCATGTCTTTTCTCTCTTTCGTTTGAGTGGAAACTAGTCTTTTGGCAAAAGTTTTGTTTTTGGTGCTAGCACTTCTGGATTGAGTTCCAAGATCGCTTTCTGAGCATTCTTGGCTATTCTGCTTTATCAGAACAGAGAGCTTCTGCTCACTGACTCGCTCCTATCTTTGTGTTGTGCTTTGCATTGCGATTTTTCCTTCGTTTTTGATTGGTTTTCTTGAGTTCCATAGGCTAGGTTTTTGTTGCAATTTTCGAAGAACTTTTCTTGCTTCTTTGGAGTCTTTTGTTGCAGCGAGTTTGCACTATTTGTCTAGGTTGATTGGCTGAGTTTTTTGTCTTCCGTTGCTCTTATTAATCTTGCTACTGTTAGCTTTATAAGGTTTGGGAGCATTGTTGAAGTTTGTGCTTCAAATTCGGTCTCGTTTTGGTTTGGATTTTGATAGTTGTGCTTGGTCTTTTTGAGCTCTTGCTTTATAAAACTAAAAAGCCCAAAAAACATTTGTTTTGCTTTTTGTTTTTGCATTTCAAAAACTCAAAAAACATTTTGTCTTGTTTTTGTTTTTGTTGTTGCATTTTCATTTTCGTTTTGCCATATCTTTTGGAGCTTTTGTGAAGTTTCTTGCTTCTAGTTTTCGGCTTGATTTTGAGGAGGAGTTGTCATTTGATTTCTTCTTCTTGTTTTTGATTGTTTTTGGTGTCCTTATTTTAAGAGTTCTTGATTTCAAGAATTAGCTTTCTGGACAACAAAAGATGAGTTAAAACTGAAGGAGCTTTTTGGGAAATTTCACCTTGTTTTAAGAGATTTTTGCATCTTAGGATTTACATGCTTGTAGTGATTTGCATTAGGTGCATTGGATCATTTAGTTAGCTTCTTAGTTTTTGTGAGTGTGAGTTTGCAATTCGAAAAGAAAAATACAATTTTTAGTCTCGTAGAACCTGTATAGAGATTACTTTTCATCGAAAGACAAAGAACTGCATGTGCATGTAGTTAAGTTTTTATTAATTTCTTTTGCGTCAGAACACCATTGGTTTCATCTCCATATCCTTGTGACTTAATATAACAGCCCTTAAAATAAGCGATTTAATCTAAAATCAACTAGCAAGTTTTTCTAAGTGTCAATCACCAACTAGCTAGGTTGTAGGGCCTTGGAATAGGTGAGTGGAGAGTTAACTCTCAAAGGCCGCTCAAACAAACATAGAAGTTGATTAATTGAGCGAAATCCAACTCCGTGAGGTGGACTGGGAAAGCTCTCATCCGAGAGTCAAGCGTGAGGGGAAGTGAAGGTTGAGAAGAGGGATACCCCCCCTCCGATTAGCTGAATCTGACCTCAAGACCGTTCCGCCCAGCTTCTGATACGGATTGGTGTCCATAGTTGCCGTTCCTAGGTTCCACACAGGTGACTGCGAGGGGGAATACCCGTGGTACCTGAGGCAGACGTCGCATCACTTTCAGCAGTACTTCTGGGGGGTGCCCTTGCGAAGCTTGGGTGCTTGAGCCGGCAAAGGCTGTCGTTAGGAGGTCGGCGTAACTATTTCTGATACCTTCGCTAGTTGTTTTGGGCCCTAATCATCCCAGACTGCTTTCGGAAGGCCCTATACTTCGCTTTCCTGTATTTTGGTGTCCGGTCCTCATCACCCGGAGCGGAAATACTTGGAGGCTATTTGCTTGCTGTTTCTCAGGGATTTTTATTTTAGTGAGTGCTCTTTGCTCCTAGCTTGCCTAGCTTTTCACTTTTTGAGTCTAATTAATAAAATCTATAAAAGTGGCTGATCAAGCGCCTCGACGTTCGAGGAGAATCCGGGGGTTATCTCCCGAGAGTGCAGAGCCTTCTTCGAGAAGGCATAGGAGCGATTTAGCAGGTGGTTACCACCCTGTGGAGTCTGACGCTGTGGAGAGAGATCCTCCACCAAGGTCTGAAGGTTTCGTAGCTGATTCCGGTGTCGGTTCCGAGAGGAGCGTTCCGCTCACCTCGCGAGTGTTATTTCCTCAGGAAGAAGATTTTTAGATAGAAGATATACCTGAGCCTCCTGCTACAGGTCCATCTCCTCTTCCTCCTGATTATCCGTTTGTTGTTCAGTACATCGGACCGGAGTCGGAGAGACCGCCGGATCTTCCGTATCATTCTTATCTTTCGATGGCCACGACTGGGAACGCGGCTTCTACCGTGAGTGCTGCAGGCATTCAGACCCCTGCTTTTGTCGAGGCAGGGGGCACTATTGCTTCATCTTCGAGTGCTTCTAGTGCTGCTATGTTTGGCTCTGGGTTCACCCAAGCATATGCTTCTCATTCTGGTCCCTTCTGTTCAGTGATGTCCATTAGTGGAAATCCCTCTTTTTCCTTTTCCGCCGGTGCAGTTGGATCTACACCCATGTCTAACATGGCTAGTGGATCAGCTTCGTTTCAAGGTTTCCCCTTTGGGACTGGGAATATTCCCAGTTCCAATCCTTCTTTAGGGTCGTTTCCTTTTACGTCCCAGACCCAGAGTTTCAACCCTTGGTCTGGGGGGCAAAGTTCGACTACTTTTACGGGATGGAATCCTGTCTTTACAACGGCTGGGGCAGGGAATCAGTTCTTCGCGGGTCATCAAGGGAATGCTTCTTTCCCTTCATCGAGTGCTTATCAGTCTTTTTCTCCTCTGTCTAATGCATGGAACCCCTACCAGGGACTTTCCTCTTCAGTCAATACTTCAGCGAGGGGAACTAGTCTGGGTTTTGGTAACTCGGCGTGGGGAGGAGGTTCTTCTTCGTTTTCTACGAGTCCTTTCTGGCAACCTGGTGCCTCATCAAATCTAGGCTATTCTTTTCAGAATGTTGGAAATCCATCCCATCAAGGATGGAATTCTCAGGCTCCGCCTCGATTACCATTTCTGGCAACGTTAAACTTGCCAGACTTGTCGAAGTTAACTAATGACCCGATTCGGTACAGTCCGGGGTGGCCTCCGGTTCCAACCAAACTTCCTTCGGACATTCCTAAGTTTGAAGGTAAGAATGGTGAAGATCCAGCAGACCACATCACCACTTTCCACTTATGGTGCTCGTCGAACTCTCTGATCGACGACTCGATTAGATTGAGATTATTTCAACGCACCCTAACTGGGAATGCTGCTAAATGGTATATAGAGCTCACTGGGGGCAGTTTCGCCACATTTGGAGAACTGACTGTCACTTTTCTTAACCATTTTCAGTTGCCTGTCAGATATGAGGCTGGGACCGAACTCCTGGCTAATTTTAAGCAGGATGAGGCAACTCACATTTCTGATCATATTCAGGAATGGAGGAGAAGGAAGAGGCTTATCAAAGCCCATATTCCCGGTGAGTTCCTTCTCGAGTGGTTTTTGAAATCGCTTCAGTCAGATATTTCAAAGGATGTATCCATGTCAGGGGTATATTCCGAGGAGCAGGCCATCTTTAGGGCCCAGCAGTTAGAGTTGATCTATTCTCAGTCTGGGATGCTTTATAAGTATTTACCCAATGCTCCTCGCTCCAAATTGGATTTATCGAAACCCAAACCTGGTCCGCATGGTGACGGGCTTGTCGGATTGGTCAATAGTAGTGCAGCCAGCCTGCTTTCTCAATTGCAGCAGTTGTCTTTACAATCTGCTCCTTCTGGTCAGGCTGTGCCTGCTGATTCATCACCTTCCCAGTCTTTGTCCATAAATGATGTCCAAGCTTCCGATCCCAAAGGAAATCAACAATCTGATGGGAAGAAGAAGGGACGAAATAACAAGAAGAAGGGAAAGAACGGGAAGGGCAATGCAAATAAAACCAACGAGCGTGTTGGTGAGGGTCAAAAGGAGAAAAAGAAAGTGAAGTTTCCGTGCAAGCTTTGTGCTGGAGACCATCTCACGCACCTTTGCCCTAAAATTCAGGATGCTCAGCGCCTGTTATCGCAGCAGGGTTCTTCTAGTTCCCAGGCTGTGCTAACAAACCCTTTTCCCCAAGGGCAACAATTAGTTGTTGGCGCGAACCAAAATCCTGGGGCTTCCTCTGGAGGTGCCCAGGAAGGGGAAATTCCATCGAACATCTTTATGATGAGTGCTCACGTGGATGTCGCTACGAGATCCCGTGATTATGGCGGAGAGGAATCTTCGAAAGCTAAGGAAGTTCCTGATGCTACTGAGCCGCTTCACATCACGAAGCCAACTGTTGAGTCTATGCCTCGGATGTCGAAAGCATCTTCTAAGCGGTCAACGATTAATCCGAACATGAAGGCTGCCCAGAACTACTCGATTGTAGAAGATCTGGCGCAGAGTCCTTGTGCTATGTCAGCTTTAGAGGTACTCCAGTCTTGTCCGGCTCAGCGCAGTGCTTTGCTCGCTGCCATTGGGGCTATTGATCCGAAAAATTCTCTTCTGATTACTTTTGATATGACTAATTTTAAGAAGAGACTTCCTCATCACATGGAATTTCATATTAAATCGTCGTATCGAAAGACCAATATCTTTCGAACGGTGGTTGATGAGGGTGCTTCTACTTGCGTGATGTCTCTCGCATGTTGGAAGACACTTGGATCTCCCAAAGCTGTTCCATCTAGCACTGTTCTTACTGCATTCGATGGTGATTCTCATAGACCCCATGGTATTGTCCCGACTTTGCCCATCTGTGTTGGGGGCAAAACCGTTAACATAGAGGTTGAGGTAGTGGATGCAGCCTTGGACTACAACCTTCTGTTGGGGAGGAACTGGATTTATGAGATGGATGCTATTGCATCCTCATTATTTTGAATTGTATGTTTCCCCCACGAAGGGAGGATCGTTATAGTGGATCAACTGGACTGTCCTCCTGTAGACCTGGATGCGCCTTCTGACTCATCTGTTCCTAAGTTGGATAATACTAAGGCGCCTGTTGAGAATCTAGGAGTTGGAATGTATTCTTCCCTGATGGGTACTTTCAATCTTCCTCCTCCTAAGGTGTCTATTAATGATATTTCATCCTCCAGGGCTCCCCTTCGAAGAGAGTTCTTCCGAACTCATTATTTTTCGGACCCTTGGACCTTACCTTCCCCAACAGCCACATTGGAGGAAGGGCAAGTGGGTGGAATGGCATTCCCGATTTCTGCAGCTGAGATTGCATATCAGTCTATTGTTGACACTGCAGAATCTGATCCAACTCCTCTTTCATCGGAAGAGTTGGATGGTGATGTGGCTCCGGCTTGGACGCTTACTTCTTCTTCTGCCCAGGATTGTCTAGATACCACTCTTCCATCTGAAGAGGCCATCCTGGAAGCGATGACAGGTGTAGATAGACCGTGGGATGATTTGCATCATCGGTCTTACTTCCTACCTGACTTGAGTGAAGTCGAAACAAGTTTTCCAAGTCCTCAGTTTCCTGGACCTGTTCACCCAGTCTTGAGCCCTTTAGCACCAGCACAGGTTTATGCTGAAGGGAACATGGCTGTGATCTCTCCTACTATCCCGGTGAACATTTCCAGGGATCCCAACATTATCGAGAATGTCTTCATTGGAGCTGAATGTTCCCGTGAAGAGATTCAAATCTATACCGAGCTCTTCAAAGAGTATAGGGATGTTTTTTCTTGGTCTTATGAGGAAATGCCTGGCATAGACCCATCTATAGTCCAACATGAGATCGAGACGTATGAAAACGCTAAGCCGGTCAGGCAAAAACTTCATCCGGTTAATCCTAGGAAGGCAGCAGCTATCAAAGCTGAAGTTGAAAAGCTGCTTAAGGCGGGATTCATTTTCCCAGTTCCTCTGACTGAATGGGTTTCAAACCCCGTTTCGGTAGATAAAAAGCAAGGAACGATTCGAGTGTGCATCGATTTCAGAGACCTGAATAAGGTGTGTCCTAAAGATAATTACCCCACACCTTTCATCGATTAGATTATTGAAGAGTGTGCCGGTAACGAGATTTTCTCCTTCATGGACGGTTTCTCTGGTTATAATCAAATTACTATCCGTCCAGAAGATCAACATAAGACCACATTTATTTGTCCCTGGGGTACGTTTGCATATAAGAAAATGCCTTTTGGTCTTAAAAATGCTGGAGCTACCTTTCAGCGGGCCATGTATTACACCTTCCACGACATCAAGAAGATTATTGAGGCATACTTAGATGATCTAGCTGCTCATTCTCGAAAGAGGATGGATCATCCTGGTCACCTCCGGCAATTATTTGAAAGATGTCGTTTTTATAAAATTCGATTGAATCCGAACAAGTGCATTTTCGCGGTTACATCCGGTCGGCTGTTGGGATTTATTGTGTCTAGGGAAGGGATAAGGGTAGATCCCTTCAAGGTTGAGGCAATACTTCGGTTGCCTCCCCCGTCTTCAATCCGTCGGCTTCAAAGTCTCCAAGGGAAGTCTAATTTTCTTCGGAGGTTTATCGTCAATTATGCTGAGATTACAAAGGGATATATGAGACTGTTGAAGAAAGGAGTTCCTTTTCTTTGGGACGACTACGCTCAACGCTCATTTGATGCCTTGAAAAAGGCATTGACCTCTGCTCCTTTACTGAGTCCACCCGATTATAGCAGAGATTTTTTTTTGTATCTGGCTACAGCAGAATCTACCATTGGTATGGTTCTGGTTCAGGAGGATGATGCTCTTGTTGAGCATGTTATTTACTACCTTAGTCGAGGACTGGTAGGACCTGAACTTCGATACACCCCGATAGAAAAGTTAGCCTTAGCAGCAGTTCATGCTGTGCAACGACTCCGGCATTACATTATTCTTCGCAAAACTTATGTCTTGGCAGCTGCCAATCCATTTTAGTTTGTCCTCAGCAGGCAAGTGATTGGGGGCAAATATAATAGATGGATTGTGATTTTACAAGAATTTGATCTAGAGTTCATGTCTGCCAAATCCAAGAAGTCATTAGTCTTTGCGGAATTGATCTCCGAGTTGCCTTGTGGAGAGGAGATGATTTATGATGAGTCCTTTCCGGATGAACACTTGTTTCTAATCTCTCCACAAGATCCTTGGTATGGGGATATCATTGTGTATCTCCAGACTGCGAAGTTTCCCTCTTCTTTTTTGAAAGATGAGCATCGTAAGCTGCGCCACTTAGCCAAGAATTATCTGATTATTGGTGATGCTTTGTACCGTCGAGGGGTTGATTCAATCCTAAGACGCTGCTTAACTTTCGAAGAAGCTGAGGCTGTGCCCAATAATTCTCACAGTGGAGCTTGTGGGGGTCATTTATCTGGGCTTGCTACAGCCCAAAATATTTTGCGTGCTGGATACTTCTAGCCCTCGATTTTCAAAGATTGTATTGAATCGTTCAAGAAGTGTCATCCTTGTCAGGTGTATACTCGAAAAATGCGCGCTCATCCAGCTCCGCTTTTTCCAGTCGTTACTGTCGGACCCTTTACAAAGTGGGGTATGGATTATACTACTTGTAACCCGCCTTCTGAAAAAGTTCACAAGTACATTATCGTAGTAGTAGACTACTTTACGAAGTGGGTCGAGGCTATGCCTACTTTTGGGAACGATGGTGAGACTGCAGCTCTTTTCTTCTTCAACCAAGTTATCGCTCGTTTCGGTATACCTAGAGAGATTGTCACTGACCATGGCAGTCACTTTCAGAATAGTATGATGGTTGAGTTGGCTCTTAAATTGGGTTTCCGGCAGGAGCATTCATCTCCATATTATCCTCAGGCCAATGGGCAAGTGGAAGCCGTGAATAAATCCTTGAAGAAAATTCTTCAACGGACAATTGATAAACATAGATCCAACTGGAATATTATGCTATATCCTGCACTTTGGGCATACAGGACGTCAGTTAAAACTGCAACTGGCTTTACTCCGTTTCAGTTAGTCCACGGGGTGGAATCCGTATTTCCTATTGAATGCGAGATTCCTTCCCTTAAATTAGTTGTTGAGGTTCTTCCTGACACTTCTAGTCTGGCAGAGCGGCTTCTTCATCTGGAACATCTTGATGAGCAGCGTCGAGATGCCGCCACGTTGAATGAAGCGCATAAAAACAGAGTAAAGGTTCAGTACGATAAGGCGGTTAAGCCTAGGGTCTTTTCCGAAGGTGACGTTGTTTTGGTCTATGCCCAAGAAAAAGATGCCTTGGGGGCAGGAAAGTTTAAGTCGATGTGGTATGGCCCCTATATCGTTAAAAAAGTCCTTAATAAAGGAGCTTATACCTTGGTTGACTTCGAAGGGAACGAGTTGCCGGAGCCCCGAAATGGGCTCTATTTGAAGAAGTATTGTGCCTAGGCTTTGGCCTGGCATTTTGCTTTGTATATGGTAGTTTTTTTTTGCTTTGTAAATATCTGATTGATTTTCGATTTTTGATGAGGTGATGATGTTTTTTGATCTTCTTTGGTAGGTTGTGTTGGATGTCATGAGTCATTTTGGTTTCGCCGATGGTGCTAGTAGACACACCCGGAACTTGGCTTCCGTGGCTTGGGTGCTTCATTATCCTTCCGGTCAGTTGTTGGTATCAAGAGGAGTCTGCATTGGTCCTGCTTCCAATAACGTAGCAGAATATACTGCAGTCATTCATCTACTCTCGGAGGCAATATCTTTGGGTGTTGATTCATTGGTAGTTTTCTTGGACTCCCAGCTGGTGGTGTCGCAGTTGAACAACACTTATCGGGTACGAGATCCAGTTTTATTACGATTGTTCTTGAGGGTACGTTTGTTACAAGGGTCATTTCAATTTTTAACATTCATTCATATTCCTCGAGCTGACAATTGGTTTGCTGACTCATTAGCTAATCAAGCTTTAGATTGGCATATTAATCATTCAATACAATAAATTTTAATCATCAAAAACATCATACATTTGATACATTTATCACATCACATCAAATATCGTTGTATATATATCATCGGTATGTCAAAAAACTTTACAAAATTTGGATCCATAATCTCGTACAAAACTTGGGCTTATGCCCCATCATGTTCAGTCTCAAAAAATAATATACAGTAATCTAACATATAAAATCTGTCTACTCCTGAGGACCCTCCCCAGAAGTCGTGTTCCTATAGAACATAACTGCAGTGGCCACACGGCGGAATAGTCTAACCCAGTCCCGGGGTACTCCTACAACCCGTCTCTGGATGGCTTCCGGCAAGTCCTCCACGACAGCCATAGGGATTTGGCGGGTCAGTCCCTCCAAGTTTCTCTGCACGGCCTGGAGAGTCCTGTCGGAATCCACTGTCTCCGCCTCACCTCTGCGGCGCTTGTGGCGCGGTAGGCCCTCAGGACGAACTGGTCCAACATCTGAAACATGATCATTTTTAATTGTCAGTAATTATGAATCCAATCAAAAACATGTTTGTTTTCATTTTTTCATACATATTTGAAAAAATCCAAAAAATCATATAAGTCAAAATTTTTTTGCAAAAACTTACCGATTGCTCCCCATGCTGCGCCGGGTGGAAGTACTAGATCTGGATCTCCTCGGAAGTCCATCCCAGCATAGGGATAGTCATCCACTGCGATGATCTATTCTCCCCACCACAGGAAGAACTCATCGTCCCACGTGGTCCGGGGTACCTCGCTGCCCCCCAGTCTCTTCATCATGTCTGCCCAATGGGAAATTCTTGGGTCCCGCGGGCTGCTGATGGTCGAGATGACTCTGGGTCTCAAAGCTGGAATCCTCTCAAAGAAGAATGTTGTCAAAATGGTACCATAGCCAAAGTGTTTAGTTTTTACCTGGCGAATAGAGGTCAGCTGTTGTTTCATGTTCTGTAGCAGGGTTGTGCACCAATCGTAGACGTGAATCAAACACTCTACAGCTATACTCATTTGCGTCCTGGACGCCTGATGCAGTGAGGCAGATCCTGCCACTCTGCCGATGGTGAAAAGGAGGATCTTCATGTGCAAATCCCTGATATCTCTAATTGCAATCTGCGTTCCAACCTTTTTTGAATTATCTACGCAATATAAGTGGACATAATCTTCCACAGTTAACCCTCCTAGGGGTTTTCCGTGAAGGTCTACTGGGTCTCCCCTCCTGGAGAGTCCAGTGATGAAATATATATCCTCCACTTCTATGCGTAGTGGCATCTGATCAATTATGAAGCAATCCTGATATGGTTCCCAGTAATTTACGAGCATTTCAAGCAATCGCACATTACTTTTCATATTGGGCATTTTAAAGAATTTCAACAATCCGCAATTTCGGAGGATGTTTTGCGCTACGCGGTCCTGCATGACCTCTTGGTCTACTGCGCTATGCTCACGTTCCCTCCATGAGATGGTCATCCTGAGAAATTCCATAAAAATTTGCATTAGAAACGTTTTTTTTTTTTAGTTACGGCCCTGCGCATACGCGGTTTTCACTGTACACAGTCGCATGTATACGCGGGTTTCCTTCATTAAACCCGCGTATGCGCAGATACGCAATTTTTAGCAAAGGTTTCAAGGCAAAAAATCACTTAATTTTAATTTTCAAACGGACAAAATGAATAAACAGGATGATTAAGGAGCCTACCTGAAGTTTCGCTGAATTCCGACGGTCGGTTGTTCCTGATTTGATGAAACAAGTTTTTAGCTCCAGAGCTCTTTTTCCAAATCAGCTATGCAATAATGAACCAATTGAGAGGTAATTTGTGTATTTATGGCTAAAAAATTGAAAATTTTCGCAAAATTTTCTTATGCTTATTTTTTTCGATCTGTCTTATGCTGTACAACTCGATTGCTTGGAAGTGCCCAGTTTGGTATATTTTCAGGTACATTTTGACAATTTTGAGATTTTTCCTGATTTTTGATCCATGATTTTCGACTCTTCACGGCAGGTATATGATCTTCACTGGCATATAGGTTAGGGAATCACTTTCCGTTGCATCTTGCATACTAGCCTCCATACTGATCACTTGCCTTAGGGTCGATCCCATCAGGTCATGAGTATTACACCCATTTCACTCGCCGATTATTTAATCATGACTTGATGGTAGAGCCTTCCTTTACATGGGTTTCCTAGTTAGTTCCTCGCTATCACTTGTTGCCCATGCTGCTTTTTATGTAGGCTCGGGAGTCCTCTTTAGTCCCGCCATGTCTTCTGTGTTGAAGCTTCATTCTTCTCCTTCATCACTTATCATTTTTCTGGCTTATACCCTAGAGGCTCCCTGCTGTCGTTAAGTTGTATTACTGCATTGCATATTGGCTACTTGTTTATCCTAGCCTTTAGCCGGCTTCATTTGGACTCGATGTTTAAGCCAACTTTTGACCTTGACTCTCTGTACAAGTTAACCATTGCATGCACTTAGCTATCACGACTTGACACCTTTGTACCCATGGATGGAACGTTCCTCTGAGTATCACTGACCAGTTTTCGCCACCATGCATTGAGCATAGGATTGTTCCAATCCCAGGAACTAGTGCATCTGCTTTCTTGATACTCGTTCTATCCATTGTACTATAGCATTCTTTTATTCTTTTTCAGGCTTATTATATGAAAAAGACAAAAAAATTAAATATAACAAAAAGAGCGGGAACGGGATGCATCTTCATTATTTTGATGGCAGTACAGAGTCAATTTGTCGCCCTTGAACAAAGCACATATACTTATATATATTTCCTTCATTTGGGATGGTTCTAGTTTGACCTAGGTTCAGCCTTTACCATGTTTCACTTGTCAGTTCTCCCCCGGTTGGTTATCTCTTCCAATCATATGGAGAGTTTGTTGTGCCTCCTGCATAACAGACTTATACAGTGTCTTTTTTTTTGCTGCCATGGTCATCACAGAGTCGTGCTTTTGTTCAAGGGAAGTCTAGCCTGAGTCGGCCATTCTGCGGTGTCTCTTGACTCATTATTCAGTCGACCTTCCCGGTCTTGTCAGTATCATGTTCTATCACATCAAATGTTTTGGTCTACTTCTCGTGCTGGTTTGAGAAGGTCCCCATTGACTTCTTGCCGGCGGGTTTGTCTCTTATCGACTACGACACATTACTCTGAGAGAAAACCTAGAGCCGCACCTTGGGCCTATTTCCATCATTGATAGGTGACCTCGTGCTCAGCATTTGATCATCATCATGGGTCTTTGACTGAGTGGTTTCCCCTGTGTTCGACGTCGGCACACATTATCACACTTGGGATTCGTGCAGTACCTGGATTTCCATTTGACCCTATCGGTGGATTTCTCGCCTCTGTGTCAGCTTTCATTATTGGTTGGTTCAGAGGGTTTCTTCCGTGCGCTAGCTTCATCTTGTGCACGTCGGAAACGTACTTCGGTTTTGGTTCCATCACTCTGCTTCGTCCGATTCCTTCCAAATCTTGGCCTGCGGGTTACACTCGCGCTGGATTGATGTGGGATGCCTTAATGCCTTCCTTCCAGCAGATCTTTTCCCATCGACTCCGACTCATTGCTCTGGGAATAAGGTCTAGAGTCTTTTTGTGAGTACCTTAGGGTTTGCAGTCATCAGTGGCAGACTCTTCGCTATCGACAGTGGGGATTCATCATTGCCTCCTGATTGGTAGATTCTTTCAAGTGTTCGACTTCAACTCATTTATTCACACTTGTTAGATTGTACTGGGGCACCTTGACGCTCATTTTCATTATTGGTGGGTTGTCTCGCGTTGGTTAACGGTATACATCATTGACCGGTAATCCAACAATTTCTCACATGGTCGACTTCAGCTCATTTATTCCCATTGTGTAGAATTGTGCCATAGTGATCGGTGAAGACCTTGGGTTGCATCAGCATTTTTCGGTTCACTTTTGACAGTCCATTCAGTTTCTGCCAGTGATGCCGTCCACCCTTATATGTTGCAGTTCAGCACAGCAGCATCTTATATGTTGGCTCCCGAGTTGCGTGATTGTACCGTTTGATCCACCTCTTATGATCCGGTACTTGGAGATTCAGTTACTTATTTGATCAGAAATCCAGTTGCACCATCTTTGATCAGCTTTCTATATGTGATACTTGGACATTGATTCAGACTTGTATTTCCGGGCCATGCTCAGATGATTCATTGTGTACTTTCAGTTCAGCTATACTTGTATACATGTTGGATCTATTTCAGTACTTTCCATATGATGTATTTTTGACTGAGCATGGGTATGCCCACCTCAGCATGAGTTGACTCTCTGGTTTCTTTCATTGGTTTTTGGCAGGCTGAAATCTGGTGAAGTCCTCTCTTGTCCTTGCGAAGTTCTTTCTATGTGCATAATACATTTCGGCCATCATGTACCCCTTCTGACCTCATATGTTAGGGGGCATCTGTTATAGCATCATTTCTCACCTTGACATGATTCATGATTGCTTCATGGCTTTTGGGCACCCATTCCTACAGACTTGGACAAATTCACTTAAAAACAGTGTAAAATCCCCCATACGTGACTATGCCCGTACTTTTCCGCGTGTATACGCGAGTCCAGCTAGACTTTTCCGCGTATGCCATTAAAATGATTAAAAAATATATAAAAAATCCCTAATTTCGCGTTGGGTCGATGGTTACTCAGGTAGTTCAACCACCCCAGCCCGTGGCCAACTGTTTCCAACTGCTGAAACTACTTGGAGGGACTATAAAAAGCCCTCATGTGTATGGCCTAAGGGAGAGAGAGAATTATTGATATTATACTCTGTTGGTATTCCCTATCCAAGTCTGATTCCCGTGCCTCCTGCACTTTCCCAGTTCATTTCAGGAAACCCTTGTTTCCTTGAGATATACATCCCTTTATATGTTATCTCGTATGCACCAGTTTGGAAGGAGTCTTAGCGAGGCAAGGGCTGGACGGATCCGGACGACGGTCTGCGAAGGCCTTGGAAGGATCAAGTGATCTCTCCACTTGATTACTTTTGTACGTACTATTTATAATACAGAAGTATCATGCTGTTCCCGAAATAAACGTGTTAGTGTATGCTTTTATGTATGATAATATTTGTTATACAAGCATTCATTATGATTTATTTAATGTTTTATATGAATCTCACTAACATTTAGAGTAGATATATGCTGTACAACCTGTCCTTTGTGCTGGTTTCTTCTTGTATTTCAGGTTAAGGAGGAAGGACGGTTGCTGGGGGTTTGGACCCCACGTGGATCTACTTCAAACGTAGGACATACGGGTAAATCTCTCATTCTGCTCTATTTGGTTTTTCTGAACGTGCATGGTTGTGTGAGTCTCTGTTAAGTAGTACGCCCCTGCTCTGTGGAGGTTGTATCCCAACCAACCTCTAGGGTGTTAATTCCCCGAAACACCAAGTCTCTACCCTTTTCCTTTCTCCTCAAATCTTTTCATGCATCTTCGACCTCGAGAAAATATAGGTTCTTGACCCGCACACTAATTTTTTTCATTTCTCCTGTGGCGATGTTTCTAAGGAAAACCTTCCCTTTGTTAAATATCACATCATCTATGCACTCTGGAAACTAAGATCCGCGTTGTAATTGTCTCGTCATTACAAATTTTTCTTAAAAAAAAAAAATAGTTGATTTTAAATCGGTGATATCTCCCTCATCCAAACTTCAATTTGGCCATTAATTTTTTTAATTTGGGTATTTTTTCACAAGGAATCCAAATATGCTATTTTTTTTGAAAATTTTACACAAAAATGTTCAGATGTTCTCTGCAAATTCATCGACCAAAAACATTATACTCTAATACCATGTAGAAAATCCACTTAGATTCAACTGATCTTGTAATATATTAAAAAAATACACATCATCTCTTCTACAAATTGTGGAAAGCAGTTACGATCACACAATCACATGAAAATGAATGAGAAATAATTTCAATCACAAAACACAAATATTTATTTGGGGAAAGCCTCAACTAAAAACTCTCCTATATGTATATTGCATAAAGTCAAGAATATGAAATAATATAATGTGTCTCTCAGGCTTGAGATATATTTTCACTATCTCTGATTATCTCACTACCAACTTGTGCAGAAGATTATCTTGGCACACCTATCGCTCATAAGCTCCACGCACAAACTTGTGCTTCCTATTTCTTGGTCTCACCAAATTGTGCTCACCATACCAATGATTAAACTTGTGCCTCCATTCCTCCTTTTAAAGGAAATTTTCTCTAATTAAGGAATGATTTATTTTAGGCCTTCTTCTGAATTCATGCACCACCTATACAATTTGTATGATTATAAAACTGATAGTACACTTCCCTTTAACTCAAATCTCAATTGGGTCTTCCTTAGAACTGACATGCATGAGTTATTTATGGGTGTATTATCAATTATCAGATTGATCAATGCATGTGAATTAAATCCAATTTAATTGAATTGACGTCTCACTAGTTCCTCCATCAGTTTGAACTAGTTAAAATGATTTTAACTCAAATAATTAAGTTAAACAGTTACAACTCAAAATAAACTACAACTGGACCTCCTAAAACTTAGAGTGAACTCTACATGCCTCTAGTTTGACCCCCAACTTGAAATGACTGAACTAAATAAGTCTTCCCAAATCAGTTAACTCGTACAAGCTGTCATGTGATGTGGAATTACAATTTCCTTCTAATTTAATTAAGGGGAAATCAAATTAGAAACATATTCTTGTTTCCATTTTCAATATTTCTTGTTGCAAATTTCAACAATTTTCTCCCTTCTACAAGTGCGCTAATTATATAAATTAGGGGATTTTTTTTTTTGAATCTTCTCCTTCCAAAAGATTCTAAGGTGGTTTTAACTGTTTACCACTAATAGAGATCTTGAATTATTATCTGATCCTATCTTGGAGACATTATCTCTTATCACTTAAGATTATCCTCCCTCATAAGTGGATCTCAAGCATATATTGGTAAATCATAAACTACCATGTTGACCCTATTAATGTTTTGCCTCCCATGGAGTCTAGGTAAGATTTTGGAGATTGTTAGTTCTCTCATATTGTTATGAGCTTAAGGAGATATCATCCATTTGCATTAGGGTTGAGTGTGAAGGTTTTACTTGTGGAAAGGAAGAACAAGTCATTTTGGGACACATCTACAAATTCAACATCTATTTTATGGTTGTAACTCTCTCCTTTATTTATTAATACAAAATACATCATGTTTTCCTATACTTGTGTCATGCTTATGCTCTTGTATTTCAATGCCATATTGACTCATTGAATGAAGATATTGGATTATGACATGTGAATGTTGTAGTTTCTTTGCTTGTTTTAGTCATTGTTGCAAGTTCGATTTATAGTGCATGGAGTTATGATTGGATCTTACAAATGAAGAAGAGAGAAGGACTTGCTACAAATTCCAGGTAGGTCCCTTTTCCATATTCCAACCTCTTTAAGGAAAGCATTGATTTTTTTTTGTCCTTTATTGTTTTAGATCAGACCACTTGATATAGGGAATTCATTTTTGTCTACATAAGTGAAGTTCCATATAAAAATAAGTGTATCAAATACCAAATATTCATGGAGATAAATGCAAGGCTCCCTCTTTCCTTTTTGTATCTCATGATATTGAGTTTCCTTCTTTCGGGATGTTGTGGAGCAATCTTCTTTCTTCAATCTGGTGACGAGATTCAGCCCATCAATGTTGCACATCACTTTTCTCTAGTGATTTTTATGAAACCAGCTCTCAAAATAGAAGAAAAGAGAGATCAACGCCTTAGAAATCAGCCACTTCGAGGGGAAAACCTCCTTTACATTACATAAATGAACAATTCTTGGATGATACAAACAAAAAAAACTCCTTTCGATATATAGGAGTCCATGGGGTCACAATATAATCCTATCCGGCCTAACAATAATAATGTAAGGGCACAATAATAATAATAGTAGCTTTTATGGGGCACAATAATAACAATGTGGGGGTTACGAGGGTACAACAATAACAATAAGGGGGCTACACTAACAATTATAAGGGACTACACTAGTAATATAGGGACCTAACATGCCCCTCTTCTTCAAAAAAGTGTTGTCCTCAATGCTTGAGTAGCTCTAGGTGCCTTTGTATAAAATTCTTATCCTCCCATGTGGAATCTTCAGTGCGTAAGTTCTTCCACTTGATGAGATACTCTAAAATTGATCGATTTCATAGGTGTCGAGTTCTTGCTTCCGTGACTGCTTCAGGTTCCAATATGATCTTTCCTTCCTCATCAAGTTTTGAAAATATTGTTTGAACTAGAGGTTTGTTACCTATAACCTTATTTAAGCATGAAACAAGGAAAACTGGGTGCACTTGAGAAGAATTAGGAAGCTCCAATTTGTATGCCATAGTACCAATGTTTTGTAGCACCTTGTAAGGACCTTAATACTTTGGAGATAATTTATTATCCTTCTTAGCTTTCTTGAGGGAAATTTGTTTGTATGGTTGTAGCCATAAAAATACCTAGTCTCCTACATCAAAAATTCTCTCACTACGATATTGATATGCATGTTGTTTCATTCGATTTTGTGCCAAATTTAGGTTATCCTTTAAGAGTTGGAGAACTTGTTCTTGATGCTCGATGTAATCTTCCATTGCTTGAACCTTAGAATTTTCTCTTAAATATGATGTCATGGATGGTGTATGATATCCATAGAGTGCCATAAATGGGGTGATTTTTGCTGCAGTATGGAAGGAAGTGTTATACCACCATTCAGCCATAGGTAACCAATTGACCAATTGTTTTTTTTTATCATATACAGAACAACGAAGATATCTTTCCAAAAAAAAATTCACTATATTAGTTTGACCATAATATTGAGGATGATAAGATGAGCTATGAGTTAGTTGAGTACCCAAACAAGAAAATAATTCCGTCCAAAAATTTCCAGTAAAAATGGGATCTTTGTCGCTTACAATAATCTTTGGGTTTCCATGTAGAATTTTAATTGTTTCCATAAATGTGGTAGCAAATGTAATTTCTTTAAATGGATGAGATAATGCACAAAAGTGTGCATAATTGGTAATTCTATCAACTACCACCATGATGACACTCTTTCCTTCAGACTTAGGTAAACCTATGATGAAACCCATTGAAACCTCCTCCCAACGTTGACTTGAATGGATAAAGTTTGTAGAAGACCCGAGGTCTTAATTGTCTCAAATTTATTTGTTGGAAAACCAAACATTCTGCCACAAAATTTTGAATATTAGATTTAAGGCCATCCCAAAAAACTTCTTTCTTCACCCTGTGGTAAATTTTTAAAAATATTTAGTGCCCTCCTAAGGGAGAAGTGTTTAATTCCAAAATAATATTTTGTTTTAGTTGGGAATTCTTAAAAATATATAACAAATATTTGTACCATAAGGAATCATTTTTCCAACTAAATGTATCAGATGTACTAGGATCTTGCTGCAATGTTTGAATGAGTGCCCACACTTCGTCGTCATTCTTCCATTCATCCCTTTCTTCGGTTACCCAATCGGGTTGGATAATAGAAATGGCACAAAGCAATGATTCCACCTCTTAATCCTTTCTTGAGAGTGCATATGCAACAAAATTTAGCTTCCCTTTTTTGTAGATGATTTCAAAGTCATAACCCAACATTTTTGTGACCCATTTTTGTTGCTCTTTTGAAGATAGTCTTTGTTCTAAAAACTATTTAAAACTATCATGATCAGTTTTTGCCTTGAAGTGTGTTCGCATTAGGTAAGGTCGCCATTTATTTAGTGCATGTAGTATTTCCAAAATTTCCTTATCATAAATATCTTTATGTAAATACTTTCCTTTGATTGTGCAACTTTCAAAAGAAATGAGTCTTCCTTCTTGCATTAAAACAACACCAATTCCATTTCTTGAGGTATCACATTCCACAATAAAGGTTTTTGTGAAGTCTGGCATAGCTAAGAGCGGTGCTAGGAACATTTCCTCTTTAATATGTTCAAAGGCCTTCGTTGATTCAGGAGTCCATGAAAATGCATATTTCTTCAATAATGTTGTTAGAGGTACTGCAATTCTCCCATAATTCTTAACAAACTTGCGATAATACCATGTTAACTCAAGAAATCCTCGCAACTTCTTTATGGTTGTAGGGAACTTCCATTCCCTAATGGCTTTAATTTTGTTAGGGTCTACCTTAACACCCTCCCGAGATACAATATGACCTAGATATTCCACCTCTTGTACCCCAAAGAAACATTCGGAGGTTTTTGCATATAATTTTTTTGTCCTCCAATAGTTTGAGCACCCTGTCAACATGTTGAACATGATCCTTCCAAGACCTACTGTAGATTAGTATATCATCAAAAATACTAACACAAATTTTCTAAAGAAGGTTTTGAAAATGGAATTCATCAACCCTTGAAATGTAGAAGGTGCATTGGTAATGCCAAAAGGCATGACCAAAACTTCATAATGACCCTCATGAGTTAGAAATGTTTTTTTGAAAATATCTTCAATATTCATTCTAATTTAATGATATCCTGAACGAAGATCCAACTTAGTCAAATAAATTTCTCCATGTAATTCATCCAATAATTCATAAATCACATGAATGGGAAATTTATCTCTAATAGTGAGCTTATTGAGCTCCCTATAATCTGGACACATTCAACATCATCCATCCCTCTTGTGCACCAGTACTACTCGAGCGTAGAAAGAACCTTGACTAGGTTGAATTATACTAGCCTCTAACATTTTTGCAATCATACATTCAATTTCTCTTTTTTGGACATAAGGATATCTATAAGGCCCGATGTTTGGAGGAACACTTCCTAGAATCAAATGAATATCATGATCATGATCATGAATAGGTGGGAGTCCTTTGGGAGTTTCAAACACCTTGGAATGATTGTCCAATAAATTTTGGAGATCTGGAGAAATAGATGATTTTGATGTTGGAACTTTTAGTGAGCATAATTGTGCAATTACGCCTCATTTTTCTTTCTTCAGCAGCTTTTTCATGACAGTAGATCTTATTATATTTCTTGGCTTCCCTGCGATACCCATTAATTCAGCTTCCTTTCCTTCTAAAAAAAATTTCTAGAAAAGTTCTTGAAAATTAAAAGCTATCGTCCCCAAATATTGTAACCATTGTACTCCTAGTACAACATCAACACCTCCCACTGGAATGAAGAGAATTTGACTATTCAATTCATATTCCCTCATGGTTATCTTGATATTACAACATTTTCTAAAGAAATTTATAGTTCCTCCATTTGCAACCATCACTTGACATTGTGGTGCTGGGTATATGAAGCAATTCAATTTATTGGCTACCTTACAATGAATAAAATTATGGGTACTACCTGAATGAATCAACACTGTTAAATTTTTATTCTTGATATTTTATTCTATATTGAGAGTTTTAGGAGTGGTAATTCTTTCCAATGCATTACAGGATATGGTCAGACTCATTTCTTCTTTCTCTAGGGTTGGTTCCTAGTGTATATCCTCTTCTATTGAATTTTCTTGTTCATTTTATTCCTCCTCTTCACAATCTATGTAAAATCATTTCTTCTCAGCATACTTACGACCTTTAGTGTATTTTCTATCACAACTGTAGCAAAGCCCTTTTCTCTTTTTTCTTCCAATTTTTGTGGTGTCAACCTTGTAGGTTGTGGAAGTCTAGGAGTAGCAACACTTCCATCTTTATAGATGTGACTAGTATGCTTCCTTGTCACCATAATTTTACATTAATTTTTTCTTTCCAACCTGAATGCCTTCTCCAATGAATCAGGTACCAAAAGGTGAAACTCATGGTGGATGTTATCCTTTAAATTCCCTATGAATACATCAATCCTGTTTTCCTATGGAATGTCATTTACGCTTATATTCAATTTTTGGAAGTCCTCAATGTGCTCCACCACTTAACCCTTTTGTTTGAGATTTATCAATTGGATAAAGAAGGTGTTTATCTTTGTATCCTCCTAATGTGCTATCATTTCCTCCGTAAAAATTGACCAAGTGACAATTTTTTTATGGGAGCAAAGCCATCGATACAATACAAATGTTTTTTGTTCTAAATATAAAGTTGCAATGCGTACATTTAGTGTGTTTTTAACATTATTGAGATCAAAATATTGCTTCATTTGTAGTATCCATGTTATGGTATCCTTGGCATCAAAATTCCTCATATCGGTCTTTGGAATATGGTGGGTCTTCAATCCAACATTAGAGTCTATGAAATCATGATTAACAATTATTTTGTTCTCACCATGAGTTTCCTCTACTATCGTTTCGCCATTAGGAATAATTTTTTGTATCAACTTTGTCAAACCTTCCTTCAAACCTTCCATGTCTGCTTTTAAATCATTCTTCGTGTCTTCCATGTTGTCTTTCCTTTTTTATTCCATGTCATCCATTCCATTCTTCAAACCATTTATCTTAGCTTCCATGCCTTTCTTCAAAAATTCCATTTCATTTTTTGTTACTCTTTTCGAGAGTGAATGTTCTTGCACTTGCTCATAAGGAATATTATAAACTAATAGTGGAAATAATAAAATAATATTAGATTGCATTGTTAAGTTTTGGAGGGAAAAAGGGAACAACTATTTTTTCAACTCATATTTCCAACTTATCTCCCTATGATTTTACTCAAATTTTGAGCAGGAACACTTTTTCGATGCATAATTTAATTTTTAATCCAATGACTACCCATGTTTCATACTTTTGATGGACCTTACTACACGAACGATGTGAAATACTTGAAAAAACGTGATTGTAATAATTTTGTTTTCATGTATTTCATAGTTTTCATGTAGTAAGGTCCATCAAAAGTATGCAACATGGGTACTCATTGGATGAAAAATTAAATTATGCATTCAACGAGTCCTCCTGCTCGAAATTTGAGTTAAAATGTATGCTGATATGCTGAAAATATGAGTTGAATATATAGTTTTTTTTTTATCTTTTTATCATTTTACTCCAAAAATGGTGATTCAACCCCCATGGTTGACATCATCATATTGAATCCTATTGGTTTTTATAAAATTGATTTTTGTTGTACATTTTTGTTTTGAGGCCCATTTTTTACCTCAAAATTTCTTTAATGTAGTCACTCAAACAAGGGAAGACTGAGCCAACACTGCAAATTGGAGCATTAACAGTACTTATGTTGAGAACAACCAAATCAGATTAATTTGAAGCACACATCTATAGGTCCAGCGCAAATAATTTAGAAGATATCTACCATGCTTGTTACACTATTTTTTGGTCATCTAACCTATTATCATTAGATGGACCCAAGTACACCATGTAAGACCAGTTTTACCCTAAGTAAAACTTCTTTCACTATGTTAAAACAGGAAACCCCAAAAGGAAATATTAAACAAACCCATATTTTTTTTATTTTCCTCATGGAATAATGAATTAAACCATAATTTAATTATTATTCCCAGTCATGTTTAACCCAAAATCCAAGAAATTAATTAGATAAACCTTTATTCATCTTATTATTTTCTAGGAATAATCATTTAAACCTTATTTAGATGATATTCCTTGTTAAATATGACCAAATCACCCACAAATAATTAAATAAATCACTATTTATTTAATTATCTTTCAACCACCTCCTTAAACTTAAAAAGATAAATAAATCATTTATTTATTTATTTTTGACAAATTAAGGGATTTGACCCAAGTAAAATACCTTTTTCCTCCAACAAATATAATAAAATATTCCATAAAAAGTGGATCTAGATCTGGTTAACCCATGCACCAAGATCTAGAATGACCCAATATTTTGTTATAAATAGGAGGGTTTTTCCTACCATTCTTCACCTTTTGTTGCCTATTAGATCACTCTTGGATCTATACAGTTGGTCACATTTTTCCATCATTTGCTGTGTGAGCTCCCATTGAGCTCCTTTCTTTGCATTGGGTTTTCTACACCAACAAGAGAGATAAATCTTAGATCTGAAGTGCTGAGGACTTCCAAGAACCCATCCCACTGAGGAGAATTGGATACGCCTTCTTTTTTTCCTCCCAGGTGCCCAATTAATATAAAAATTCTTTCAAAAATTGTTCTTGTCTTGTCTATTGGTATATGGAGCAAACCCTTATTTTTTCTGCTTAATGTCTTTCCATGCATAGATCTGGTTTTGGCAGCTCTTTTATGTTCAACTAACCGCAGATCTGAAGATATTGGCAGCCACTTTTGTTGTTAGGGCTATTATTTATGCGTAGCTAAAGTGGTCCTTTTTCGTACACTTCGACAAAGGATTCATACTAACAAATGGCGACTCCACACGGGTTTTAAATTACGACCACTGTCGTTTTTCATATTCCTGCATATCCAGCTACTTCAGACCCTAGGGCTTCTTTTCAGCTGTTTATTTTTCCTATTTTTATGTTGTTTTTCTCACATAAAACCCTAAAACATTAAAATTTCTAACTTCCGTGTGTTTCTGGCCCTATTGCGCAGGTAAGCGACACTAGCCGCAACTGAGACGACAAATTTTGCGAAAATCTGCCGTCGAGACAACCAGAGTTGGGGGTTGCACTTTTTAGCCCCTAAACCGCGACCTGGACCCCCAGGTCACACTTTTTGGCCCAAAAATTGCGACCTGGGTAGCGGAAAACAACCCAAAAACTGCTACCTGAGCGAAAAACAGGTCAATTTTTTTTTTTTTGGAATTTTTCTAAAATTTTTCTGGGTTTTGTCTGAACCTCTGTCAGGGTTGTCTGACCTTCGTCTCTGCCCGTTTAGACCTATTATTGCTCTTTTTTACTCAACTAAGTGGGAATCTATCCCCCTAGGGCTTCAGTACCCTCCACTTTTTGTGGAAGAGTTTTAGCTACTGTAAGTGTCTAAATTTTCAGAGTTTCAGCCTTCCCTTTTTCAGATCTGATACCTCATCCTCCGATCCCTTTAAATCAGCCTTCCTTCCTTTCAAATCACCTCTTGTCGTTTTGTTTGGACCTCTCTTTAGGACCTCCTCCCTGTCCTTTCTGCTTTTTGCTGATTTCTTCCCTTTTTCCAGCCACCTTGCCTCTGTCTCTTGGCTGTGATCTGCACCTCTTTTCAGCAGCTTTACCTTTTAGATCCCTATCCCTTTTGACCCTAGATCTATTGGCCTCTTTTTAGTGTGTTTTGATTAGATTAGTTTTGAGAGTCCCGAATTTTTGGGTTAGATTGATGCATGTTTAGCTGTTAAATGTTCTGTTATTTCAGCATTATATATTGTTCTCTGCAGATTTCTTTTCAGTTACGCAGCACACTTTTTCTTACTCTCAAAACGAAAAGGGTTTAAAAATTAAAATTAACGCACATCACACACTGACCCTAAGTGAAGAAGCGCCTGGTTAACACCGCCTGGCAAAGACTCTAAAATCAATTGTCACTGCACCTTGTCTGCCCTTGACCTTTCTTGATTCTGTCCCTTTCTGCCCTTGTCGGTTTCCTTCTTCCTATCATCATTGCGCCCCCAAGGCGCCTTTCCCGGAGACTTCTTGGCCTTCACCCTCAGTTTCTGGTTGGTCGACCTACTCCGCCCCACCGTCGTCGAGCCAGTCCTCCTTCGAGTCCGCACTCCGACTCCTCTCCTGATTCATCGGGTTCTCCTTTTCCTTCTGGTTCTCCCCCTGTCACCTTCACTATGTCTGGTCCAGGGCCTCACGCTAGCAGTGCTCCCGGCCCTAATGCCGGAACTACTACTAGCAGAACCGCCACAGGAACTACCTCGGCTGCACCCGTGCTCCCCTTCTTGGCAGGCCTCAGCCTCCCCGATTTGGACCGGTTGACAAACGACCCTATACACCATGACGCTAGTTGGCCTGCTATGCCGACAAAGCTCCCTTCCGACATCCCAAAGTTTGAAGGCCGTGCTGGAGAAGATCCTTCCAATCATGTACGATCTTTCCACATGTGGTGTTCATCTACCTCCATTACCGATGACTCTGTTCGTCTTAGATTGTTCCAACGCACGCTTACAGGCAAAGCTTCTAAGTGGTATGTTGATCAGCCCACTTCCTCCCATACCACCTTTGCAACTCTTGCCCGGGCTTTTTTATCTTACTTCCAGCTTCCCCTTCGTTATGACACTGGTATCGAACTCTTGAATTCCTTCAAGCAAACCTCTTCGACCCGCCTTTCTACCCATGTCCAGGAATGGCGAAGAAGACGGAGCCTATGCCAATCTCCTCCCTTCGAAGACCGTGTCTACATGGACTGGTTCCTTAGATCTCTCTTGTCCCCTATTGGGAAAGATGTCGCATCGCATTTTCCTCAAACCGAAGAAGATGCCCTCCAAATGGCATTAAAGTATGACCTGATCTACGCTCAGATAGGTTATGATCCTACTGTCCTACCTACTCTCCCCAAACCCGGTGATGCCCATACACCGGGGGCACCTCATGCCGCCGACAGTATCGTTGGATCTATCTCTCATCCATCCGCTCAACCTCTCATGAGCTATGGTTTTCCTGGGGGAGGGGGCACCACTCCCTGCACTTCTTCCCCTCCCGATAACACGCATCCAGGATACGGCATGCCTCATCCTTTTGCCCAACCTCCTGCTTACCTCAATGTTGCCCAACCTAACTATTAACCTCATCCGCAGCCTGGTGCACCAGCTCCTCCAGCATATGCGCTTTCGCCTCCCATGCCTCCTCAACCCCTGCAATAGCCATCACTGCCCCCTCAAGAGCCGGTGGATGCACAGCATGGATTCATGGCTACCCAACCACCTAACGGATAGGTGGCCACTCCACCTTCCCCTTTTGGTTCCTCCAATTACCAGATCCTCATGATGAACTCTGATCCACCTCTAACCGTTGACCTTAACCTTCAATCTCGGTCTCGCCAGTACCCCACGCCTCTCGCTCAGTCTGCCCCCGAGTCCCCTTCTTCCAGTTCTACAGAGCCTCTTTCGACAACCAATGGTCCCTTACATATCCCTCAACCCAAAGTTGAGGTCCATACCAAGATTCCTAAAGGACCGTTACGTCGAAATGCTGCTTCTGGTCGAGCTGCTCATTCGTATCGCATAGTAGATGATTTGGCGCAATCTCCTGCTACCATTTCCACACTGGAACTCCTCCAGTCGTGCCCTTCCCAAAAGAAGGCTCTTCTATCTGTCGTGGGTGCTGTAGATCCTGCTGATGACCAAATGATTGTTTTTGACGCCTCTCAATCGGACCATCCTCCTCTTCCTGCTTCCGTCGCCTTCCAAATCCCAGTCAAAATCCGGAACGCCAACGTTTCCCGGTGTATAATTGATGAGGGGGCATCAACTTGTGTGATGTCCGCTTCGGTTTGGAAGCAACTCGGATCTCCTGAGCTGGCCCCTTCCACGATCACCCTTCGAGCGTGGGACGACCATTCCTCCCAGCCCATAGGCCTGTTTCATAATTTTCCCATCACCCTCACCGGTAAGACTGTCTGCGTTGACGTTGAAGTCATCGACGCCCCGCTAGATTACAACATTCTATTGGGGCGAAGCTACACCTATGCTATGTCTGCTGTCCCATCCGCGGTTTTTCGCAAGATGTCTTTCCCCCATAATGGAAAGATAGTCACCATCGACCAGTTGACATATCATGAGCCAAAATCTCGGACCTCACACAGGCAGCCATCTTCTGTGGCAACAAACAAGCCGTCGGATTCCTTGACGATGTCTTCCGGGCATTTGCAAAAATATTCCTCCACCTTGGAACTTTCCTAACCTTCCCCTCCTCTATCTTGATCCCGACTTATGAATGTTTGCAAATTGCAATCGTCTCAAATTTCACCATTAAACGACACGCAGCTAATCCGGCCTCCCCCTCCGCCCTCGCAGCAGCACAACCCATTCATTTCAGCCAGCCGAACCTCCTCCTTCTGGCCCTCCCCCTACAGCTGGTATCCCTGAACCCCTTTATCCTCCTAGATCGGTTCCCCCTGGCCTTAACCATCTCGGAGCCGTCCCTCCTGGTCATTACGCTGCTGGGAAGATACCGTTCCTAGCTCCCCCACCAGGAGTGTACACGGTACCGGTCATGGCCACCCTCTCTCTTCCTAACTTGACCCTTGGGATTCCCGTCTGGTACCATGATCCTCCAGCCGCAACCCCGCCTGGTCAAACCAAACCTTATATTACTTTGACCCCAGTTCAACCGGTCCCCATGACTTCTCCGGCTACAACAGTGCCTCAGTCACCTCAACAGGAACCACCTCTTGTTGTGACCGCTTCGGGTAAGAAGGGCAAAGCTCACAAGGGGGCATCAAAGGACAAGGCTACCCCGACAAACCCTGCCCCTCCTCGACCTCCAAAGCATACCATCCAGTGTGCTTTGTGTGATGTTGTCGGCCACGCCACCCATACCTGTCCTGGAGTGCTTTGTCTCAAGCCCACGGTCAATGTCATGTTCCCTGAGTCCACGGTCCTGGAAGCCTCTGTTCCTTCCACGACCACGCTCAAGAACCCAAAGACTATTCACACCAACCGCCCCTGTGCTTTGTGTGATCTCCATGGCCATTACACCCATCTTTGTCCCCGCCTTGAGGATTTCCGCCCCTCTCTAGCCGCGGTCCACCATTTCGAGGCCAAGCGCAATGAGTCCACCTCTCCCCTATTTGCGCATTCTGCTTCAGCAGAACTACCAGATATGACTGCTCCCATTGACATTCCCCCTCCTGATGTCGAGATGACGGAGCCTTCGTCCAACATTTTTTACCTATCATCATCCATGAGACCCTCGGGGAACATTCCATCTGAATCCTCCCCTGTTGTTTCGCTTGACCTTCCTTCAACGATCATATTGGGCTCAACATCGGTATATCCTTTATCTACTTACTCTTCGGTCACCCCTTGTGATGATGTGCATGCGAACCTCTCTTCTCATGATGATGATTCAGGTCACTTCACAACGTCAGGTGGTCTTTCTTCCACCAGTCACCCCATCTTCTATCGCGATGACGACATTATGGAAAAAATCCCCACCCCTGACGTTATCTATTCCCCCTTACATTGAACCCAGGCATTCACACCACATCCACCTTGTGGCCATTACATTGAAACCCAATTTTTGGGTAAGGGGGCACCCACATTTGAGAGACCAAGAGAGGCAATTCTCCACCACTCTCCTAGTGTATCTGGTCGTGTTGACTTTAGTCCCAGTATTCTTCCACATTTAGAAGAACCTCTAGAGTCCCATATCACTTCAGATCACTCTAGGGATGATACCCCTTATCGTTCCCTCATCTTACATCAGCAACCCAGTCTCTTAGAAATTATTGTTGACCAACCTATAGCTTTTCTATGAGAGCATCAGTTCATTATCTCCAAATCTTATTTTTGGGATAGTGACACCAGGCATGCCAACTCGGAAACTTAAATTCCATTTGATCCCTATATGCAGTACCAAAAGAGATTGGTAATCCTCCATTGCCTTTCTCAAACTGCATAACCATAACGAGAACAAATGGCACACCAAATCATTTAAATGTGTTTAGATTCCCCTTTTTCTAAATACATTTTGGCATGACCATACCACGCTTGGGGGCACCTATGCCCCTCAACCATAACCCTCCTCACCTCGTTTTTGGAGAGGAGGTTGTCTTACCAATCGAGTGTGAAATCCCTTCCCTTCATCTGGCTGTTGAACTTCTCCCTGACACCCAACCTCTAGAACAATGACTTATCATGCCTGAGCGTGCCTCTGAAGACCGTCATGTTGCATTGCAAACCATGGAAGCAGCCAAGAAACGCACCAAAGCTCAATATGACCGAAAATTCCAGCCTCATCCTTTTCACAAAGGTGACCTTGTTCTAGTATGTGACCAAGCCCATGATTTCCTTGGTCACGGGAAGTTCGACTCATTATGGCTAGGCCTTTACATTATTAGTAAGGATCTTGGTAAGGGGGCATACCTTTTAGATGACTTTGAAGGCAATCCTCTTCCTAATCCTCGCAATGCACTCTATCTTAAGAAATATTACCCTTAGCATTTCCCTTCTAAGATGTGTGTTTTATGTTCTGTTAGATAGCCAACATCTTTTTTGTACTTTCATCCTTCGCCAGGAGCTATTTTTTCCAAGAAGGATCACTTCACCTCTCCTTCAAATCGAACTTCCTCACTTACAACACTTGTACTTGGGGCACCATTTTTCCTCCTTACTTGTCTTTGTTCATGTCGATTTTCGTCATGAGTTACCATCTTGTACTCATGTTTTCATGGTCCCCCATTGGGCCTTTACTGTGTGGTAGCACCATCGAGTCACCCTTGTTTAGAGAATCCAAGTTGAGTCGTCATCACATTCATGGAGTCTATCCCGAGTCCCTTTGTACCCCGCTATAGCCCTCCATCCTTCATTGCTTGGTCTCTCTCTTGTGTCGCACCTTATGGCCTTCAGTCCCACTATCCCCTATCCCTTATGATATTGTGTCAGTCGCTGCCATGTCATTCATGCCCTTTATGCTCTAACAAGGGAAGTCGTCCATTCGCTACTCAGTCCTTTCCATTTCACCATCATCATTAGTGTCAGTCTGTTCGTCGCTCTACTGTTTTCTCTCGTGCCTTAGTTGGGGAAATCTCACTCCCTCAACTATGGCGGACCTCCTTCTGTCGACATCAACACTTTCATTCCAGAAGCCAGGTCTAGAGGGCGGTGTACCTTGGTTCCAGCTTCCACTCTTTTTCGGTGCCTCGGATCAGGCCAAGGGATCTCTCATTTCCCTTTGACTTGATTGTTTCTCCAGCTCCTTTCAGCATGATTTAGATTCATATACTTGATGGTCCAGTGATCCAGCAGCAGCTCTTGATGATTCCCGGGTGTGTGTGAGATGTCTCAACCCTCATGAGGGGGTGGCCCTGCAGGTAGCCCCCCACATGACCGGATGACCTCTTCTTTGCAGCCTTCAATGCAGCTCCAGATATTTGATGATGTTGGCCGTAGCCACTTGCAGCGCCTCTTCGACTTGCATGTATCAGTCAGATTTTGTGAGCCCTTCCCCATTTACAGAGGGCATTTGGGTTGTATTTGTATCTCATGTACTCAGATATTATTGTACAAGTCCTGGTTGTTATCCCAGGCACAGCATGTATGTGGGATTCCTCATTGTATTTTTATCTGGCTCATGATTACGCCAGCTGTACTTTATGGTTCGGTCCCTTGTTTACTGGACACACTATTCTTTTGTACTTTGTCTTGGCGGGCATAGGTATGCCTCCCCCGCCGCCTTCAGCACAGGTACCCTCTCATAAAAAGAGACTTGTTGCACCTGCGAGTCTCGTCTCCTCAGGGTCTAGTCCTTCAGCACACTATCTACCTCACATTTCTCTCTCTGACATCCCTTTTGTTGTGTAGTGATTGTGTTCCTACAACGTACTTCGGTCATACGATCTGCTCCTGACACTCGCACGCTGGGGGGCAATCTGTTACACCATTTTTTGGTCATCTAACCTATTATCATTAGATGGACCCAAGTACACCATGTAAGACCAATTTTACCCTAAGTAAAATTGCTTTCACGATGTTAAAACAGGAAACCCCAAAGGAAATATTAAACAAACCTATATTTGTTTGATTTTCCTCATGGAATAATTAATTAAACCATAATTTAATTATTATTCCCAGTCATGTTTAACCCAAAATCAAAGAAATTAATTAGATAAACCTTTATTCATCTTATTATTTTCTAGGAATAATTATTTAAACCTTATTTAGATAATATTCCTTGTTAAATATGACCAAATCACCCACAAATAATTAAATAAATCATTATTTATTTAATTATCTTTCAACCACTTCCTTAAATAATTAAATAAATCATTATTTATTTGATTATCTTCTAATTGATTCCTTAAAAAGATAAATAAATCATTTATTTATTTATTTTTGAAAAATTAAGGGATTTGACCCAAGTCAAATACCTTTTCCCTCCAACAAATATAATAAAATATTCCATAAAAAGTGGATCTAGATCTGGTTAACCCATGCACCAAGATCTAGAATGACACAATATTTTGTTATAAATAGGAGGGTTTTTCCTACCATTCTTCACCTTTTGTTGCCTATTAGATCACTCTGGATCTATACACTTGGTCCCATTTTTCCATCATTCGCTATGTGAGCTCCCATTGAGCTCCTTTCTTTACATTGGGTTTTCTACATCAACAAGAGAGATAAATCTTAGATCTGAAGTGTCGAGGACTTCCAAGAACCCATCCCACTGAGGAGAATTGGATACACCTTCTTGTTTTCCTCCCAGGTGCCCCATTAATATAAAAAATTATTTCAAAAATTGTTCTTGTCTTGTCTATTGGTATATGGAGCAAACCCTTACTTTTTCTGCTTAATGTCTTTCCATGCATAGATCTGGTTTTTTGTAGCTCTTTTTTGTCTAACTAACCGTAGATCTGAAGATATTGGCAGCCACTTTTGTTGTTAGGGCTATTAGTTATGCGTAGCTAAAGTGGTCCTTTTTCGTACACTTCGACAAAGGATTCATACTAACAATGCTTTTGAGACAAGGCTGAAGAAAGTAGCATTTGACAAACAATGGACTATCATGACAAATTTAACATCTAAATATTTGATCACGGGCAAGAAAAATGTTTACTAAAGAAGGATAAGCCTAAGATAATTTGTAGACCGATAATGAAAATATCATTTCTTGAGAGACACATTAGTCATGTAAAGGAACCACAATTTCATGAGGAGCATAGTGAAGCTTCTCAATGTGACTTTGTTTTTATATCAGTCCCAAAGAGAATTCTAGGAGAGTGTACGCATATTATTAAGGGGTCATTGGAATGTAAACAATCACACAAGATTTGAATATTAGCCATATAAATCACAGTGGAGAAGGAGCGAATGCTAGATATGGAAAATTAATAATACTCACAAATGCTAAGACTATATAATCAGGAAACACGTAAACAATCATTAGGAAGTCCAAATTCAAATCCATTGGTAGAAGTATCAAATGCCCAAACCACGTATGAGGAACAACATGGAGACAAAGAACGCATGAATAAATGGTCAGGACCTGATAGGGCTATATTAATACTAGAGCATGTTTACAACTACCAGGTTATTACTTATAAATTTTATCTTGGTTGTGGAAGAGAAGTTTCCAAGGTAAAGGCTTTTCACTCCAACTTGCAGATTGAAGGTTAGCCCCTTGAATCTAGAGAGGGATCTCTCTAACCTTTACACTGTGGGTATATATTTATATATTTTTTGTTGATGTATGGTTTGGTTGGGCTTGAAATAAATAATTCATTTGGTTATGGAGTCAAATATCTATGGTTTAGATGAATTTACCAAGATAATTGGTTGGCTGATCAAGATTGATAAAGGCAAGGTGGATAGCAGATCCTAGACCTTTTTCATTTGTTGTAGATGGAAGAAGAAAAAGGAGAACAATCCACTACAATAGGGCATACATAGTGAATCTTATATTAGCTTCAGAGGATAAAAATGAGAACATTTTAAAAACTCAACTCAGAGAATCAAAATAGAGATGAAATATGAATCAATTAAACTTTTCAAACACTCAGAAGACATACATTTATGAGATTATAAAGAGGAAACTAGAAAACTGCATAGAGAATACATACTAAAATATTTTATCGCATGTACCTTTATATCATTTCTCAGAATCTACTAATCATGGCAAACGGAAATGAATACTCTTCAAAATACTAGACAATGACTATTTCTTTACATAAAACCAAGCCTTTCTCCATATTTTTCATGTAATATATAGGAAAATATGATAGAGATTCAGATTCATAATTTCTGGAAATTATTAATTTCAATAATCATTAATATACAAAATAAATGGATCTGAAAACCCATATTTAGCATGATCTCCAAGTCAAAGTTGATGAGGTGTCCTTCAATTGTTGACTAGGCATTTTTATAGGAAACAAAATTTTGAAAAATCTGGCAAATTCCTAAAATTAGGGTCCAAAGGTGCATTCATATATTCCAAAAAATTTCACCTATTAGAAAACTGAGGGATTTTTTTGTGAATTTATCCATTATATCCAAAAACCTCTTTTTTTTTTCCAAAATTCATCTCCATATATTCGAAAACCTCTTTTGGAAACAAAGACTAAAACAGGAAAAAACAGAATTAAAAAATCTGTAAAAATAGGTCTCAAACATTGCTTTGTAGTTTCTAAACCATGATGTCTGGGTAAAATATGAAAGAATATTTTGTAAATCATCCTATTCACAACCAAGACATCCTTTAGTTTTTTAAAATTAATTACCACCTGCTTGGAATCTATGTTTGTACATAGCGACTAAAACAAGAAAAGCAAAGTGCTGGTAACACATGTTACTTCTGCGATTGACTTTTCAGTGACTAAGTAACTCCAAATTTATAACCTGTGTTGTGTTTATATCAAAGGAGTGGATTAAATCATGGAACCAACTCAATTTTTACCCATTGAAATGTTGAAACACTGGCTCCCACCCTACATTTCTGAAAAGATCCAACATTTCGGGGTATACCTAGAAATGCATGCCATGGGGTTCAAATCTCTTTACATGACCAGATCGGCCTATATTGCAAATATTCTGAAGTTGAAAAAACTTTTATGAAATTTAAAATTCTCTAACCGAAGCCTGTAAGATGCTCAAAAATCTTCCTCCACACTAAAATTGCAAATCTTAGTTTGTTGAAAAACATTGTTTTAGGGAAAACACGAAAGATTAGGTTTTGTCCTTTAACAACTCTATTGGGCATGAAAATATTGCTAGCTATCAAATAATGGATAAGGAGAGATAATATTTTATGAATAAACACTTGGAATCTAAAAATAATGGCATTAGTGGGTTGAAAACCAAGTTTTAAACTTTTTCAATACGCATTATGAAAATATTTTGTAACGCAAGTTGAAATTTCACTATAGGTCAAAGCACTGTGAGAAATTTATCATTAGCTTAGGGTTAGGAGAAATTTTTTTGATGAGACATATTCCTAGGCTTAGCTACCAAACTTTACAAAAACATAATTCCCCCTTTAAATAATCATGACCTTGCAAATAATAAATTCATAACATTGCCTTGAATTGAAGGTGCAAACTTGATGCTAGGAAACACAAAGAGACTTAAGGGATTAAGAGAATGGGTGTTTTTAATCCAAACTAAATGGAATGATTTTTCAAGGAGAATACATAGGGATGAAATATATGCAGAGAATATAATGTGTAACTTTCACATGGCCAAGTCAAGAGAGAGACAAACGTGTAGAGATATGATGAGGACTGGTGGAGAGGATAGAATTGGCATTATAAAATGTTACATGTCATGTTAGAACCTCGAGAAGACTATTTTTGTGCTAGCATATGTTACACATGTAGTAAATCAGATTCCTAATGAATTAGTCAGAATGTGCCATGTTGGAAAATCAGCGCTACAAGACTAGACAATGGGCATGAACGTTAGCTTCATTCATGATGATCAAAGGTATTCCTATATAAATGGTAACATGTGAGTTGAGTGTGAGTACATTAGTTGGTCGAAACATCCAAAAACAAGAATACCCCTATATAAGTCGATAAGAGTGTAGAGTTTGTGTTTTCAAATTGTGTGTTTTCCTTTTCACCCTTTTTGTCTGCATAGTGGAATTTTCTTAATATGTGGAGCATAAAAGTGAATATTTTTGGTAGAATATATTCATAAGACAATTGTGTTATTCCGATTTTGATTCTTCTTATCGATATTCAAACTTTTTCTTATGGTTTTTATAAGGACGTGTCATTTATTGTGGCTTAGAGTACACTATCAAAGATTCCTCTGCTAAATCAATATTAAAACACCAAAGCTCCTGCAATTTATAAGTATACACAAGGTTCTCTAATAGTGGTGTAAATGAAAATTTCTTCGATCATCCCTTGCTTAGAACTATAGACGATGCTCTCCACTGTAGTTAGCATGTTGTATACATTGTTATTTTTGAATGCATAACCGTTGTTATCGTCGACATTACAAGGACAAGGTGGGAAATGTAATTCACTATGGATTGACTTCTTGTTGGTTAAATTATAGAAAAAAATGGCGATTTTTTTGGGTGAGCCAAGGAATGAGAATAATATGCTTCTCTCACATCAAAAAAATGTAATAAATCCAAATGTACATCACAACATAGATGGAATGATTTTTGCATGGTACTTAAATTCTCCGATACATTGAATAGTGAGCCATGATATGATACTTCAAAAGGAAACAAAGCCATGAAGGTGATATAGATAATTGTACAATGTCCTAATTCAATTATGAATGTGTATTCAACATAATGGCATGGAAATATAATGGCCTATTCAACGTAATGGCGTGGACAACACAATAATGACATGGACAATATAATTACTTTGACAACATATAATGGTATGGAAAAGGTAATCGACATTTAATAACATATTATTATAAATATTGTAATATCGATGAATGGTTGAATGCATGCCTTCCAAATATTTAATCTGTCGTCCTCTATTATTTTGTGGGAATGTATATAGAAATTTCATGAGGTTCACTAGCTTCTTGATAACACTCTTGATGTTAAAATATTTTATCGTCGATGCCAATACAACTAATATGCTACCTTTGATTTTCTCAATCATGATTTTAAAACCTTTCACTATAGAATGCATGGGAATTCTATTTTGGAATGTTGTGATCGATGTAAGAGAGGGAATTTGTTGTTAGATCAAGAAACTCAGTCAAAGTGGCCATCCATACAAGAAAAATCCATGGAGTATTTACCAAGAAATTACTTTGGTTATTCTTAAATTCAATTCACATGTCGATTATGTGATAGACTGTTATTATTCTTAGCCATCGTGAATGCCATTTAAACTTGAATATAATCATGGTCCAGATACACTAATATAAATTTAAGACATATATGTCTCCATGAAAGGATATATCCAATGTATATTTCTTGTATTGGGAAGAGAATATTTTGTACTTCCACAACAATTGTATTCTCATTATTAAATTATTGTATACCTCCAACTCCTAGGGAGGTTCACTTATGGTATCTTTTTCAAGAAGAGGTCGAAGGAAAAATTATTTCCAATTCATATAAGGATATTTTTCTCCACAAGGGCACATGCTTATTGTCAAAATGAAGGAGAAGCAGCTTCAAAAACAAGCCCTACTTGCTCGGGTCTTGTATTTGTGTAAGAGGAGTACGATCAAGATGAGTGAAACTTAGAACCAATTATTTTTTTATGAAGCACATTGGAGAACCAGTAAAGACTCATCCAATTATGCCATATTAATGGGTCTAAGCATCACATGCGATGAGATGCTAAACGTTGAGTAGTTTGATGTTAGTTTTCATCCATGAATATCTTTATATTTTTAAGACATGGACATTAATATATTTTGTATCACGTCTAAAAATTGATGATGAACATTCAAAGTGTTATAGTGGAGTTCGGTTTTTTTACAAATTTACAGATCTTTGTTAAATTTCCAACCCCCTTTCCATTGATGACAAAGGGGAGGTTGTTGGGGAATGTAATAGGGAAGTTATTAATTTAATCTCTCCTTAACCTGAATAATTTTTTGTGAAATTTATTTATCTTCATGTGTTTCTTTATTATAACTTATTCATCAAACAATTATCAAGTGCAAAAATAATAAATACAATGGACACAAAAATTAGGTTGCAAGCGAGGGGAAAACCCCTCCAAGGGGGAAACCTATAAAATTGCTTCTCTTCTTATAAAATCAGCTTCAAATGAGAAAAAAAACACCCAAAACTCAAGATGAAATCCTCCTCCATCACCAATTCAACCCTCCAAGAAGCCCTTCCAATTAGGTCAAATTCCAGCCAAGTCAACAAGAGTCAAACCCTTCCAGAATTGCACCAAACTTAGAAAATTTGCCTCCCAGCTTCAACATTTGGGACCTTCAGTAAGTATGTAACTTTGACCCCTACAGAAACACACAATATTTGAACCTGTGAGAGAAATTAAGGAAAAACATTGACCATAAACTCAATTTTTCTTCTTTTTAGCTTCAACTTACCTTCTCCTTGTCTTTCTTGTTTTCATTTTTGGATTTCACACCCTAGTTCAAACTTCTTGATTGCATATTGGAATTTCTTCTAAATTAAATCAATAAAATTCTATTTATACTCATATATGGAGGTTGAATAACAATCTCTGGGTTGAATTGTCTCTGGTAGGGCCAACTTGTGCTAGGAGGCTTATTTTGACTGTCTTGAGTCAAAATAAATTTTTTTTCATGGTAATATTTACCCAGATGTGTCTTATATACATGACATTGACTCTCTTAACTCATGAAAATAAATATTATGACATGAAAAACCTTAGAATCATGAAACCCAATTTTAAAATAACATTTTTTCTTTCTTCTTTTTCTTATAATATATACATATTGACATGAGTACAATGACAATTACGAAGACCAAAACTAGTTACAATTTCCAACACTCCTTCTTAACTAGGGAGGTACTCATAATTTTTCACCTTGGTACATGATTATTCTCAAATTTAATTCATTTATCTAACAACGGATGCTCTCTCTTACATCGAACACAACATTCCAAAATATAATTCTCATGCATTCTATAGTGGAAGCTTGTAAACTCATGACTGGGCAACTCAAAGGTATCATATTAGATGTATTCGCACCGAGGATAAAAGATTATAGCATCAAGAGTGTTATCAAGAAGCTGGTGAACTTTAAGCAATTTCTATATATATTCCCTCAACATAATTGAGGATGACAGATACAATATTTGGAAGGCATGCATTCAACCATTCATCCATATTATAAGATGCATAATAATATGTATTCATCATAATTTTATTATGAATGTGTATTCAACATAATGTCATGGAAAATATAATGGTATGTAAAATATAATGGTGTATTTAGAATAATGGCATAAAAAATATAATGGTGTATTCAACATAATGGCATGGACAACAAAATAGTGACATGGAAAATATAATTTCTTTGATAGAATATAATGGTGTGGACAATGTATTATACATATAATAACATATTATTCTGCATCTGATAATATGGATGAATGGTTGAATGCATGCCTTCCAATTTTATCTATTGTCCTCAATATTTTTGTGGGAATGTATATAGAAATTTCTTGAGGTTCACCAGCTTCTTGATAACACTCTTGATGTTATACTCTTTTATCCTCGACGCCAATACATATAATATGTTACATTTGAGTTTCTCAGTCATGAGTTTGCAAGCTTCCACTATAGAATTCATGAGACTTCTATTTTGGAATGTTACGATCGATGTAAGAGTGGGAATCCACTGTTGGATCAAGGAATTCAGTAGAGGTGGCCTTCCATACAAGTGAAATCCATGGAGTAGTTGCTGAAAAATCACTTGTGTTATTCTCAAATTTAATTCACATGTTTATTATGTGATAGACTGTTGATATTCTTAGCCATCATGAATGCCATTGAAACTTGAATATAATGAATATAATCATGGTCTAGGTATAATAATATAATCTGAAAACATATATATCTCCATGAAAGGATATATCCAATGCATATTTCTTGTATTCGGAGGAGAGCCTTTTGTACTGCCACAACAATGTCATTCTCATTACTAAATTATTATGCACCTCCAACTCCTAAGGAGGTTCAATTATGGTATATTTTTCAAGAATATATCCAAGTAAAAATGTTTTCCAATGCATACAGGGATTTTATTTCTCCACGGAGCACATGCATGTCATCAAAATGAAGGAGAAACAACTTCATAAATAAGCCTTACTTTCTCGGGTCTTGTATTCATGTAAGAGTAGTATGATCATGATGAGTGAGACTTACAACCAATTCTATTTATTTGAATGACATTGGAGAAGTAGTGAAGACCCATCCAAATATGCCATATTAATGGGTGTAATAATAACAGGAGATGATATGCTAAATGTTGAGTAGTTTTATGTTTGTTGTCTACCATGAATATCTTTACATTTTTAAGACAAAGACATAATTGAATTTTTTTTAATGACTGTGTCATGTATGAAAATTTATGATGAACATTCAAAGTGGTATAGTTTATTATAGTTTCTTTAAAAATTCAGGGAGTTTTGTTAAGTTTCCAACCCTCTTGTCATTGATGTCAAAGGGGGAGGTTATTGAAGAATGCAATAGGGCAGTTATTAATTCAATTTCTCCTTAACCTTAATAATTAACTGTGAAGTTTATTTATCTTCTCGTGTTTATTTATTATATCTTATTGATCAAACAATTATCGAGAGAAAATATAATAAAGACAATGGACACAAAAATTAGTCTCCAAGTTAGGGAAAAACCCTCTGAAAACCCAAAAAAATGTTTATATTCTTATAAAATCAGCTTAAAATGAGAAAAACAAGACCCAAACCTCAAGACCAAATCCTCCTCTAGCACCATGTTAACCCTCCAAGAATCCCTTCCAATTAGGTCAAAATTCCAGCCAAGTCAACAAGAGTCAAACCCTTCTGGAACTGCACCAAACTCATAATTTCGGCCCTCAACTTCAACATTCCAGACTTGCAGTAAGTATGTAACTTCGACCCCTACAACAGCGAAGAATATTTGCATGAGTGAGAGAAATTAGGGAAAAATATTGACCATAAACTCAATTTTCCTTCTTTCTAGCTTCAATATCTCTTCTCCTTGTATTTCTTGTTTTCCTTCTTGAATTTTGCACCCCGATCGAACATATTGATTGTATATTGGAATTGTAACTAAATGAAGTCAAGAAAATTCTATTCATACTCATATGTTGAGGTTGAATAGCCCTCTCTAGGCCGACATGTCTCTGGAAGGCCCAACTTGTGCTAGGAGGCTTACTTTGAGTGTCTTGACTCAAAATAAATTCGTTTTCATGGCACAATTTTCCCATATGGGTCTTATATACATGAAATTGACTCTCTTGACTTGTGACAATAAATCTTGTGACATGAAAAACCCTAGAAGCATAAAACCCATGCTTATAATATATACATATTGACATGAGTACAATTACAATTATGAATACCAAAACTAGTTACACTTTCCAACACTCCCTCTTAACTAGGGAGGTATTCATAGCTGTACACCCTGGTACACAATTATTCTCAAACTAAAGAATTACAATAAGAATATTTGTATTGGTAACCCATCCTTAAGCATCAACATTATGACCAACATTATCAACATATTAAGGCCTTAACTTTAATAAGCTCTTTCATATACAAGAGAGTAATGTTGGGATGTTTTCAGTGAGATACAACACAACCTCTTCAAGGAACATACCCCATATGGATGCTCACTAGTTATTTCCTTTTAGGACTATTGTTATCTTGTATTCCAAATCCTCAAAGAATATTGGTCCTCTACTACCACTCTCGTCTTGGATACTTGTCCAATCCTCAAAGAGTGTCGGTCCATTTCCTATCTTGGATTTTTCTATCCTCAAGGAAATCATAGATGCTTATCCAATCCTCCATACGCCATTCTCTCACCATGGCCTTTACTTAGACTTACAGTTGTTATTACTGGTCAAGTGCATGACACATGAAGAAAATAATACAAATGTGATGTTCATCATCACTCCCTCTCAACCAGAGAACAGATCCTTATTCCTTTTAGATTAGGGAATTTATCCTTGCTCATTTTCATACATTCAAGGATACTTCTTTTACTCCTTCTCAAATATAAATAATATCCCTAACTTCCTTTTAATTAGGAATTCATAACCACAAGCTCTCTAGCCTGTCTTCATAAGTTTTACAGGACATTTTGTCGCATCAACACAAAGGAACTAAAAACTGGATCAATCAACATCCTTGAACACCTTGTGATAATCCCTTTACAAATACCTAAGAATAATTTCTCCAAAAATTCTAATTTTATGGGTCTATCTACTTAAAAATCATCTTTCTAGGCCCATCACACTCTGTCTTCTTATCCACCAGTTTTGGGTGCAAGTTTCATACCTGAACATTAGCCCTAACCAACGCAGGTTGTGTAGAAAATCCACATAGATTCAACTGATCTTGTAATATGCTAAAAAAAATACTTGTTTCTATTCTACAAATTGCGAAATCCAATTATGATCGCACAATCACATGAAAAAGAAAGAGAAATAATTTCAATCACACAACCCAAATATTTATCTGGGGAAAGTCTCAACTAAAATCCCTATTATCTGTATATTACATAAAGTCAATAATATGAAACAACACAATGCTTCTCTCATGCTTAAGAGCTCTTTGCACTATCTCTGACTGTCTCACTACCAACATGTTCACAAGCTTCTCTTGGAACAATTTTTTATCATAAGCTCCACACACAAACTTGTGCTTCCTATTGCTTGGTCTCACCAACTCATGCTCACAAAAACAATGACTAAATGTGTGCCTTCATTCCTCATTTTTAAGGAAATTTTCTCTAATTAAGGAATGATTTATTTTAGGCCTTCTTCTGATTGCATGCACCACCTGTACAATTTCTATGATTATACAACTGATAGTACACTTCCCTTTAACTCCAATCTCAACTGAGTCTTCCTCAGAACTGACATGCATGAGTTATCTATGAGCGAATTTTTAGTTATATGATTGATCACTTCATGTGAATTAAATCCAATTTAATTCAGTTGACCTCTCACTAGTTCCTCCATGATTTAGAGCTAGTTAAATTGAATTTAACTCAAATTATTAAGTTAAATAATTACAACTCAAATAATTAAGTTAAATATTTACAACTCAAAATAAACTGCAACTAGAGCCCCTAAAACCTAGAGTGAACTTTACATGCCTTTATTTTGACCCCCAAATCGAATTGACTGAGCTATCTAAGTCTTCCCAACTCAGTTAACTCATACAAGTTGTCATGTGATGTGGAATTACAATTTCCATCTAATTTAATTAAGGGAAAATGATATTAGAAACATCTTCTTGTTGCCATTTTCAATATTTCTTGTTGAAAATTTCAACACTCCCTCTCAACAAGAAAAGAATTCAACTCTATTTTGATCTGGAACCTTTGGAATGTTTTTCATGCAAAATTTCTCTCTAGTGTTTTTTTAACTGCAAATTTTAAAACTAAAAATCACACAACAAACTGAATCAATTGTGATCGACATGATGCATATATCACACAAGTCTCTTATTGCTACTAGCTATTACACTGTCTACTGAAAACTTTTTGTTTCTTCTGACTCTGCACTGTGCCATTTTCACTGCTACCAACTCTTATTTGCACTCCCCAGTATCTGACTACTACTAGAATTTTCATCCGTCACTTTGACATATAACTACATCAACTGCCACTGATCCATCCTACTAATGTGTATTGTGGGCCCCCGTAACAAGGTAATAATCCATGAGACAAGACATCTCAATGGATCCTACCCAAATTTCTTCACTCTTGGGACTATTGCTTCACATGGCCCCACCTCTCACCTAAAGGTATGTCTGCATGTGCTCACTCTGTCCAGTTGGCTCAAATTTCCCCCTACTAGAGGTCTATGCTTGAGTGGATGCCTCCACGCAGACCCCTCTCTACTTCTATAATTTTGGTTGCTCTACAACTCTCTGAGGCTTGTTTTGAGGTGACATGTTGAGAGGTAATTCATGCTCCCTCTCAACCACCAAGTCTCTACCCTGTTCCTTTCTCCTCAAAGCTTTTCATGCATCTTCGACCTCGAGAAAATATAGGTTCTTGACTCGCACACTATTTTTTTTCATTTCTCCTGTGGCGATGTTTCTAAGGAAAACCTTCCCTTTGTTAAATATCACATCATATATGCACACTGGAAACTCAAATCCGTGTTGTAATTTTCTCGTCATTACAAATTTTTCTTTAAAAAAAAAATAGTTGATTTTAAATCGGTGATATCTCCCTCATCCAAACTTCTATTTGGCCATTAATTTTTTTAATTTGGGTATTTTTTCGCAAGGAATCCAAATATGCTATTTTTTTTGAAAATTTTACACAAAAATGTTCAGATGTTCTCTACAAATTCACCGACCAAAAACATTCTACTCTAATACCATGTAGAAAATCCACTTAGATTCAACTGATCTTGTAATATATTAAAAAAATACTTGAATCTATTCTACAAATTATGGAAACCAGTTACGATCACACAATCACATGAAAAAGAATAAGAAATAATTTCAATCACACAACACAAATATTTATTTGGGGAAAGCCTCAACTAAAAACTCTCCTATATGTATATTGCATAAAGTCAAGAATATGAAATAATACAATGTGTCTCTCAGGCTTGAGATATATTTGCACTATCTCTGATTGTCTCACTACCAACTTGTGCAGAAGATTCTCTTGGCACACCTTTCTCTCACAAGCTCCACGCACAAACCTGTGCTTCCTATTGCTTGGTCTCACCAACTTGTGCTCACCAAACCAATGATTAAACTTGTGCCTCCATTCCTCCTTTTAAAGGAAATTTTCTCTAATTAAGGAATGATTTATTTTAGGCCTTCTTCTGACTTCATGCACCACCTATACAATTTGGATGATTATACAACTGATAGTACACTTCCCTTTAACTCAAATCTCAATTGGGTCTTCCTCAGAACTGACATGCATGAGTTATTTATGGGTGTATTATCAATTATCAGATTGATCAATGCATGTGAATTAAATCTAATTTAATTCAATTGATGTCTCACTAGTTCCTCCATCAGTTTGAACTAGTTAAAATGATTTTAACTCAAATAATTAAGTTAAACAATTAAAACTCAAAATAAACTACAACTGGACCTCCTAAAACTTAGAGTGAACTCTACATGCCTCTAGTTTGACCCCCAACTTGAAATGACTGAACTAAATAAGTCTTCCCAAATCAGTTAACTCGTACAAGTTGTCATGTGATGTGGAATTACAATTTCCTTCTAATTTAATGAAGGGGAAATCAAATTAGAAACATATTCTTGTTTCCATTTTCAATATTTCTTGTTGCAAATTTCAACAAGTTTCTCCCTTCTACAAGTGCGCTAATTATATAAATTAGGGGAAAAAAAATTTGAATCTTCTCCTTCCAGAAGCTTCTAAGGTGGTTTTAACTGTTTACCACTAACAGAGATCTTGAATTCTTATATGATCCTATCTTGGAGACATTATCTCTTATCCCTTAAGATTATCCTCCCTCATATGTGGATCTCAAGCATATATTGGTAAATCATAAACTACCATGTTGACCCTATTAATGTTTTGCCTCCCATGGAGTCTAGGTAAGATTTTGGAGATTTCTAGTTCTCTCATATTGTTATGAGCTTAAGGAGATATCATCCATTTGCATTAGGGTTGAGTGTGAAGGTTTTACTTGTGATAAGGAAGAACAAGTGATTTTGGGACACATCTACAAATTCAACTTCTATTTTATGGTTGTAACTCTCTCCTTTATTTATTAATACAAAATACATCATGTTTTCCTATACTTGTGTGATGCTTATGCTCTTGTATTTCAATGCCATATTGACTCATTGAATGAAGATATTGGATTATGACATGTGGATGTTGTAGTTTCTTTGATTTTTTTAGGCATTGTTGTAAGTTTTATTTATAGTGCATGGACTTATGATTGGAGCTTACAAATGAAGAAGAGAGAAGGACTTGCTACAGATTCCAGGTAGGTCCCTTTTCCATATTCCAACCTCTTTAAGGAAAGCATTGATTTTTTTTTGTCCTTTATTGTTTTAGATCAGACCACTTGATATAGGGAATTCATTTTTTTCTACGTAAGTGAAGTTCCATATAAAAATAAGTGTATAAAATACCAAATATTCATGGAGATAAATGCAAGGCTCCCTCTTTCCTTTTTGTATCTCATCATATTGATTTTCCTTCTTTCGAGATGTTGTGGAGCAATCTTCTTTATTCAATCTGGTGACGAGATTCAGGCCATAAATGTTGCACATCACATTTCTCTAGTGATTTTTATGAAACCAGCTCTCAAAATAGAAGAAAAGAGAGATCAACGCCTTAGAAATCAGCCACTTCGAGGGGAAGACCTCCTTTACATTACATAAATGAACAATTCTTGGATGATACAAACGAAAAAACCTCCCTTTTATATATAGGATTCCATGGGGTCACAATATAATCCTATCTGACCTAAAAATAATAATTGAAGGGCACAATAATAATAATAGTAGCTTTTATGGGGCACAATAATAACAATGTGGGGGTTACGAGGGTACAACAATAACAATAAGGGGGCTACACTAACAATTATAAGGGACTACACTAGTAATATGGACCTAACATGCCCCTCTTCTTAAAAAAAGTGTTTTAATAAATGCTTGAGTAGCTCTAGGTGCTTTTGTATAAAATTCTTATCCTCCCATGTGGAATCTTCAGTGCGTAAGTTCTTCCACTTGATGAGATACTCTAAAACTGATCGATTTCATAGCTGTCGTGTTCTTGCTTCCGTGACTGCTTCAGGTTCCAATATGATTTTTCCTTCCTCATCAAGTTCTGAAAATATTGTTTGAACTAGAGGTTTGTTACCTATAACCTTATTTAAGCATGAAACAATGAAAGTTGGGTGCACTCGAGAAGAATCAGGAAGCTCCAATTTGTATGCTATAGTACCAATGTTTTGTAGCACCTTGTAAGGACCTTAATACTTTGGAGATAATTTATTATCCTTCTTAGCTTTCTTGAGGGACATTTTTTTGTATGGTTGTAGCCATAAAAATACCAAGTCTCCTACATCAAAACTTCTCTCACTACGATATTGATATGCATGTTGTTTCATTCGATTTTGTGCCAAATTTAGGTTATCCTTTAAGAGTTGGAGAACTTGTTCTTGATGCTCGATGTGATCTTCCACTGCTTGAACCTTAGAATTTTCTCTTAAATATGATGTCATGGATGGTGTATGATATTCATAAAGTGCCATAAATGGGGTCATTTTTGCTGCAGTATGGAAGGAAGTGTTATACCACCATTCAGCCATAGGTAACCAATCGACCCATTGTGTTTTTTTATCATATACAAGACAACGAAGATATCTTTCCAAAAATTTGTTCACTATCTTAGTTTGAACATCATATTGAGGATGATAAGATGAGCTATGAGTTAGTTGAGTACCCAAACAAGAAAATAATTCCGTCCAAAAATTTCCAGTAAAAATGGGATCTTTGTCGCTTACAATAATCTTTGGGTTTCCATGTAGAATTTTAATTGTTTCCATAAATGTGGTAGCAATTGTACTTGCTTTAAATGGATGAGATAATGCACAAACGTGTGCATACTTGGTAATTCTATCAACTACCACCATGATGACACTCTTTCCTTCAGACTTAGGTAAACCTATGATGAAACCCATTGAAACCTCCTCCCAACGTTGACTTGAATGGATAAAGTTTGTAGAAGACTCGAGGTCTTAATTGTATCAACTTTATTTGTTGGCAAACCAAAATTTCCACCACAAAATTTTGAATATCAGATTTAAGGCCATCCCAAAAAAATTCTTTCTTCACCCTATGGTAAATTTTTAAAAATATTTATTGTACACCTAAGGGAGAAGTGTGCAATTCCAAAACAATATTTTGTTTTAGTTCGGAATTCTTAAAAATATATAAGAAATATTTGTACCATAAGGAATAATTTTTCCAACTAAATGTATCAGATGTACTAGGATCTTGCTGCAATGTTTGAATGAGTGTCCACACTTCGTCGTCATTCTTCCATTCATCCCTTTCTTCGATTACCCAATCTGGTTGGATAATAGAAATGGCACAAAGCAATGATTCCACCTCTTAATCCTTTCTTGAGAGTGCATATGAAACAACATTTAGCTTCCCTTTTTTGTAGATGATTTCAAAGTCATAACCCAACATTTTTGTGACCCATTTTTGTTTCTCTTTTGAAGATAGTCTTTGTTCTAAAAACTATTTAAAACTATTATGATCAGTTTTTGCCTTGAAGTGTGTTCCCATTAGGTAAGGTCACCATTTATTTAGTGCATGTAGTATTTCCAAAATTTCCTTCTCATAAATAGCTTTATTTAAATACTTTCCTTTGATTGTGCAACTTTCAAAAGAAATGAGTCTTCCTTCTTGCATTAAAACAACACCAATTCCATTTCTTGAGGTATCACATTCCACAATAAAGGTTTTTGTGAAGTCTGGCATAGCTAAGATCAGTGCTAGGAACATTTCCTCTTTAATATGTTCAAAGGCCTTCGTTGATTCAGGAGTCCATGAAAATGCATATTTCTTCAATAATGTTGTTAGTGGTACTGCAATTCTCCCATAATTCTTAACAAAATTGCAATAATACCATGTTAACTCAAGAAATCCTCGCAACTTCTTTATGGTTGTAGGGAATTTCCATTCCCTAATGGCTTTAATTTTGTTAGGGTCTACCTTAACACCCTCCCGAGATACAATATGACCCATATATTCCACCTCTTGTACCCCAAAGAAACATTTGGAGGTTTTTAAATATAATTTTTTCTCGTCCAATAGTTTGAGCACCCTGTCAACATGTTGAACATGATCCTTCCAAGACCTACTGTAGATTAGTATATCATCAAAAATACTAACACAAATTTTCTAAAGAAGGTTTTGAAAATGGAATTCATCAACCCTTGAAATGTAGAAGGTGCATTGGTAATGCCAAAAGGCATGACCAAAACTTCATAATGACCCTCATGAGTTAGAAATGTTTTTTTGAAAATATCTTCAATATTCATTCTAATTTAATGATATCCTGAACGAAGATCCAACTTAGTCAAATAAATTTCTCCATGTAATTCATCCAATAATTCATAAATCACATGAATGGGAAATTTATCTCTAATAGTGAGCTTATTGAGCTCCCTATAATCTAGACACATTCAACATCATCCATCCCTCTTATGCACCAATACTACTCGAGTGTAGAAAGAACCTTGGCTAGGTTGAATTATACCAACCTCTAACATTTTTGCAATCATACATTCAGTTTCTCTTTTTTGGACATAAGGATATCTATAAGGCATGATGTTTGGAGGAACACTTCCTAGAATCAAATGAATATCATGATCATGATCACGAATAGGTGGGAGTCCTTTGGGAGTTTCAAACACCTTGGAATTATTGTCCAATAAATTTTGGAGATCTGGAGAAATAGATGATTTTGATGTTGGAACTTTTAGTGAGCATAATTCTGCAATTACGCCTCATTTTTCTTTCTTCAACAGCTTTTTCATGATAGTAGATCTCATTATCTTTCTTGGCTTCCCTGTGATACCCAATAATTCAACTTCCTTTCCTTCTAAAAAAAAATTCTAGAAAATTTCTTGAAAATTAAAAGCTATCGTCCCCAAATATTGTAACCATTGTACTCCTAGTACAACATCAACACCTCCCACTAGAATGGAGAGAATTGGAATATTAAATTCATATTCCCTCATGGTTATCTTGATATTACAACATTTTCTAAAAAAATTTATAGTTCCTCCATTTGCAACCATCACTTGACACTGTGGTGCTGGGTATAGGAAGTAATTAAATTTCTTGGCTACCTTACAATGAATAAAATTATGGGTACTACCTGAATCAATCAACACTGTTAAATTTTTATTCTTGATATGTTATTCTATCTTGAGAGTTTTAGGAGTGGTAATTCTTTCCAATGAATTACAGGATATGGTCAGACTCATTTCTTCTTTCTCTAGGGTTGGTTCCTAGTGTATATCCTCTTCTATTGAATTTTCTTGTTCATTTTATTCCTCCTCTTCGCAATCTATGTAAAATCATTTCTTCTTAGCATACTTATGACCTTTAGTGTATTTTCTATCACAACTATAGCAAAGCCCTTTTGCTCTTTTTTCTTCCAATTTTTGTGGTGTCAACCTTGTAGGTTGTGGAAGTCTAGGAGTAGCAACACTTCCATCTTTATAGATGTGACTAGTAGGCTTCCTTGTCACCATAATTTTACATTCATATTTTCTTTCAAACCTGAATGCCTTCTCCAATGAATCAGGTACCAAAAGGTGAAACTCATGGTGGATGTTATCCTTTAAATTCCCTATGAATACATCAATCCTGTGTTCCTATGTAATATTATTTACCCTTATATTCAATTTTTGGAAGTCCTCAATGTGCTCCACCACTTAACCCTTTTGTTTGAGATTTATCAATTGGATAAAGAAGGTGTTTATCTTTTTATCCTCCTAATGTGCTATCATTTCCTCCGTAAAAATTGACCAAGTGAAATTTTTTTTATGGGAGCAAAGCCATCGATACCGTACAAATGTTTTTTGTTCTAAATATAAAGTTGCAATGCTTACATTTAGTGTGTTTTTAACATTATTGAGATCAAAATATTGCTTCATTTGTAGTATCCATGTTATGGGATCCTTGGCATCAAAATTCCTCATATCGGTCTTTGGAATATGGTGGGTCTTCAATCCAACATTAGAGTCTATGAAATCATGATTAACAATTATTTTGTTCTCACCATGAATTTCCTCTACTATCGTTTCTCCATTAGGAATAATTTCTTGTATCAACTTTCTCAAACCTTCCTTCAAACCTTCCATGTCTGCCTTTAAATCATTCTTCATGTCTTCCATGTTTTATTTCCTTTTTTATTCCATGTCATCCATTCCATTCTTCAAACCATCCATCTTAGCTTCCATGCCTTTCTTCAAAACTTCCATTTCATTTTTTGTTTCTCTTTGCGAGAGAGAATGTTCTTGAACTTGCTCTTGTAATTTTTATATATCATCTTGCACTTATTCCTCTTCATGAGTCATAGTAGAGACTTTTGAGTGCTTAATGGATGTTGAATTCTTTTTATGGGAATTTCAGAACCCAATACTGATATCTATGCTTCAATATGCCCTTGGAATCACTTCAAACTTATTTGTCAAACAAGACTTATGCAATTTGAAAAAAAATACACACCTTTTTCCTTACTTTTGAGGAGCTTGATATTGAAACTGATGTATCTTTGTAATTTAGGATCCCTGATATATGATATTTATTCCTTTAGTAGCACTTTGAATCTTCTTTCCAATGCCACAGGTCTAACCTGATTTTCATTCTTCAAGGCAAAGCTATGCCCAATCTCCTGCAATGACCTAATTATGGACTGGTTCAGTAGATCGAACTTGTATGGTGTGCCATGTGTCATTTTTTCCTCCTTCGGCTATTAAATTGATACACAGTAAATTATAGTCCGTGTACTTTCAGCCACTTTTTATAGAATTCCAATTTGATGCTCAGAGAGAGAGTTATGATGATCTTCCTAAGGTCACCATTTTGAGATGAAATTCAGGAGCCTGTACAAACCCTAACTTACACAAATCATATCTCCGAAAATATTGCGAACCAAGATCTAAATTTTTTACACAAAACTCCTTAGGATTTATTCGCAAATGGTTTTTTTTTAAGCTTCTGAACCTTTGTAGAAAAAAATTTAAGCGGAAATTCCATGATGACCTATTGAAGTAGCGAAACCCTAGAATCCAAATATTTGATACCAAATGTTATGAAACCAGCTCCCAAATAGTAGAAACGAGAGATCAATGCCTTAGAAATCAGCCACTTTGAGGGGGAAACCTCCTTTACATTACATAAATGAAAAATGATTGGAAATACAAATGAAAAAACCTCATTTCTATATATATGTGTCCATGGGGTCATAATATAGTCCTAGCCGACCTAAAAATAGTAATGTAAGGGAAAAATAATAACAATAGTGGATTTTATGGGGTACAATAATAAAAATATGGGGGTTACAAGGGTACCACTAACAATAATTAGGGACTACACTAGTAATATAGGGACCTAACAGTGATCATCAATGAAGACATTATATTGAGCCTTATTAAAATTCAAGCTAGCCATAGCTCCCTCTAAACATGAAAGTGATATTTTTTTATGTAGGAACATGAACATTAGGTTATATTCTTAGATTGCTACCTTTCAATCCAAGGTGATGATGTGAAAACCTTGACTACATGATCTTCCAAGTATTTTCAAAAGTATTTACTTTAATATGTTCTTTGACTCGAGCTCATCACCACTAGTTCAACTTTCCTCAATTTCCATCTGGTATTTCTGTAGCATCCTTCCATATAGAAAACAATTTATGTTAACCAGATAACCAATATAAAAATATAAATATCAAACTTACCTTATCATGATGGCCCCTTTTATCAAAATATTTGCATACTTGAATCCTTTGAGATCAACATCCTTTGATATAATCCATCTCCACATTATTCCATGTATTCATTTTAATCAATGTGCCCATGGATCGAGCTTGATTACCAAGTTGTAATATCTTCCTTGGAATTGTCATTGTTAGCACCTTTTATTTCTTCCGGAGACTATATTTGATGTTGATCAACATTTTTATATTTATTCCATACAATTTTGTGAGAGTGTCTTGATTTCCATTAATTACAGAGTATGTCAAATTTCTTCTTTTGAGCATCGTGTAGCCATATGGAAGACATACCAAACACCTTCATAACTATATATTCCTTTATGATTCTTGTAGATATGAACCATGATTTAGGGGAGAATAACTTCAAATATGCATACCTTTGACTTCATATAATCATCTAGCCATCCTTTGATCGAGCTTGCTTCTTATAATTGTCAAAGATAACTTTCCTTTTCCAAGAAGAGAAATAGTTCCATTATGCCTTTCATATTGTAACTTTACCATTATAATTCCTTCATCCTTTATACATATTGTTTCCATACTATATGGAATATATACCAGTCATAACATTGCTTCCAAGAATCTTCCATAATGATGATTCTTATAGGATCTTGATTATCCTTCTTTGAAAAATGACTACCTCTAACATTATGTTATAAAATGCTTGGATGAATATTAATATGTAATATGGTTCCAAACGTATTATTCTCTTTAAACTAGATTCTCTCCCAAAGTAAATTAAACAAGTAGATTCAAATATTTCTACCATCATGTGCTTCTATCTATGATTTCGATATTTTAACAAAACCAAGACTCTTCTAGAGTAATAATACATGCTACTCTACTTTATAATTAATAAAATAAAGACAAAAAATCATAAATAACTAGACAAATATGAGACTTCCTTTAATAATAGAGATCCTTGGGATCTTCTCCTTTTGGCTTCTTCTCAGGTTCTCCCCTTTCCTCGGCTATATGAGCTTCCCTTCTTTCCTTCCTTTTTTTGCTCATTTTATTGTTTGGATAATCCCTTTGAGAGTGCCCATAGTCATTTCATCCAAAGAATCCAGTCTTGGACATGTCTGTATTCTTCTTGGACATTCCAAATTTCCCTTTCGTCAACTTCTTGGTTCTTGCAATGAAGGCTTGAGATCTTTCATTTGATTCATTATCATCCTTTTCCTTGATCCTAGATTCTTCTAAGATACATTGAGGCCACAATTCATAAAAATATGTAGTAAATTTATTTGAGTAGATTCTTGTTGCGAAACTACTCCTATCAGGTGGAAAAGAATTTAATACACAAATAGTCATCTCAAATTCCGTAAAAGTCTCCCCAAGCCCTTGCAATTGGTCTCCTATTTTTGATATCTTCATTATATAGGTGGCCATTTCTTCATCCTTTGATTTCCTTATTCTATATAGTTGATTCCTCAACAAAATATTTTTTCCTTTGTTTACTTATGGAGTACAACTTTACCAACTTTTCATACATAGCCTTTGATGTATTTAGATCAAGAAAAAGAGGAATGTGATGATATTTAATGGATTAAAAAATTATCCTTTGTGCCCTTACTTCTCCATTTTTGTATTTTGGTAACCCTTGATTCTTCTCTTTTCTTGGTTCAACTAATTCTCCAAGGACATACTCCATGACTTAATTCTTTGAGTGTGTTAAGCCAATCCTCTTCTTCCATGCTAGGAAGTTTGCAGATCTAATGAGCTTGTTTCTTTCCTTGCAAAATATAGCCATGTTATCTATAGATTGCGAGATAGAATACAATATACTACTTACTTTGTTTAGCTAAGAGACCTCCTTCTTAATGATGTCTCCAATTATCTTGAAGTTTTCAATACCTCCAAAAAGACTTCAAAGATACACTAGATTGATATCTTATAGGATGCCTTCAACAATGATGTCTTCAATAGCTTCAAAGAGTGACAAATGATCCCAAAATTCATTGTTGCTTTCTTATTTTTCAAGATTAATTATACTAAAGAACTTTCAGTGAGAACTTTATTCTTTCTTCAATGGGAGCTTTATGATGATGTCTTCTACAAAGTAGTAATTGTCCATCTAGGTCTTCTTCTTCTTTCCTATGTCCTTCTTGCATATGCTTCCCCTCGATAGGAAACCTCTTATTTTTATATTTTCAACTTCCTTCTCTTGTTCACCTTAGCTTAAAAAACAAGTTAGAGAATGCAATAGAGTAGTTGCTAATTCAATTTCTCCTTAACCTTAATAATTTTTTGTGAAATAATTTTTTGTGAGGTTTTCCTTGGCACAATAAAACAAAAAGCCTTGAACTATGTGCACTATCTGACCTAGTCTGCTGGAGACTGGAATGAATCTATGCCTCGTTCCTCCACCACCATGGCCCCACCGAAGTCTGAACTGGGTGGGGAACCACTTCCTAATGCCCCTCATATTGATAAACAAACTCAAATCGATAAGAATCCTCCTCATGATGCATCAGAAATCATTTTTTCCTCTCTGGTCTCCTCAATGGGACCTCTACGATCACACCCTTTTGTTTCCAAATTTTTGAAGAAACTTGACGGAATATCAGAGATCACTCTGCCCCCAAAACTCCCTCTCATAGATTCCCTCTCATTATCATAAAAAGGTCATGTTGGACAGTTCAGGGGACTTTGGCCATCACAAAAAACAATTTAGAAGTGGGTAGAGGGAAATTGGTCCAAGTGACACAAGGGAAAATAGCTATCAGATTCTATGGAAGGAGATACTTCACCTTTCACTTCGAAACAAAGGAAAACAAAGACTTTATCTTCTGAATCGGACCATATTTTATGGATACAAGAGGACTCTACCAGAATATATGGACCCGATACTTTGATCCTGAGTTGGATGTCTCGAATGTGGTCCCAGTCTAGGTTCATCTACCACATATTCCCTTGCATTTTTGGGGAGATGAATCTATCAAAACTATTGGAAACACAGTCAAAAAACATATCGACAAGATCGAGCCAAAATACAACATGCAGGCCTGTGCGAGGATTTGCGTTGAGGTGGACTAAGAATAAGGACTTTCGGAGGCTATCAAGCTCAAAGTAGACAACTGGACACACATACATCAGCTGGACTACGAGAAATACCCTTCAAGTGCAAGGTATGTCATGAATACGAGAAATTCACAAATAGATGTAGTAATGAAGAAGAACAAGAAAAGAAAACTGAAGAAGAAAAAGAACAAAAATCGGAGAAAGTAAAAAAAAAAAGATAGCAATAAAACCCCACATGTCCCTATCCCTTCTACTAAAACACCCTCATCTCCTCCCTCAAATATCCCCCTCCCTTCCTCCTCCCTCCTCCCTGAATTTACTTGTCTCTTTGGATAGAATCCATTTGATCCTCTTGATATCCCCTCTGAACCTTCTCCATCCCCCCATGCTCCCCTCTTATCCTCTCCTGCGACCACTGGTGGCTTCTCTTCTCCTCTCCGAACCCCATCCCCCCTGGCTTCACATTCTCTGGCCCTCCTCTTTTGGCTGCCCCTCCCTTCCCTCCTATTCCTCCCCCCACTTCCTTGGAAAGGATCCTCACCAGAAATCAGTCAAAATAATCATTGGAATCAACTGATAACAGTAAGAAACAAGGAACTAATAGAAGAAGTAGCAACAAAATACTTCGCACTAGGCACTCAACAACCCATGGAAAGCTACCTCGAAAAAGGAACTAGAAGCAAAGAGAAAGGCCAACAAAACCATCAAGGGAAAGGTCCCTTGGTAACAAATCCAAATAAATAATTATATTGGTCTCCTGTAACTGCAAAGGTTTAGGACATCCCTCTAAATTAAACATAATAAGGGATCTTATAGTAGAGGAAAAACAAAATATCCTAATGATCTTAGAGACCAAAAACAACAATCAAGAAATGGAAAACATCATTCAAAAAATGAAAAATTATGAAGGAACAACCTTGTCCGCCATTGGGGCATCGAGAGGAATCAGTAAAATTTGGCATAAATATAAGTGGGAATAACAGAACCAGAGAATGTATTCACAGTGGATAAATACTAAGTTAAAAAATAAAATTACGGAAAGCCAAATCAACCTTTATAATGTCTACACCCTAAACCATTAAAAAGGTCAGGAAATATTTTGGAAATCACTAAAAGAAAATATGCTACTTAAAAAATAAGAAAATATCATTCTTGGAGGAGATCTAAATATAGTCCTAAATGTTGATGAAAAAATAGGGGATTATTTCCATTCATATCCTTCTCATGACACTCTTGAATAGCTCATTAAGAGCTACAATTTACTCGATATCCCTCCCAGAAATGGAAAGTACATAGTATCTAACTATAGTTTGGTAGCCTCCAAGTTCATTCCCTCAACAACCTCAGATCATAAAATGGTGGCTCTAGTTTTGGGCTCCTCTGAAAGCTTTCGGCCTCTCTCATTCAGGTATAAGAAAGTATGGAACAACAATGAAGAGGCAAATCAGTTAATCATAAAATCTTCGAAGCAGAAAATAAATGGCTCGCCCAGCTTCATATGGGAAACTAAATTAAAGAGTGTCAAAAAAATCCTTAATCAATGGGAAAGAATAAGTTACAAGGAACCACAAGAGGAAAAGGAGGAGTTGCAAAAAGAATGGGAAAAAAATCAAGAGAAATTGGAAAATATGGAGGACATAAAAGAAAATCAGATAAGGGAGAAAGAGCTACATTGGGAGATATACATAAATAATAGGAAGGAAGAAGAAGCTTGGAGGTTAAAGTCCAAACAATTTGGGATCCAATCAGGGGACAAGAACACAACATTCTTCCACAATTTAGAAAAAACAAGTTTGATAAAAAATAACATTGAAAAAATCATAGGAGAGGGAGGCATTGAGATTATAGGTCAGGAAGATATAGAGAAAGAGGTGAAAAATCACTACAAATCTCTGCTAACAATAGAAAATGGGCAAGTAGAGGCAGAATAATTATTAAAACACATCCCACGTACAATAAATGAGGAAAACAATAATGAGATAATCAAAGAAGTCACATAAGCATAGGTAATGGAAGCCATTTGGATTCTCCATCCTGATAAAGCTCTAGGACTATATGGACTCTCCATCTCATTCTACCACTCCTATTTGCGAATTGATAAAAAAATACTTGCTAAAGATGATCAGACATATTTTAAAAAAAATGTGGGAGGATTCATAAACTCTACCTACCTATCCCTTATTCTAAAATATGTGCGTCCCTCCTCTCTAAGAAAATTTCGACCAATATCCCTTTGTAACCCCTCTTAAAAAATAATATCAAAAATCCTAGCAAGTCGCATTAAACCCCTTCTCCACTCCTTAATCGCATAAAACTAAGGTGGCTTCATTCCTTGCAGACAGATATTAGATACCATAATTCTAGTACAAGAGGCTTTACACTCAAACATTACATGCAAAGAACAGGGGCTTGTTTTGAAAATGGATATGGAAAATGCATTTGATAGAGTAAATTTGTCCTTTCTATCAGCAGTATTACAAAAATTTGGATTTTTTGCTGAGTTCATTGACATCATAAAATCTTCCACTAATGGCCCTTGGATCACTACTCTAGTTAACGAAAGACCATGAAAATTTTTGCAGAGTTCTAGGGGACTAAGACAATGCTACCCCTTGTCCCCTTTCCTTATATCTTGATGGCTTATTCTCTAAGCAGAAATTTAGATCATTGTAGAAGAAACCTTGCCTTAATTGGTTTGTCAATAAGAAAAGGGGTTAAAAGTATAAATCACTCTTTATTTGCGAATGACACCCTTCTTATGGGAGGAGCATCTTGTGTAATTGCAAGAAGATTCAAAACAGTCCTTAACAATTTTATGGATGTCTCAAAGGACTAGTGAACAATGAAAAAAATTTCATCTTTGGTTGAAACACTCCTCACCGAACAATTCAAAAAATGTCTCAAACCTTGGAAATTCCTTTCCAAGCCAACTGGAACCATTTCCAATACCTTAAAACTGAGACTTGGAACAAATACACTAAGAAGATGAAAAATAATATCCATTCTTGGGGAATGATTTGGTTGAATCAAGTGAGAAAAGTCATCCTCATTAAATCCATTCTCTCTTCCCTTCCCCTCTATCAGTTTGCCATGATATCTGCCCCTGCAAGCATACATAAGAAAATAGAAATTGTAATCATAGGATTTCTATGGCAAAGAGGAAAAACAAAAACGAAGAAATTTAGTTTAATCAAATGGATTCAAGTAACGACGTAATATAAGAATGGATGTCTCTCAGTCAGAATACCTGGTTTGATGAATATGGCACTTGGATCCAATATTTCTCGGAGATTCATTACTGGGGAAAGAAGTTGGTGGAAGCATGCTTTAGAGTCAGAATACTTAAGTGCTCCAAGGATATCCATCTTGGACAGGAATGCGCCTCTTAGACCTTGTACTTAAATCTAAAAGCTCATTGTCCAGGTGCTACTACTGATCAAGAAAAACATTTCAAGAAAGTTGGGCAATGGAAAAAACATTAATTTGTAGACATAAAGCATAATGGGAAGTGAGCCATTATGTAAAAACCAATAAATTTTAATACTGACGATCTGGATGACTTCAAAGGGCCTCTCCAAATTGGGGAAAATATCACAGTGGGCCTCTGATGGAATTTGGAAACAATGGAAAACCCCTAATCTACCACAGGAAATAAAAAAGAATGGGATACTCTGACTTCCCTGCTAAAAGGCACAACCCCACTAGAGCGAAGGAAACATGATACACACATTTAGACTCCTACAAGAGGGGAATACACTGTCAAATCGGGATATGTAGTGCTTCAAGAACAACAAGCGCAACAATATTGGAACCTATAGAAACTTACTTGGAAGGTTGAAATCTTACCTAAAATTAAAATGGAAAACCCCTAATCTACCACAGGAAACCCTCTAGCGGATCACTCAAATAAAACCCTCCACCATATATGCCTAGAGGATGCTAAAGTTATAGCCAATGAAAATCACTATTACAAAAGGAAGATGCGGGAGGCTCTTGAGATCATCAAACATCCAGATAACCTCAATAGGGATGGAGGTTTAGAAGTTAGCAGAAATTGGGTCCCCTTATTCTCCCACTCTTAAATCTTCCTTTCCTAGGTTGCACCTTTTTTCTCCTCCTCCTTCCCCCTCCTCAGCAGTTCGCTGTCCTCCCCTTCCTTTGTACTTAGAGTGGACTTTTTTAACTCTTTCCCTTCCCTGTATAACCTCCTTTCTGTCCCCTTTATATTTCCTTCTTGACCTTATCTCTCCTTGCATTCTCCTTCTCTTACCCCGTCTTCATTAACCTTAAAAAATCGTGGGTTTTGCTCTTGAACCTTTAAAATTTGTGTTCTTTCTAGATTTTTTCATTACTGACATTCTTTGAGTGTTAGGCCTTGCCCTCCCGCTCTTCTTATGTTATTTATTATATATAAAAATTTCCCTTAAGTCCTCATCTATCATCTTCCCCTTTCTTTTGAGACCTCTTATCCTTCCCCCTTCTCATAAGGTACTAATATTCTCTGTTTATTAACCTCAATCCTAAATAATAAAATACCTTTAGTAATAGCTATACTTAACTAATCCTTATGTTTATTGAAATAAAATGGACATTTATACCTTTTAACCTCAATCCTAAATAATAAAATACCTTTAGTAATAGCTATTTTTAACTAATCCTTAGGTGTATTAAAATAAAATGGACATTTATACCTTTTAAGAATTCCTTCTCTTTATGTTCCCCCCCCCTCTTTTTATAGATAACTTTAATTAACCATTTGCTTCTTTTGGACCCCTACCTTCACGTGAGTTGTTTCTCAATTTCCTTTTAAGTCACCTCCTTTATAACTAAATATTGGTTTTATATTAATTTATGGCTTTATATTAATATACTCTTTTCATTAATATCAATCTTAAATTAATAAATACCTTTAGATATAGCTTTGTTTTCTATTCCTAAGGAGGTATTAAAATAAAATAAAATTGATCCTAATAACTTTTTTGGATTTCTATCTTTATAATAATTTTTTCCTTTTATGATTAGCATTGATTAACTTTTTTGCATCCTTTAGGCTCCTTCCTTATATCTTATTATTAATTTAGCAACCTTTTTAAGTCTCCTTGTTAGGGTTTCATCTTGTATTTCCTTTATAATGATTCTTAGTTTTATATTATTATGTGACTTTAATAATAATATAAAATTGAAACCTTATCTTTATTCTTAGAAATAGCTATTTTAACCCCTTTAGTTTTCTTTATTTAGATTCATTTATTTCCCTTGTTTACATTTAAAGACATTATGCCTTTTAGTAACCCTCCATTAATTTAGAAAGCTTTTAAATTTAATTTTTTATTTAACTTATAATTGTCATTTGACTTTTTGGGTTGGTCGGCCCCTTCTTCCTGCACTCCTGATAAGTATTTATATTGTCTTCTTCCTCTCTCTTTTTTACAAACATTTGTCCTGATGATGGGTCTTGTTCTAGACCCGAAACGTTGACACAAAAATGTCCACTGTGGAGATTCCGAACCCAGAAACTCACAATTAAAATATTCATTTTGACCCTTCTAAATAGAAAAATCCTCATTGTAGATAACTTGAAAAAAAGAGGAATTTTTGGGCCCTCTCAGTGTCCATTGTGTCTACAGGAGGAGGACAACATTCAACACATGTTCATAGAATGTAACTTCACCAAGGAATGTTAGAAGGGTGTGGTCTCTCCATTATAAGTAAATATAAATTACACCATCCCACTCAATTATTTTTTGGCTAAATAGAAAAATAACTACCCTTACTCTCTCAATAATAAAATCATTGTGCAAAGGTATTGGACCAACATTCCCTCACTTTTATGGTGGAAGATCTAGTTAGCTAGAAATAGCAAGATTTTCAAGAATAAAAAACCAACAATGGAAATGGTGATATCCAAAACATGGGAGCAAGTCTCAGAATTTTATTTTTCTAAAGGAACAAAAGGAATTGATTGGGTGCAGCTTCAAGTAGAATAAAGAGAGTGGACAAGGTTTGCAAGAAACATGCCCAATTTCGCAACAATGCCCATGCTCAGAAAGGGAAAACCTAAGTGGAAAATAAGGATGATAGAAAAATAATTCTAGAACTGGATTAGATCAATCCACATACCCTATCTCTTCTTCGATGGGGCTTTGAAAAATAATCCTAGAAAAGCAGAGGTCGGAGGAATTATAGTTACTAGCAATAATAGAAACACCAAATTGTATGATTAGCAATTAGTTTTTTGAATCATGATTTCTGTTAGACCAAAACCGATAGCTTTTAGTCAATGATCGCATCACTAGAGATAAGGATCCACGAGAGGTCGTTATTCTATGTTGCAAAACACATGAGGAGCATTGGTTTATCCAATGTTCAACAATATCCCCCCCAACGTAGGTCAGGTGTGTATCAAACTCATGACCTATGCTCTGATACGACTTATTGGGAATCATGTTTGTCGTTAGACCAAAACCTACAGGTTTTATTCAACGATCACATTGCGAAAGATAAGGATCCACAATAGGCGGATAGTCCATGTTGTGAAACACACGGGAAGCATTGGTTTATCCAATTTCCAAAAATTAGGCAATATGTCTAACAACAGAACAAAAGCTTATGGGCTTCTCCTTTGGGTCAAAATATTAAAAGAAAGGAGGATAATGAACCCAATCATCTTTGGATACTCATCGATCATTATACAGGCAATGGTCAATGGAAATAGTTTAAAAAACACATCCCTGCACCATATTTTAGAAACAATAAATCAATATGCAAAGCAGAATGGAAAAATTACCTATTATCATATCTTAAGGAATAATAATAAAAGTGCAGATATTCAGGAAAAAAAGGCAGTTGATAGAACAATGGGACAGGCCAATATTGACAGAGATCTTGTCAAAATACCAATCCCATGATTAAGAAAATATATCAAAAATCAACCATGTGGGAGGCAATCTCTCTCAAAATCAGTGACATCCCTAACAAGCCTGGAAACTGAAGATTTTCTTGCACCAACAATTTCTAAACTGATAATTCTTGGATTCTTATATTATCTCTCCTACTTCCTATGACTCTCCAATCGAAGGGCTCCCTGTATTTAAATAATAACCATTGCGATGCCCTCCTCGATTCACCAAAAATCCCTGACTGCACTCGCATCCAGAGACTCCTTAGACTTTTCCTTTGCCATCATTTCCCCTGGCCTTGTTCTCCTGTGATCATCAAGCTTTGTGTTTCCTCTGTTCCACTTCATCATCCCTACCCCTCATTCATTTCTTCCCCCTCATGCCTTGTTTCCTAGAAGCTCTCCCCCTCTCCGATCTCCTCCTCTTTGTTCATTTCCAATCATCTCTCATCTGCGCTAATTTTTTTGTCATGTGAAAATCTATGCGTCTCATTAGTTTTTCTCCAAATATTAGATCAAATAACTTTTCATGACTCCATATATTCTTCTCCAGCACTTCACACTCATGTGGACTCAAAGAACTCTTGGCACTCAACAGAGCATATCGACACTCAACAACATCACTCTCAGCTAAGTTGTCCCTCTGCGTAGCCTTGTAGATCTCTTTCCAAAGCCTCCCCCACTATCATCCTTGGTTATTTTTAATTTAGATTTTTTATCCTCAAGAGGTGCGAGACGCTCCAAACAGCAGCACAACTATGTAGTCTCGGCACAGTCCTCCACCTAGATATACAAAAAGAAGAAATAGTTGCTACCTAAAAATTCTCTAATCATCGAGTCATTAAACAAAGGGTTCAACAAGGGCTCAACAAGGGCACAACAAAGGAACAGTAAGCATATAACAAAGGAACAACAGGGGCACAACAAAGGAACAAAAAGGGCACAACAGGGGCACAACAAGTGCACAACAAAGGAATAGAAAGGGCATGGAAAGGGCACAACAAAGGAACAAAAAGGTCACAGCAAGGGCACAACACAACAACAAATGCTCTGATCAATATCGAGTAGACCTCAAAGTAAAAATAAGGATCTTCAGTCGGCATATAATAATCCTTTTCCATTATGTTATGTAAATGTGTCTCGCTGCTTTTTCAGTTTGTAAAGAAATATGCTAAAAACGTAGTTGGAAATTCCAGAAATTTTGAAAACAAGGCTTTAGGTAACTTAGAATATGCTCCTACCCTTATCTCCTTAATCCTACTTCTCTTTAAACCCTCCATGTAATGGGAGCTTGCTCCTTTTATTTTTGGAATAGATATCACACTAACTGACTTTGTTTAAAAAAAAAAAAATTCTTGTGAACTTTATTTATCTTCTTGTGTTTCTTTATTATATCATCTTCATCAAACAATTAGTAAGTGCAAAAACAATAAATATAATGGAAACATAAATTAGGCTTCAAGCTAGGGTAAAACCCCTCCAAGGGGAAAACCAAGAAAATCTCTTCTCTTCTTATAGAATTTTCTTCAAATAAGAAAACCAAGACCCAAACCTCAAGACCAAAGCCTCCTCGAACACCAAGGAAACCCTCCAAGAAGCTCTTCAAATTAGGTCAAATTCCATCCAAGTCAACAAGAGTCAAACCCTTCCAGAATTGCAACAAACTCCTAATTTCATCCCCCGACTTTAATATTTCGAACCTGTAGTAAATCTACAATTTCTACCCCTACAACAGCTCGATATCTTTGTACTTGTGAGAGAAATTAGGGGAAAAACTTGACTAGAAACTTGGTTTTCCCTCTTTCAAGCTTCAACTTCTCTTATCCTTGTCTTTATTGTCTTTCTTCCTGGATTTTTTATCGCAGATAAAACTTGTTGTCAAATAAAGTAGGAGATCCTATCAAAATATTGCTCGAGGAGGGCCTCGAAAAATAAAGGAACGCGATGATGGATAACTTTGCCCAGATCCTTCAACGACTGCCCACTGGTGGCACATCTGCATCCAACAGTCACTCTAGAGGTGCGACTCCCTTTATGGTAGAAGTAAATTTTGACATTCCCATATTTGAGGGTCAAATAGATGCAGATGACGTAGATAGATGGTTGAATATATTAGAATGATATTTCTCGGTTCATGACTTTTCCGACCGGGAGGAGATTAGTTTTGCACTCCTCAAAGCTACCACCCATGTCAAGGACTAGTGGGAAATCTACTGTGAGAAAAATGACAAGACAGAACCCTCTCTGTTCTTGGCCATACCCACTTGGAATTATTTCCGAGACGCCATCAAGGAATAATAATATCTCGTGGGGAGATATGAGGACAAGTAAATACAATGGACCACGCTGCGACAACAAAGGGATCAAGATGTGCATGAGCTGACGAATCTGTTCCATACCCTGCGCACAAAGCTGGGTATCAAAGATTCATAGAAACATCTGGTGCTAAAGTATCGGAATTGTCTGCATAGATTCATTCAGGAGGAAATGGAGTTCCTTGACATCTCCTCGCTTGGTACGACATATCGGTATGCTGCCAGGATTGAGCAGAAATTCAAACAGAAGAAGCAAGACTTTGGATCTCCGAATCAAAATCAAGGGAAAGGTGCTCCCAAACCATAGAACAAGGGACAGAGCCAAGGCATGGTGGCTCAAGACAACCTATCAAATATACAAGCAAATAACAACACTGCAAATCCAAAGAAGGACACAGGAAAGTGGTGTGAGTTTCATAAGAGCTCCACTCACAACACAAGTGAGTGTTGGGCCAAGCAATCATTGGTGGCCGAGATGAGGGCTTCTGAGTCAGATGCATGCTATGACTCTGAATTAGAACCTGACAGGGGGAATGACAAAGGGAAACAAATTATTGCTGCAGAGCCCAATGCCATTGCGGCCACTATGAAGATCCAGAAGAAGGAACCGGAAGATCCAGAGGAGGAGGAACGTCTCTTCCACTCCCAGATGTGGGTAAATGGCTTTCTGGTATAGTTCATTGTTGACAATGGGAGCCAAAATAACTTCATTTTAGCATATGCCGTGAAGCGGTTGGTCTTGCCAACCAAAAATCACCCACATCCATAAACCATTGGGTGGCTTCACCAAGGACGATATCTCCGCGTCAGCCAGCAGTGCCGCCTTCCCTATAGCATCAAGCCCATCACAGATGAGGTATTATGTGACATTTTTCCTATTGATATTGCTGATGTGTTATTAGGACAACCATACTTGTGGAAGCGTCATGTTGTGTATGAGTCTAGGCCTCACACTGTTATTGTTACTTTGGGAAATAAGTTGTACATGATACTAGAGTTACTTTGGTTACTGCAAAAAAATGCAGTAAACTCATTTCCCAAACCAGGAAGTTCATTTTCCTGATGATACGTCCCCAAGGAAACAATAATATTGTGGCCACGACCTCCAAATAGGGCTCCTCTGCACGACAACAACAAATGGACAAAGTTGTGGAGGAGTATGTGGACATCTTCACCTCACCCATAGGGGTTCCTCTGCACTGTCAGTTCAAGCACCCCATTGATCTGACCCCAGGTGTGCCGCTACCCAATGGACTGATCTATCGGTGCTCTGTTCTAGAGAACGATGAAATCAAGAGGCAAATTCAGGAGCTGCTAAAGAAAGGTCACATTCGACCAAGTTCATCGCCCTGTGGGAGCCCAATCGTGTTGGTACAGAAGAAGGATGGGACGTGGAGACACTGTATTGACTATCAGGCACTGAACAAGATCACTGTCCAGAATAGGTACCCGATCCCATGGATTGATGACCTTCTGGACCAACTCCAAAGGGTGAAATACTTCAGTAAGATCAACTTGAAGTCTGGGTATCACTAGGTACCAATCGAACCCTCTGATGTGTGGAAAACTTCCTTCAAAGCCAAGGAAGGCCTTTTCAAATGGATAGTCATGCCTTTCAGGTTGACGAATTCTCCCGCAACCTTAATGAGGTTAATGGAAGACATCTTGCAGCCATTCACCAACTCATTTGTAGTGGTGTACTTGGATGGCATTCTGATCTTCAGCAAAACTTCGGAAGAGCACCTCCACCAAATTTGACAAATCCTCCAAGCACTACAACAACACCATTTGTGTGCCAATTTGGAGAAGTGCACTTTTGGCATGAACCAGGTCAAATATCTGGGATACATTATTGATGAAAGGGGGGTGCATGTGGATCCAACCAAGATCTAAGTCATTCGGGATTGCCCAACCCTAAAGACTATAACAGAGCTTCGCAGCTTTCTCAATCTTGGTAATTTCTACCGTATGTTCGTGTTGGGATTCTCTCATATAACATGGCCCTTGAGTCAAGTCACCAAGGGAGGAGCGAGAGAAAAATTCCTTTGGTCGGAATCTCAACATAAGCCATTCATAAAATTGAAAAATTGCCTCTGTTCTGCCCCAGTGCTCACATTACCAGACTTGCAACAACCATTTAAGATCGAGATAGATGCCTCTGACTATGCTATTGGGGCAGTTCTTACTCAACAGGGGCATCCGGTGGTATATCATAGTGAGACATTGTTTGACATAGTTCGCAAGTATCCCACTTATGACAAAGAAATGTATTCCATTGTCGAGGCTTGTCGACAATGGAAGTATTACATTTTGGGGAAGAAAAAAATCATCCACACAGACCACAGGCCCCTGTAGTTCATATAGACACAAGAGAATTTATAGAATGATCTCCATCAGAAGTGGTCCACATATCTGCAACAGTTTCATTTGAACATCAAGTACAAGAAGGGTAGCACCAATAATGTTGCAGATGCCTCAGCCGACCACCGATCATGGCGCTCACCACCGTTCTCAACTCTTGTGGGCACGAGAATTCTGATTGGCCGCTTCTCTATGAGAGCAACCCAGAATTTGGCCACACATACAAGGCACTCTTGGGGGGTACGCAAGTTCCAAATTTTCACCTCCAATATGCACTTTTATGTCACCTGGGACACCTTTGTGTTCCTTCAAGCGAGTGTGCTAAGATGATATGGGAAGAAAACTATATTCGAGTCACTGGGAATTTTGGAGTTGAGAAAATAGTAGCAGTACTGCAGAAGTATTTCTATTGGTTGAACCTTCGAAAGGATGTCGGGAATCACATCAGATCTTGCACTCCTTGTGCCATTTCCAAACCGACCATCAAGAAGTAAGGCATATATACTCTGCTACCTACCTCTAGTCGACCTTGGGAATCCATCTCCATGGATTACATGTCGGGCCTACCTTCTATTAACCATGGAAATGACTGTGTTTTCATGGTCGTCGACAGATTCTCGAAGATGGCCATTATGGTGTCCTGCAAGAAGAATATCACAATAGAAGCCACTGCTAAACTCTTCTTTGAACGAGTGTGGGTGAACTTTTGGATCCCACAGTCTATCATATCAGATCAAGATAGCAGGTTCTTTAACACATTTTTTTCCATCCTCTGGTTAATGCTGGACACCAAGCTCACCAAGTCCACAGCTTTCCATCCCCAAAAAGATGGCCAGACAGAGGTCATCAACAGAATGTTTGTACACATTCTGTGAATGTACAATTCAAAGAATCCATGCACATAGGACGAAAGCCTCCCCTATGTACAACATAGTTATAACCGGGATCCCCATAACTCAACTGGCCACAACCCCTTTCAGGTGGTCTTGGGATTCCAACCACTATGTCCCATTGACGTAGCCATGCCATTTGCGGCTACTCAGGCCGATTTGGATCATGTCCATTATGAATTTGACAAAGAAAATAGCTTCATCAAGCACATTCAACACATCCGCCAATAGGTTCATGACATATTGGACAGAGCTAATGCTAAGTACAAGCAATGCCATGATCAACGTCGGGTGCCACACAACTTCCAGGTGGGCGAAAAAGTGTGGCTACATTTGCAAAAGGAGCGCCTCACTAGAGCCCACCACAAGCTTCGTCTGCTCCGATACGGGCCGTACGCCATCACCAAGGCTATAGGGAAAAATTCCTTCGAGCTTGGTATTCCACCATTCCTTGCTCTGCACCCAGTATTCAATGTGGACCGCCTTCGTCCTTACTTCCCACTTATACTAGACACCTCTGACATTGCAGAACAACTCACACCAACAGAGTTAAACCAAAACTGCATGGAACATGCCACCACAGATTGTATCATGGACATGCAAATCAAGAAAACTTGCCAACAGAGGATCCAACTATATCGGGTTGTCAAAGTTGGCCAACTCCTGCACCAAGGAAAGTGGTTCACCAAGGACCAAGTTCAGCATAAGTTTCCTAATCTCATGGAGGAACTTAACACAATGGGGACCATTGCTTCCTAAGGGGGAAGGAATGATCCAGGTGGATATTGGTGGTCACCCACCTATTCCACTTGGGGCCCCACCACTGTCTCTTTCATTTTTTCAGTTTCGGCACAACTTACTATTTCTAGCAGTTTTTTGGGTCTTGAACTTCCGGAGTTGTTTTGAGGCCCTAAATGAAGTTTTTTTGGGAACATTGGGAGGAATGTGGATCCATGGACCAATTTTTCTCCCTCAAAATTTTTAGTCCTTAGATAGATCTTTCTAATGAGGTATGGTTCGCATCAAACGGATGTTGTATGCCAAAGTTACATCCCCAGGAAGTTGGAAAACCAATTTATGCAAACGGGGCCCATAGTTTTGGCACTTCATCTCCTAGGGTTAGGGTTTTGGATTTTTAAGGTTTTCCATTGTTTCTAAATAATAAATAGGCCTTCGAGCCTCATTGTAACTCAGTTCAGAGGCCTGTAGCTATCACATCTCTTCTCAGAGATAGCTACCAGTGCCCTAGCTAGTTTATTTCCATTCTGTCTGTAAGAAAATTCTAGTTCTTTGATATTAATGAAATGAAGTGTTATTTCCATTTCATCTTTGTATTTCTGGTTATATGTTTATTCTATTGCGTTTCTGCATAAATCCGGATCATTTCTAAACAAAATAACTACATGGCATATGAGAGCTTGAGAACAAAGTCTAGAGAACTTGATATGTTCATTGAATATTATATGTTGAGTTTACATTTTCAAGAAGGCACTAAAATGTCTAATAATATGTGTTTAAATTACCTTTCTAAGCCATATAGTGCAATAATTATTTTTGGCTTATATTATTTCATCTCTTTTTAATATTCAAAAATCAATTTGTCTTGAATTAAGTTTCAAATTTGGAAATGAAGAGGTAGATTGTGAACAAACCTATAAGACCAAGTGATAATTATTCAATTCAAATTCCTGCATGGAATGCCAATAGTCAGAAATCCTAGTTTATAAAAGGTGTCATTTTGAATGAAAAAAAAGTTTGTGAATTGATTTATGAGAGAAAAAGAGAGAACTCATAAGTAAGTGTGATAAGAAGCATAGAAGATAAGGAACAAAAGTGGAGTAGAACAAAGAAAGAGTAACAAATAATATAGGAAATATAAGAGAGGAAAAAATTAAAGTTCAAAGCAAAGAAAAGTGACTAGGTAACCAATAACATTCATTTGTAATTTGAGTAGGGGATTGTAGTCTCCTTTTAGGTGGTGGCTTGAAAAAGAACAGGTTGAAGCCTGTAAGTGGAAGTAGGAGCTTCCAAGCAAGTTGTAGCTTGTATAAGAAATTGAGGTAGCAACCTCTTTTAGGTTGGAGGCTATAAAAAATCTAATGTAACAAGGGATTAGGAGCTTTCCTTCACATCGTTTTAGGAAAAAATGGGGATTTTCCCCTTTATTGGTTTCCATTTGTATCTCGTGTCTTCATTTGTTACATGTGGAATGTCTCACTTGTGTTAATTCTTTTGAATTCATTATTATAGGTTGAATGAAAATGTCTCCCTCCAACCCCTTCAGTAATTGCCAAGTATTCATCATTGTGCATTGAGCATTTTTTTAAACCATTTAAAAACAAAAAAGAGCTTGCTTATAATTTAAACATGAGCTTTCGAGAGATACCAATTTTCATACATAGAATTTTTTTTATGAGTGTTGATTAACCAAGATACTTCAAAGACAAACATTGAAATTCTACATTAGTATTCATAAAAAATAAAATTAAGCCTAAAAACCAAAAATGAGATATATCATCAAAAGCCAATTCCAACAAAAATCTCTTTCCTCGAGAAAAACCCCAAAGGGAAGATGTATAAGGTCTATAAAAAGGATCAAACAATTACTTATAAGCATTGAAAACATTAAAACCCATTATTATTCAAAACTCATTAATGAAGCTTTAACAAAAAGTGCAAAGTAAGAAGAAGTGCAAAGAAAGAAGTAAACATTGAAAGGAATAAAAGAAAGGGGGTTCCAAGTTTAAGGATTCGGTGCTAATTGAGGTGTATTAGGATGTTTGGAAAGGTAACTAGATCACTAGTATTTTATTTTTCATGTAACCAAACACCCTACCCTCTAAATCATAGGGGAGGCTAATATATTCTTTAAAGCTCAGAAATTTCAACAATAATTGGCTTACAAAGAGTAGAATATATCACAAATAAGTTTAAATTTGAATAAGGAGGATACCATTTCTCCTCCCTAACCATGTAAAGTGGACCTAATTAACATCCACATGATTAAAAATTATTTTAATTTTGATTTCCATTAAGAATGTAATTAAGATGCAATACTATTCATTAAAATTGGTTTGTGTGAGGTTTAGTTTTCATCATTGCTTAAGCTCAAACTTCCTTAAAAAGGGCTAAGAATGAGAATTTCATTTGAAGAAAACAAATTATGCCAATAATATCTCAATTTGATTGAATTTCATACAATCTCAATAACAACATCCTTTTAATAAATAAATCATTTTTTCATTCAACATTAAGACCTACACTTTATTATATATATATATATATATATATATATATATATATATATATATATATAACAACAACATCCTTTTACTAAATAAATCATTTTTTCGTTCAACATTAAGACCTACACTTTATTTTATATATATAAAGTAAAAGGATGTTGTTGTTATATATATATATATATATATATATATATATATATATATGGTTTCAAGTCTACCAAGGCTGAGGAGACGGTCAAAAATTCAAAAAATCTGGTGGAAATGGATTCATCATCATCAAAAACCTCTAGGGTACCCAAAATCTTGAAATTTCACAGTTGTAACCTGGATTTACAAAAATTATTTTCCATATTTTATTAAAATATTACCAGAATTTCCATAATTTCAAGGCAAAAAAAGAAACTGACTAGACTACTAGTTGGAATATATCTTTATGTCTAATTTAGAAACATTTACCTGTAATTTAAGCCAACTTTTGAATCATGTTTTTTATGGTGAAAATAGATTCAGCACCATCAAAAACCTCTATAGTACCAAAAATCTTGAAATTTCAGAATTGTAACCTAGATTTACAAAAATTCTTACCATAATTTCCATAATTTTCAAAACAAAAAACAAAGTTAAAATATATATCTTTACGCCTAATTTAAAAACATTGACTGATAACCTAAGCCAACTTTAACGAAGATAAAAGACATTGACACCTCTCTTTCCCGAGGAAGCAAAATCCATTAAGAAACGTATTGAATTTGACCTATCTCATTCAAGTTATTCAATTGTATTATTTAAACAATTTTCGTCGGTATGTGGGGGCATCAATCATGAATTTTCAACATTGATTTGCAAGTGTGATTTTTGAAAGTTTTGGGTCTCTTTCTTGTTAGTTGGCTTCTTAAATTTCCAGCTTTGCGGACATAGAGATCTAATGACCAACTAAGAGGTGTAGTTGTGGGACTGTAAATGATTGACTCTTCTTTATTTTTGTTGCTTTTCTTTTTTCTTCTTCTTCTAGGTATGTTTTCTTATTCTTTGTTCTCATTTAAACTGAACAAGTCTACCCTTTAAAATACTTTGATATTGTTTTACATTTACCCAAATTCACTTTCCTATTTTATCAGCTGAACCATAAAATTTGAAATTTCCTTACCATTTTTAACATTGGTTTTTCATTTTGGGATTTCTTAAAAAAAAAAAAAATCTCAAAGTAAATCTTCCACAATTCTCACTACCTTCCCAAGGACCAAATTCACTTCTGAACTAACCTCATTTCTTTTGAAAAAATTTAGAATTTTTCTGTAACAAGGACCATGCATCAGATGATTTGAGTAACGAAGTGACTCAAACATATACCCCAATCTTTCACAGAAAACGCTTTCGTCCACAAAGAGGCTTTCAAAGGCATTCAACCTGCATAGAAAATTGTACCTTACCTCGCCCTGTTGACTCGTGATGTACCTTACCTCCTCTACCTTGCCCTATTGACACGCAATGTACCTTACCTCCTCGCACTGTTACCTGGACGTCAGGCTCTGGTGCTATTACGCTTGCGAAATAGACACAATCTCCAAGCTCTGGAAGAACTGAGAAAAGTTCTGTTAAAAGATTTAATATTTCCATTAAGTGTTAGTTTAGAAATCCATTTTAGGAATTAGTTTTTAGTTGGTTCAAACTGTTTCTATGTAACTGTATATATGCATGTATATATAGATTGCTCATAATAGAATAATTTACAGCTTGTGCTCTCCAACAATATTTTGTATTTTTTCTTCTTCTGTCATTTTGTCATGGTATCAAAGAATTTGGGTTCTTCTTTCACAAAGGCGAACTGCTGGAGATTTTTTAATGAAGACTCACACTAGTTTTTTGAAGCTGCCATTTGAAGATTTTGAAGCAGAAAAGTTGTTGTTGGCTGCTTTGCTACCTACTTTTTCACCACAGTTTGGTCTTTGTTGTTTGAAGTTTCCAAGTCATTGAACGAAGGAGCCTCCAATGAGGAATTTGTAAGCCATGAATTGAGTTCAGTCATCGAAGGTGCATGATTCACATTTTTTATATTTGTGTAATCAATGTTAGAAAAAGGCTGACAAGTGTTTTACTTGATTAGTTTTAATATTTTTTCTAATCAACGTTTGAGGAAGGCTTCCAAATTTTCTTTTTAGTTGATTCAGAGTTAAAAAAAAAAAATTGTGTAATCGGCTACCACAGTTTTTTAGTTCATTGCTTTGTATTTTTAGCCTATTAATGAGGATGTTGAAAGGGAGGGAATGAGAATGTTGAAAGGAAAAGAAATATTTCTTCGATGTTGGTGTGAATCTTCAGTTATGGGATTTAAAAAGAGTTAAAAACAATATATTTTTTAATCACCTTCATCGAAAGTCTATTTGTGCTATTTATTTGGAAGTGTTTTAAAAAGAGTTGTTTTCAGTTTTTTTATTACTTCAAACATGGCCTCGAAAAGTCATTTTTCAATCCCCACGCCATTATTTAGTGGAAAGAACTATGATTTTTGGAGTCTTAAAATGAAAGCATGCTTACAAGGCTTAGGGTGTTGGGAATCAGTAGAGTTGGGGTTCACAGAACATGACACAAATAAAATTGCTGGTATGACTACTGCCGAAAGAAAAAAATTTGATGAAATACAACAGAAAGAAGGTAGAGTGAATTCGTGCACTTTAAATTCCTTAGATGACTCTATTTTTCTTAAAACCACTGCTGCTAAAACTGCTAAATCAATTTAGGATATACTTAAGGTTGATTATCAAGGAAATGATAAAGTAAAAATGATAACATTATGGACTCTCAGAACACAATTTGAAACACTTAAAATGACTGAATTAGAAACCATTGATCAGTTTATGACTAAATTTATGGGTGTTTTTAATCAGCTTCGGATGAATGGTGAAGAAATAGAAGACCAAATAATTGTTGAAAAAGTTCTTAGATGTTTTCCTAAAAAATTTGACATGATTGTTATTGTTTTTTAATCGAGAGAATTAAGAAAATTATCTATAGAAGAATTAACTGGTTCTTTGTTGTCTCATGAAGCAAGAATTAATTTAGACGTTAGTAATTTGGAGCATGCTTTCAAATCTAAAGCTTCTATGGATAGAGGAAGAGGAAGAGGTTTTCGTGGCAAGAGAGGAAAAGGTAGAGGACAATCTCAATCTGATGATAGTTCACAGGTAACTCACGCACATTCAGAGAAGTATCAAAATGATCATGGTCATAGATGGATAGATAAATAAAAAATTCAATTTCACTACTGCAAAAAATATGTCCATTATAGGTCTGAATGTCGAAAATTACAGTAGTAAAAAAAAAGCCAATGTAACAAACACTGAATGTGAAACATCAGATGCTTTATTTTTAGCATGCCAAATAACTGTGCAAGTACCTAATAAATATGTTTGGTTGGTAGACAGTGGATGTAGTAATCATATGACTGGTCATAGTGATTGTTTTTCACATATTGATACATCTTTCAGTTCCTCTATTGGTTTGGGTGATGATCGCCAAGTTAAAGCTTCAGGAAAGGGTGTTGTGGCTGTCTTAACCAAACAAAATGTTGTGAAGAGTATCTATGACGTTTATTATGTACCCAAATTCAAGCATAATTTGTTGAGTGTTGGTCAGTTAGATGCACATGGTTATGATGTTAGCTTTCACAACACTACTTGCACGATTATTGATAAACATAAGTCTCCTGTTGCAAATATTCCAATGAAAAAGAACATGTTATATCAATTAAAATTGAAAAGTGAGAAGTTGTATGCACATAATGTTTCAATGCCAACTGACTCTGATCTGTGGCATTTTCCATATGGTCATTTACCTATCCAAAGTATGAGTTTGTTGCAAAGACAATCTATGGTGAAAGGTTTTCCTTCTTTGTCTAATCATATCTCTTCCTGTACAAGTTTTATAAAGGGTAAACATAAGCGAGGTAGTTTTGCTTCAGCATCTAATAGAGCAAAAGAACAACTAGAGTTAGTGGATACAGATTTGCGTGGTCCAATGCAAGAAAAATCAGTTGCTGGCAGTCTCTATTTTCTTACTTTCATTGATGATTTTAGCAGGAAAATTTGGGTGTATTTCATCGAATATAAATTGGAAACATTTTCAAAGTTTAAGGAGTTCAAATTCGAGGCTGAAAAATAGAGTAGCAAGTTTATTAAAGTTATGAGGTCTGATAAAGGAGGTGAGCATGAATCCAACGAATTCAATGATTTCTGCAAACAACATGGTATTAAAAAACAAACGACAACTAGTTATACTCCGCAACAGAATAGAGTTGCAGAAAGAAAGAATTAGACAATTATGAATATGGCTTGAAGTTTGCTCAAAACACGAAATTTGTCTAAAGATTTATGGGCTGAAGCAGTTGCATGTTCGGTATATATTTTGAATAGATAGCCAACTTCCAGTGTTCAAAATTTTGTACCTGAAGAAGCATGGAGTGGACAAAAGGTAATTGTTTCACACTTTCGCGTATTTGGGTGTATTGCTTTCTCTCATGTTCTAGAAAAATTGAGAAAAAAACTTGACGATAGGAGTGAAAAGTATATTTTTATAGGATATAGTGATCAATCTAAGGCATACAGATTGTTTAATCCTATAACTAATATGTTTTTCATAAGTCAAGCTGTGAAATTTTTGGAAGACAAGTCTTGGAATGAAATGGAGAACAATACTTTTCCTAATCCTTTTATTCTGTTAGACGAACATCAAACACTTTCATCATGCACTCCAAGATTACAGGTTCAAGCAAAAACCAGTAGTAGTTCATCAAACAGTAGCATTTCATCATCTTTTGAGTCTGATTCTGATAATCCTAAAATGAGAAACTTAACTAATATTTATGCACAAGAAGATGTTGATGATATTGTAAATTTTACATTTCTTTCATTTCAACCTACTTGTTTTGAAGAGGCTATAAAGGACAAAGAATGGGTAGATGCGATGAATAATGAAATCAATGCTATTGAAAGAAATCAAACTTGGGATTTGATTGATCTACCTGATGATAAAAACTCTATAGGTGTCAAATGGGGTTTTAAAACAAAGTTAAATGAGAGAGGCAAAGTTGATAAGCACAAAGAAAGATTAGTTGCCAAAGGTTTTTCACATCAACCTGGAATAGATTATGGTGAAACATTTGCACTTGTTGCAAGAATTGGCACTGTTCATTTTGTATTAGCTATTGCAGCACAAAACAAGTGGGCCGATTTACCAAATGGATGTAACGTCTACTTTTTTTGAATGGCGTTTTGAATGAAGAAGTGTATGTTGATCACCCACCTAGTTTCGAAATCAAAAATCAAGAACATAAGGTGTACAGGTTGAAGAAAGAATTATATGGCTTGAATCAAGCTCAAAGAGGTTGGTACAACCGAATAGACCATTACTTTTTGAATAATGGTTTCAGAAGAAGCGACCATGAGGCCACTTTGTATATCAAGAATGACCATCAAAGTAATATTTTGATACTGTATCTTTATGTTGATGACTTAATTTATACAGGTAACATACAGTTAGATGCATTTAAAACTGCAATGAAAAATGAATTTGAAATGATAGATCTTGGATTAATTAGATACTTCTTATGTATCGAAGTGAAACAAGCACAAGATGGTATGTTTATGAGTCAATAGAAATATGCTATTGACATTTTGAAAAAGTTTAAGATGGACAGGTGTAAACCGGTGGATACTCCTATTGAAGCTAGTAAAAAATTGAGAAAATATGATGTGGGTACTATTGTTAATGCGATTTTGTATAAGCAACTTGTCGGTAGTATTATGTATCTTACGGTTACTAGACCTAATATAGCATTTGCAGCTAGTTATATTTCCAGGTTTATGGAATCTCCTGAAGACTGTCATTGGAGGGCTAGAAAAAGGGTGTTAAGATATATTGCAGGTACATCTACTTATGGTTTATCGTATGCAGCCTCTTCAAACAGTAAGCTTGTTGGTTACACAGACAGTGATTATGCAGGATGTATTGATGATTAGAAAAGCACTTCTGGCTATGCTTTTCTATTTGGTAGAAACTTGATCTCATGGTCATCCAAAAAACAACCCATAGTTGCGCTATATTCAATAGAGGCCAAGTATGTTGCAGATAATTCAGAATCATGTCAAGCAGTGTGGCTAAAGAGAATTCTCTCTAACTTCGGATATACAGAAAATGAACCTATTTCAATCCTTTGTGACAACACTTCCGATATTTCCTTGTCGAAGAACAATGTTTTTCATCAAAAGAGAAAAAATATCGACACTCGTTTTCACTTCATTCGTGAACTCGTAAAAAATGGTGATATTTTTCTCAAATTTTGTGAAAACAAGGAATAGTTAGCGAATATCTTCACCAAACTGCTAGGAAAAGTTAATTTTGAATTTCAATGTTAAAAATTAGGCATAAAACAATGTAACCCTCAAGATTAAAAGGGACTGTTAAAAGATTTAATCTTTCCATTAAGTTTTAGTTTAGAAATCAGTTTTAGAAATTAGTTTTTAGTTGGTTCAAACTGTTTCTATGTAATTGTCTATATGCATGTATATATAGATTTCTCATAATAGAATAATTTAAAACTTGTGCTCTCCAGCAATCTTTTGTATTTGTTTCTTCTTCTGTCATTTTGTCAAGTTCACGGAGTGATAAAAGGTTTGGTCCCCTCTAATGCGTTCAAACTGTTAGTTGAAGGACCTCGTGCTGTCACGTAGCGCTTTCATATTTTCCATTGCGTTGTTACCTCGCACTTTCAGGACCTCACCCTTTAAGAAACGTGTTGAATTTGACCCATAATTCAATTGTATCAACGATGATTTTTCACTATCATCATTCATTACACACGTCATATTTCAACCCTACACGACATCAAACTTGATACAATAATGATATTTTGACTGATTTTTAGTACAATTATTATATGTTTGAAGGGAAAAAAAAATTGCAATAATTTCTTTCATTAACAAAATCTTTATTAGTTTGTCACCACCTACTCAAGCTTTGTTTGGGCCTACATATACAACTATAAAACCACTAAATTTAAGAAAAAAACGAAAATTTCCATTTTGAAATCTGAAAGTCAATATTTTTAATATCTTTGGAAAGGTTAAAGTAAAAAATAAAAATGGATTTTGGGTTAAAAAAACACATTTTTAAAAGATAAAAATTTATTTTGGGTTAAAAAAAGACATTTCTCAACAAATTAAAAGACAAAAATGAATTTTTAGTGAAAAAAACACATTTCTAGGCACTTTCCATCTATAGCTCTGATACTTCTATGAAGAATTTTCCCGTATGGTATGTTTGATGGTTCCTATATCTATTGGTGATTCCATTCCCTGTAGTAACTTTTATTGATAGCTCCAATTAGACGGGCTATGGATTCATCGTGTAACTAGTTGTAAGCGTTGGCCGAGGAAACTCTGAAAGTGATAAGGAATCTCTGAAAGCGAAAGACTCGTAGTGGCTCTTAATAAATACAACTATATTTTCTTCTATGTTCACTCTCTTTTTCAACTCAAAGTTGTATCTCGAAGTGCTCTCTTAGCATCATTCTAGCATTTTGTTTCCAAGGGCATTGTTTGGAACTCTCCAAGTTGTCTTCTGTGTGTCACATTCTCTTCTTTCAATTCTAAGAGGTGTTTACCAACTCGAAAATCTTGGAAAAGCACATCTCTAAAACATACATGTCCAATCTCTCGAGGCATCCAACATATTTACATTCACAATGTCTTGAAACATATCATTACCTATTATTTCTCAAGCAATCCAGAATCCTCATGTCTCTAGAGTCTACATTCAATTATTAGATTCACATTAGCACTAGATATGAAGAAGAGGAACCTTGGTGGCATCATTTGGCGTTCAAAATTCTAGTGGTTGCTCTTTTTTTTGGTTCATATGTGGTCGTTCACAAATTCGCCTGGGTGACACATGTGGTAGGAGAAATTTCGAGCTAGTTCATTCCATTAATTCTCATGCCAAAAGACATGTGCACTACATTAGCCACTTAACTTGAATCAACTTCGACTTTGAATTATGTTGAGAGGAAGGTGAGAAGGAAGCCTGCTTGCATTGTTGTGTGTTAAAGTCGCGAGGCCCCTACAATTCTCTGAGACTTTCTTGTGATTGAATTATACAAATCACAGCCATGGCCTCCACAACTGCCAAGAATACACCTGAGGAAGTAGGTGTTATCACCACTAAGGAAGTTGTTTTGGAGGCTCCTAAAATAAAGGTCGAGGAGCCCAAGGATGCCAAGAAGGTGAAGGTTGCCAAGGAAAAGAAGTCCAAGGCTTCCAAAGGCTCCAAGCTTTCCCCGACACATCCTCCATACTTATAGATTATCAAAGAGGTGATATTGCCCTGAAATATAAGTGAGATTCAAGTTCTAAAGTTATCGTTAAATACATAGAGGAGAAGCACATGGAAATTATATTCTTGAAAATGGCACTAAGAAAGAATTCTAATTTAATTTTCCCTTGAATTAAATTACAGTAAACTTATAATTACACATCACATGGCAGCTTGTATTACTTAACTAAGTTAGGATGACTTATTTGGTTCAGTTAATTCGAGTTAAGGGTCAAACTATAGGCATGTATAGTGTCTCCTACATTATAGGAGTCTTGGTTGAGTTTATTTTGAGTTATAATTAATTAACTTAGTTTATCTGAATCAAAATCAGTTTAACTATTTCTAACTAATGGAGGAACTAATGAGAGTTCAAAGAGTGGAACTTGGACTTGAACCACATCTAGTGATATTGTAATTAACTAACTTAGTTTATTTGAATTAAAATAAGTTTAACTAGTTCTAACTAATGGAGGAACTAGTGAGAGTTCAAAGAGTGGAACTTAGACTTGAACCACATCTAGTGATCAATGAGATAATTGATAATTCCCTCATAAATAACTCATCCATGTTAGTTCTGAGAAAGACCAAGTTGGGATTGGAGTTCAAGGGTAGTATACTATCAGTTGTATAATCATCCAAATTGTACAGGTGGTGCATGCATTCAGAGGAATGCCCTAATGGATTGTGAAGTATGGATTGGGAATTTACCTAATTAATAGGGCATAATTATTCAAGAAAAAAACACAAATAAATAAGGATCCTGGAGGGCAGAAAATTGGTTAAATATTGAGCCAAGCTTGTCTAGTAATCCATGAGATAGATAGAGATAGTGTAGAGGTTTCTCAGCTTGGAGAAAATCATTGTAATCTTCACATATTATTTGAAATGTGCAATATACAAATAGCGAGGTTTTTAGCTGAGGCTTTCCCCAAGGTATACTTGTGTGTTTTGCAATTGAAATTATCTCTTTCATGTTTTGTGATTTCAAGATATAAATTGGTTTCCACAATCGGTAGAATAGATTCAAATATATTGTCTTAGAATATTACAATTATCAGCTAAATATACGTGGATTTTCTACACCTTCCCCCAAAATTTCAAGAAGATGCTCACCATACAGATAAAAAAGCTTGTTTTGGATGGAAATGTTACCAAGGTGAAAAACTTCTTTCAAGTTGGTCGAGGAAGCCAAGAAGGCAAAAAAATACACGAAGAATGAAAAGTGAAAAAAAATGGAAGAGAGATATTATGTAATGGATATAATATTTGGTTATTATTACCACATATGATATGAACATCGAAGTTTTAGACTTCATATCTCCAGTTTCAGTATTCCTGAATTTGATACATACAAGTCAGATATGCATGCTCGAGCTTCATAGCCTCTGAAATATTATCATAGTCTCTAGTGCATATTAGAATATATCCATAACTGCAACAATAAATTATAATAAAAAATACAGTTTAGACAAGAATAGAAAATTCGAACAAGTGGTGATTTTTCGTGCAGAAACAGAGAAAAAGAAACGATGAATCTAGTGGTTGCATTGTGTAGATCCGTGTTTGGGAAGAATTTGACCTTCCGCAACAATATTCATGGAATTGTTGGAACAAGCATAGGCATAAGAAGAATGTTTTTGGATTTTACATCACGGGAACCTATGAGCCCACAGTTAAACATGTGGATTAAATGAGCCTCGAAATTGAACCTTGTACCCAAATTCTATCCCTCTACCTAGCGCAAAGGGACTGACGACACCTCACAAATTTTTTCCACGTGTTGGATTTTAACTAAAACTCTTTCAACTTGTTGGATAAGACGATGAAAATGGAGAGCAGGGACTAGTTGGGATGAACCGTGGCTTCTCACCCAAACCCCGTAAGGATCGTATCTGTTCACCCCAACCTCGTAAAGAAAACACCTTCAGTATAATTATGATTGAAATTGTGTTTTAATGATTTCCATCCCACCTCACAATTAAAATAAGTGGAACATAAATTCTACTAGACTCAATATAACTTTTTCTCTCCATGAACATTATCTTGGCTCATCAGAATCATTAGTAGGTAGTTCCAAAGAAAAACCAACGAGAAGAGTAATAAGCATGCATGTCTATCAATATTTTTATCACAAACTTTTGCAGCTAATGCCATCGCCATGTAGATCCTTTATAACAACAAGGTGGTAAGAAGTTTTTTATGATACTTGTTTCATTATTAAAATACTATTGATTATAGCAGAAGAATATCTGTTTTTTGAAAATGAGCCAAATATAGTATTATGTTTCATATGCGAAAATTGCATTAAAAAATAATCAATTTTAATACTGCATTCATATTAACATGAAACCATTGTTTATTACATTCACATAATTTCACATCTTAGAAGAGTTACTCTATAGTGTATTGGGGAAAGTGTTATTATCATTGGGACAATTGTATAATTCAAATCTCTCTTTTTTATCTTAAAGCAAGTTTATCTTGAGTTAATGTGGTGTTGAGGTTGATACTCACTATGAATCAATCAAAAGAGAAATTATCAATAAAAAGATTACATGTCATAAAATTCACTCAATATTATCAAAAGGTATATTTTTTTCAAATCCCAAGTTGTTGTCATGAAATGCAAGTGGCCAACTCAATACCAAACCACAATCATTCTCAACACCTTATATGTCAAAACCTAAAACACTTTTTCTTTTATTTTAAAAAAATATTAATTATCACTACAACAAGCATGTCCTTATCAATTGTATGAGAGTTTTAATAATAAAATATATAACCTTTTTGATATGTGGATATGGATCCTTAACTGTGGTAAGGTACCCACACCATTGTTACTTATTTCAATTTTCTTGTTAACAAAGTGTTACACATTAATTTGTCACCGTCCCTACCATTCCCCATCCCGCACAATGGAGGACCCATTTTGTGACCAATAAGCAGTGTCATGCCTTGAAAATACCATCATTGCATCCCTTTCCATGAGGACAACATTCCTTCTGTTGATCATTTCCTGAGCAGACCCTTAAAAACACATGTTTTTGCCTTGGCGTTGGTAGCTCGTTATGTACTCGCGCCAATGGGGGAAAATTAACACTGAGCCCGCGCCAATTGGCGCTCTGTCCCAGTGTTGCACCCGCGCCACTCTGCTTTTGGAAAGTTTTTTAAAAAAAGAGGCGAAGTTTCGATTACAACAACTTCGTGGATGAGTCATCAGGAGTGGTTTCGCCTGAATAACCACGGCCTTCCTCCTTTGGTCTCTTGTTTCCACCATATGGGGAACCTCCCAAAGGATAAGGCCTCCCTTCCACTATTGTAGGGATCCCAACCTCCTCCTCTCCTCTATAAATATAGCCTTCATCCATTGATGAAGGGGCTGAAAGGCTGATAGTCTTGAAGTGCCTAAGCTTTGTATCTCCATATTCCCAAGAGCCTTTGTGCTGTAAAGAATCCCTTCTTTCCCTTAAGGCCAACTCAAGTAAGGAGACCATTGTCGAGAGACTCCGGAGAGGTTTCCCCTTTCCTTGGCGAGCTTTGCGAGATGTGGACGACCGGAGACCCGTCCGAAGGAGACCGCGACGTCAGAACTTGGTTGTAATCTTTCTTCGTTCATTATTTAATAGATGATTATGATTATGGTTCCACTCCGTTTTCCATCATGTTAATGTGAGTAACGTCCTTTCTGACTGATGTTTAGTTACGTATGCTGGTTTCTATGCTTGTATCTATTCGTTTCTTCCATGTGCAGGTGTTCATCCGCGGAGATCGTGGAGGGATTGTGATCTGCCGGGGCTGAGGAACGGGGACGTTTCTTCTTCAGATCGTAGCGTTGGAATCCAGGTTGGCTTCTATTCCTAGTCTTTCCATTCGTAACTAGGAGCTTGCGTCATAACATTGTTTGATTGTTGCTAGACGCCTGCTGGGCTAGTAGGGATCGCCTCTGTCCACAGAGGGGATTTACCTCCTCAACAATTTGGCGACTCCGCTGGGGAGATCGTCCGGATTTCACTGTCTCGTTTGTGTTGTCTCGTTTTGATTGTTTCGTGGTTTTCCTTGCTTGGTTGGCCTTCTGGGCTGGGTTATTTTGTGTTTGGCTTTTGGTTCAGCCCCAGAGGATTAGATCTGACCTCTGCTTTTCCGAATTTTCACATTTTCATAGTTGGCTTGATTGGCGCGATTTTATCCCTGACAGTCGCGCCAGCTGGCGCAGGTTGCCAGTTCATCACTTGCGCCATCCCCTGTCTGGCGCGGATTACAGCCAGACAGTCATGCCATTTCCTGTAGGTGGTAGGGTTACCCTTGGTCGGAAGCTTCTTTTGGTCAGTACTTTGCTTCTGGGTTTGTTTTAGATTCAGCTTGAAGTGGGAAGTCTGGTCTTGGTTGGGACAAATTCTTTGTTTTTTCATTTTCAGGCAGTGGCGCTTGTTGTCAGTTAGCAACTCGCGCTAATTGGCCATTGGCGCTAGTTGTCAATGTACAAGTCGCGCCAGTTGGCGCTAGTTGTCAATGTACAAGTCGGGCCAATTTCAGGGTGTATAAAAAATTGAGATTTTTTCCCTTAATCCTTCACCAGTGTGTCTTTCCCTTCGGGTCTTTCCTTTGTATGAGCATAGATTACATTGCTCATTGTTTGGAATGTCTTCTTGCTATGATTGCTTGACGTAAAAGGGAATGAATGCCTTGTTTTGATCTCATGCTTTGGAAGTCCTCTTTTTGTTTGACCTCATATGTCTTGTCGCCTTTTGAGGGATTTCGTGACAAAGTGTTTGAAACAATGATTGCATTCTTAGTGTTTGTTTACATCTCTTTTGCATTCATCCTTCATTAAGGAGTTTTGCGTTCTTTTAGTTTTCGTTTCAAATTTTTCTTTTAATGCATTAGATCACATTGGATCGAAAAGTATTTTTTGAGATTTATCATTGGACTTAGATCACATTGTTTAATGATTGAAAACTAAAAGTCGCTTTGAGTACATTCTCTTTCATTAAAAACATGCATTAAGTAGATTCTCATTTCATCGAAAAATGCATTGAGGGCATTCTTATAATTTGAAAAAAAAAAGGAAATTGTGCATAGATTAAAATTGCATAGTTTTCGGAAAAGAATTTTGCATAGATTACATTGCATAATTCACTTCGTTAGATGTTTTAGAATACTTTTGAATGGTAGAAAGTCATCTAGCCAAGTTTCGTTTTGATTTCTTTGTTTGTTGCATCATTGTTTGAAGCTCTTCCCTTAACTAGATAGCATTCATCGAATTGAAATATTTCTTTTCTCATGTAGCTTTGCATTTAGGAGTTTTTGAAACAACACATTCGTTAGGGCCTGAAAATTGAAACTTAATCGAAGATTAACTTTAAAATCTATTCAATTAACCTAAGGCAGCATTGAAATTTAACGAAACATTTTTAGAGGTCTAGGCTAGAGACGTGTTCTGGCGTCTTTAAACCTAGCAGCTGTCGTTCGCCTTCTGGCTTTAGACAGCGCTAGTATGGACTTGTGCTCCCCGTACCGTCGCGTATATAAAGGGAGACCCCTCTAGGTTTTCAATCCTTTATCCCTGACCAGAGTCCTGCCTTCTCACCGTGATACCTTAGAACACGGCATTCGGGAGACTGCACACGTACAGAAAGTCCTTGGTTGATTTCTTTTTCATTATTGAAGCCAAGGTGTATATTGCAGTTCACGGTTATTTGGTACACCCTTTTGCCTAGTGTTCCTGAGCAGTCATTTGATCTTTTCTGACTCCCTAAATTTGAAAAGATCGCCAAGCGCTTGTCCTTTCACGCTTGTGTCAAATCCGAAAGAGATAGAGTCACCTTTTTATCGTTTCTCGACTCTTAAAACATGGCTTGTTAGGATTTCTTACTTTCCAATGTGGTAAAATTAATCGCCCACGATTACACACATTTAGATATTGCTTGTTGACCGTTTGATCGTGTGCCCTTAACTCGTTTTCAGCCCGTGTGTGGTTTGAGTTTGATGGCAACTTTTTCAGAGTTTACCAACCAAGGAATCCCCTCAGAAGGGAATCCTGGTCATTTTCCTCCTTTTGGAAATGTTGGTGCTCCTTACATGGCGACGTTGTCCCTTCCTGGATTAACAGTTGGGTTACCTGTTTGGTTGTTCTCAACCTCGGTAGGCGAGAAATCTCCCTCTTGTTCAATCAGTTTCTCCACCTGAACAACCTCATGTTGATTCCAAGGTGGACCTCTCCCCTTCTTCGCCTGTTTCTGCGTCCTCCTCTTCTACTTCGCCTGGTGAAAGTCTGAATTCAAGTAACCAGGTGGCTAAGAAGAAGAAGAAGAAGACAAAGAAGAAGAAGTCCAACAAAAGAGAGGCTAAAGCTGCTGCTATTGTCTCTGAAATATCTCCTCTTGACAAACCTTCCAACCCTCCATGGAAAGTCAAGTTCCCTTGCATGTTGTGCACGGGAGACCATCTTCTTCGAGACTGCCCTGGCATCCCCAAGGTGCTCGAAGCATGGTCCGATGGCCGTCCGCCATTGCCTTTGACTTCCGGGAGCCAAGTTGGGGGCACGTCTTCAGCTGCTGTTGATAAGATTCCTAAGAAGCAGGGTAAGATCACCAATCCCTGTAAGTTGTGTGAAGGGAACCATGCCATTCACCTTTGTCCTTATATGGATGAAGCCAAGCGAGTTTTGGACAACCCAACCGATTCTACACCATGCCTTCTAGCTGGTTATAATCAGTTTTCTTTGAGTCCTCCACCAGTTGATTCCATGATTGGTCAAGAGTCATCCTTGGTCGATCTTGCTCCCTCGGAAATTCAGATTCAGGAATCCATCCCCGACCAGCCATTGGTTGTGGGATCAGTTGAACTGGCCCCGTCTACGGTGCACCAGGTCTTTTCCGTTGAGAGTGGATCTCATCCCCCTCAGGTTCTTCTTGTTTCTTTTGATTCCTCGGACTTGGAGAAAGATTCTCTTGTCCCTGTATCTCAAGAAGTTGCTCCTCCTCCTCCCGTGATGGAGGTCCCGGAGGATACCCCTCCCACCTTCGAGATGGAGGTCGTGGAGGATGCTCCTTCTTCTTTCGTAACACTAGGGGAAGACCATCTTGGTTCAATGGTAGCCCCTCCAAGTAGTTTGGTCGCTTCCTTTGATTGGAGTCGATTTGCAGGATACCGCCTTCCGTCTTATGTGCCTTTCGAGATCACAGTACAGGCTTTTGGTATGGTCGTACCCAGCACCATTATAGACGAAGGCGCGTCTGTTAGTATTCTATCCTCAACTACTTGGCAAGCTTTCGGTTTGCCGCCGCTTGCGCCTGTTACACAGAATCTGTTGGCATTTAATAGAAGAACGAGTCAACCGTTAGGGATCCTTCCAAGGTTGCCTGTTACTTTGGGAGGTAAAACTGTCCATATAGACGTGATGGTTGTTCCAGGCCCCTTAGATTTCAATCTGCTTCTAGGGCGCGATTACACCTATGCCATGGGAGCACTTGTCTCCTCCCTCTTTCGTGTGGTCCGTTTTCCGCATGAAGGAAGGATTGTGACCATTGATCAGCTTTCATTCTTTGGTCCTGATGTGACAGCTGGCCCACCATCATCCCTTCCTGGTTTTTATCCACCCGTTGTATCTGCCCCACCGCAGGTCAACTATGTGGCTACCTACCCCGTGCCTTTGCTCAGTGATGGTGCCGTTGTGCATCAAGTGCTGGGGGCATTAGGTCCTGACTTCCAGGATGTTTTCCTTCCATCGGGAGTGGAACTCTTGGAAGCAATGACTTCTTGTTCATTATGATGAGGTCTGTTAGAGCACAGTTCTTTCCCCTGTGTCAAGCTCTTTAAAAAATGAAACAAGGTTGTCGGAGCACAGTTCGTTGTCTTGTGTCAAGCTCCTTAAAAAATGAAACCGGGTCGTCGGAGCAGATTTCCTTGTCTTGTGTCAAGCTCCTTAAAAAATGAAACAACGTTGTCGGAGCAGAGTTCCTTGTCTTGTGCCAAGCTCCTTAAACCATGAAACAAGGTGTCCTGAGGATAGTTCTTTTAATGTGTCAACCTCGTTAAAACAATGAAACACGTTAGACAATTATGAATATGGCTTGAAGTTTGCTCAAAACACGAAATTTGTCTAAAGATTTATGGGCTGAAGCAGTTGCATGTTCGGTATATATTTTGAATAGATAGCCAACTTCCAGTGTTCAAAATTTTGTACCTGAAGAAGCATGGAGTGGACAAAAGGTAATTGTTTCACACTTTCGCGTATTTGGGTGTATTGCTTTCTCTCATGTTCTAGAAAAATTGAGAAAAAAACTTGACGATAGGAGTGAAAAGTATATTTTTATAGGATATAGTGATCAATCTAAGGCATACAGATTGTTTAATCCTATAACTAATATGTTTTTCATAAGTCAAGCTGTGAAATTTTTGGAAGACAAGTCTTGGAATGAAATGGAGAACAATACTTTTCCTAATCCTTTTATTCTGTTAGACGAACATCAAACACTTTCATCATGCACTCCAAGATTACAGGTTCAAGCAAAAACCAGTAGTAGTTCATCAAACAGTAGCATTTCATCATCTTTTGAGTCTGATTCTGATAATCCTAAAATGAGAAACTTAACTAATATTTATGCACAAGAAGATGTTGATGATATTGTAAATTTTACATTTCTTTCATTTCAACCTACTTGTTTTGAAGAGGCTATAAAGGACAAAGAATGGGTAGATGCGATGAATAATGAAATCAATGCTATTGAAAGAAATCAAACTTGGGATTTGATTGATCTACCTGATGATAAAAACTCTATAGGTGTCAAATGGGGTTTTAAAACAAAGTTAAATGAGAGAGGCAAAGTTGATAAGCACAAAGAAAGATTAGTTGCCAAAGGTTTTTCACATCAACCTGGAATAGATTATGGTGAAACATTTGCACTTGTTGCAAGAATTGGCACTGTTCATTTTGTATTAGCTATTGCAGCACAAAACAAGTGGGCCGATTTACCAAATGGATGTAACGTCTACTTTTTTTGAATGGCGTTTTGAATGAAGAAGTGTATGTTGATCACCCACCTAGTTTCGAAATCAAAAATCAAGAACATAAGGTGTACAGGTTGAAGAAAGAATTATATGGCTTGAATCAAGCTCAAAGAGGTTGGTACAACCGAATAGACCATTACTTTTTGAATAATGGTTTCAGAAGAAGCGACCATGAGGCCACTTTGTATATCAAGAATGACCATCAAAGTAATATTTTGATACTGTATCTTTATGTTGATGACTTAATTTATACAGGTAACATACAGTTAGATGCATTTAAAACTGCAATGAAAAATGAATTTGAAATGATAGATCTTGGATTAATTAGATACTTCTTATGTATCGAAGTGAAACAAGCACAAGATGGTATGTTTATGAGTCAATAGAAATATGCTATTGACATTTTGAAAAAGTTTAAGATGGACAGGTGTAAACCGGTGGATACTCCTATTGAAGCTAGTAAAAAATTGAGAAAATATGATGTGGGTACTATTGTTAATGCGATTTTGTATAAGCAACTTGTCGGTAGTATTATGTATCTTACGGTTACTAGACCTAATATAGCATTTGCAGCTAGTTATATTTCCAGGTTTATGGAATCTCCTGAAGACTGTCATTGGAGGGCTAGAAAAAGGGTGTTAAGATATATTGCAGGTACATCTACTTATGGTTTATCGTATGCAGCCTCTTCAAACAGTAAGCTTGTTGGTTACACAGACAGTGATTATGCAGGATGTATTGATGATTAGAAAAGCACTTCTGGCTATGCTTTTCTATTTGGTAGAAACTTGATCTCATGGTCATCCAAAAAACAACCCATAGTTGCGCTATATTCAATAGAGGCCAAGTATGTTGCAGATAATTCAGAATCATGTCAAGCAGTGTGGCTAAAGAGAATTCTCTCTAACTTCGGATATACAGAAAATGAACCTATTTCAATCCTTTGTGACAACACTTCCGATATTTCCTTGTCGAAGAACAATGTTTTTCATCAAAAGAGAAAAAATATCGACACTCGTTTTCACTTCATTCGTGAACTCGTAAAAAATGGTGATATTTTTCTCAAATTTTGTGAAAACAAGGAATAGTTAGCGAATATCTTCACCAAACTGCTAGGAAAAGTTAATTTTGAATTTCAATGTTAAAAATTAGGCATAAAACAATGTAACCCTCAAGATTAAAAGGGACTGTTAAAAGATTTAATCTTTCCATTAAGTTTTAGTTTAGAAATCAGTTTTAGAAATTAGTTTTTAGTTGGTTCAAACTGTTTCTATGTAATTGTCTATATGCATGTATATATAGATTTCTCATAATAGAATAATTTAAAACTTGTGCTCTCCAGCAATCTTTTGTATTTGTTTCTTCTTCTGTCATTTTGTCAAGTTCACGGAGTGATAAAAGGTTTGGTCCCCTCTAATGCGTTCAAACTGTTAGTTGAAGGACCTCGTGCTGTCACGTAGCGCTTTCATATTTTCCATTGCGTTGTTACCTCGCACTTTCAGGACCTCACCCTTTAAGAAACGTGTTGAATTTGACCCATAATTCAATTGTATCAACGATGATTTTTCACTATCATCATTCATTACACACGTCATATTTCAACCCTACACGACATCAAACTTGATACAATAATGATATTTTGACTGATTTTTAGTACAATTATTATATGTTTGAAGGGAAAAAAAAATTGCAATAATTTCTTTCATTAACAAAATCTTTATTAGTTTGTCACCACCTACTCAAGCTTTGTTTGGGCCTACATATACAACTATAAAACCACTAAATTTAAGAAAAAAACGAAAATTTCCATTTTGAAATCTGAAAGTCAATATTTTTAATATCTTTGGAAAGGTTAAAGTAAAAAATAAAAATGGATTTTGGGTTAAAAAAACACATTTTTAAAAGATAAAAATTTATTTTGGGTTAAAAAAAGACATTTCTCAACAAATTAAAAGACAAAAATGAATTTTTAGTGAAAAAAACACATTTCTAGGCACTTTCCATCTATAGCTCTGATACTTCTATGAAGAATTTTCCCGTATGGTATGTTTGATGGTTCCTATATCTATTGGTGATTCCATTCCCTGTAGTAACTTTTATTGATAGCTCCAATTAGACGGGCTATGGATTCATCGTGTAACTAGTTGTAAGCGTTGGCCGAGGAAACTCTGAAAGTGATAAGGAATCTCTGAAAGCGAAAGACTCGTAGTGGCTCTTAATAAATACAACTATATTTTCTTCTATGTTCACTCTCTTTTTCAACTCAAAGTTGTATCTCGAAGTGCTCTCTTAGCATCATTCTAGCGTTTTGTTTCCAAGGGCATTGTTTGGAACTCTCCAAGTTGTCTTCTGTGTGTCACATTCTCTTCTTTCAATTCTAAGAGGTGTTTACCAACTCGAAAATCTTGGAAAAGCACATCTCTAAAACATACATGTCCAATCTCTCGAGGCATCCAACATATTTACATTCACAATGTCTTGAAACATATCATTACCTATTATTTCTCAAGCAATCCAGAATCCTCATGTCTCTAGAGTCTACATTCAATTATTAGATTCACATTAGCACTAGATATGAAGAAGAGGAACCTTGGTGGCATCATTTGGCGTTCAAAATTCTAGTGGTTGCTCTTTTTTTTGGTTCATATGTGGTCGTTCACAAATTCGCCTGGGTGACACATGTGGTAGGAGAAATTTCGAGCTAGTTCATTCCATTAATTCTCATGCCAAAAGACATGTGCACTACATTAGCCACTTAACTTGAATCAACTTCGACTTTGAATTATGTTGAGAGGAAGGTGAGAAGGAAGCCTGCTTGCATTGTTGTGTGTTAAAGTCGCGAGGCCCCTACAATTCTCTGAGACTTTCTTGTGATTGAATTATACAAATCACAGCCATGGCCTCCACAACTGCCAAGAATACACCTGAGGAAGTAGGTGTTATCACCACTAAGGAAGTTGTTTTGGAGGCTCCTAAAATAAAGGTCGAGGAGCCCAAGGATGCCAAGAAGGTGAAGGTTGCCAAGGAAAAGAAGTCCAAGGCTTCCAAAGGCTCCAAGCTTTCCCCGACACATCCTCCATACTTATAGATTATCAAAGAGGTGATATTGCCCTGAAATATAAGTGAGATTCAAGTTCTAAAGTTATCGTTAAATACATAGAGGAGAAGCACATGGAAATTATATTCTTGAAAATGGCACTAAGAAAGAATTCTAATTTAATTTTCCCTTGAATTAAATTACAGTAAACTTATAATTACACATCACATGGCAGCTTGTATTACTTAACTAAGTTAGGATGACTTATTTGGTTCAGTTAATTCGAGTTAAGGGTCAAACTATAGGCATGTATAGTGTCTCCTACATTATAGGAGTCTTGGTTGAGTTTATTTTGAGTTATAATTAATTAACTTAGTTTATCTGAATCAAAATCAGTTTAACTATTTCTAACTAATGGAGGAACTAATGAGAGTTCAAAGAGTGGAACTTGGACTTGAACCACATCTAGTGATATTGTAATTAACTAACTTAGTTTATTTGAATTAAAATAAGTTTAACTAGTTCTAACTAATGGAGGAACTAGTGAGAGTTCAAAGAGTGGAACTTAGACTTGAACCACATCTAGTGATCAATGAGATAATTGATAATTCCCTCATAAATAACTCATCCATGTTAGTTCTGAGAAAGACCAAGTTGGGATTGGAGTTCAAGGGTAGTATACTATCAGTTGTATAATCATCCAAATTGTACAGGTGGTGCATGCATTCAGAGGAATGCCCTAATGGATTGTGAAGTATGGATTGGGAATTTACCTAATTAATAGGGCATAATTATTCAAGAAAAAAACACAAATAAATAAGGATCCTGGAGGGCAGAAAATTGGTTAAATATTGAGCCAAGCTTGTCTAGTAATCCATGAGATAGATAGAGATAGTGTAGAGGTTTCTCAGCTTGGAGAAAATCATTGTAATCTTCACATATTATTTGAAATGTGCAATATACAAATAGCGAGGTTTTTAGCTGAGGCTTTCCCCAAGGTATACTTGTGTGTTTTGCAATTGAAATTATCTCTTTCATGTTTTGTGATTTCAAGATATAAATTGGTTTCCACAATCGGTAGAATAGATTCAAATATATTGTCTTAGAATATTACAATTATCAGCTAAATATACGTGGATTTTCTACACCTTCCCCCAAAATTTCAAGAAGATGCTCACCATACAGATAAAAAAGCTTGTTTTGGATGGAAATGTTACCAAGGTGAAAAACTTCTTTCAAGTTGGTCGAGGAAGCCAAGAAGGCAAAAAAATACACGAAGAATGAAAAGTGAAAAAAAATGGAAGAGAGATATTATGTAATGGATATAATATTTGGTTATTATTACCACATATGATATGAACATCGAAGTTTTAGACTTCATATCTCCAGTTTCAGTATTCCTGAATTTGATACATACAAGTCAGATATGCATGCTCGAGCTTCATAGCCTCTGAAATATTATCATAGTCTCTAGTGCATATTAGAATATATCCATAACTGCAACAATAAATTATAATAAAAAATACAGTTTAGACAAGAATAGAAAATTCGAACAAGTGGTGATTTTTCGTGCAGAAACAGAGAAAAAGAAACGATGAATCTAGTGGTTGCATTGTGTAGATCCGTGTTTGGGAAGAATTTGACCTTCCGCAACAATATTCATGGAATTGTTGGAACAAGCATAGGCATAAGAAGAATGTTTTTGGATTTTACATCACGGGAACCTATGAGCCCACAGTTAAACATGTGGATTAAATGAGCCTCGAAATTGAACCTTGTACCCAAATTCTATCCCTCTACCTAGCGCAAAGGGACTGACGACACCTCACAAATTTTTTCCACGTGTTGGATTTTAACTAAAACTCTTTCAACTTGTTGGATAAGACGATGAAAATGGAGAGCAGGGACTAGTTGGGATGAACCGTGGCTTCTCACCCAAACCCCGTAAGGATCGTATCTGTTCACCCCAACCTCGTAAAGAAAACACCTTCAGTATAATTATGATTGAAATTGTGTTTTAATGATTTCCATCCCACCTCACAATTAAAATAAGTGGAACATAAATTCTACTAGACTCAATATAACTTTTTCTCTCCATGAACATTATCTTGGCTCATCAGAATCATTAGTAGGTAGTTCCAAAGAAAAACCAACGAGAAGAGTAATAAGCATGCATGTCTATCAATATTTTTATCACAAACTTTTGCAGCTAATGCCATCGCCATGTAGATCCTTTATAACAACAAGGTGGTAAGAAGTTTTTTATGATACTTGTTTCATTATTAAAATACTATTGATTATAGCAGAAGAATATCTGTTTTTTGAAAATGAGCCAAATATAGTATTATGTTTCATATGCGAAAATTGCATTAAAAAATAATCAATTTTAATACTGCATTCATATTAACATGAAACCATTGTTTATTACATTCACATAATTTCACATCTTAGAAGAGTTACTCTATAGTGTATTGGGGAAAGTGTTATTATCATTGGGACAATTGTATAATTCAAATCTCTCTTTTTTATCTTAAAGCAAGTTTATCTTGAGTTAATGTGGTGTTGAGGTTGATACTCACTATGAATCAATCAAAAGAGAAATTATCAATAAAAAGATTACATGTCATAAAATTCACTCAATATTATCAAAAGGTATATTTTTTTCAAATCCCAAGTTGTTGTCATGAAATGCAAGTGGCCAACTCAATACCAAACCACAATCATTCTCAACACCTTATATGTCAAAACCTAAAACACTTTTTCTTTTATTTTAAAAAAATATTAATTATCACTACAACAAGCATGTCCTTATCAATTGTATGAGAGTTTTAATAATAAAATATATAACCTTTTTGATATGTGGATATGGATCCTTAACTGTGGTAAGGTACCCACACCATTGTTACTTATTTCAATTTTCTTGTTAACAAAGTGTTACACATTAATTTGTCACCGTCCCTACCATTCCCCATCCCGCACAATGGAGGACCCATTTTGTGACCAATAAGCAGTGTCATGCCTTGCAAATACCATCATTGCATCCCTTTCCATGAGGACAACATTCCTTCTGTTGATCATTTCCTGAGCAGACCCCTAAAAACACCTATTTTTGCCTTGGCGCTGGTAGCCCGTTATGTCCTCGCGCCAATGGGGAAAATTAACACTGAGCCCGCGCCAATTGGCGCTCTGTCCCAGTTAAGCACCCACGCCAATCGGCTTATGGAAAGTTTTTTTAAAAAAGAGGCGAAGTTTCAGTTACAACAACTTCGTGGATGGAGTCATCGGGGAGTGGTTTTCGCACGAACTCTTGACCTTCCTCCTGGTCTCTTGTTTCCACCATATGGGGAACCTCCCAAAGGATAAGGCCTCCCCTTCCCGCTATTGTAGGGATCCCAACCTCCTCCTCTCCTCTATAAATATAGCCTTCCATCCATTGATGAAGGGGTTTGAAAAAGTGATAGTCTTGGAAGTGCCCCAAGCTACAACATGTATTCCCAAGAGCCTTCGTGCTGTAAAGAATCCTCTCTTTCCCTTAAGGCCAACTCAAGTAAGGAGACCATTGTGAAGAGACTCTGGAGAGGTTTTCCCTTTCCTTGGCGAGCTTTGCGAGACGTGGACGACCGGAGACCCGTCCGAAGGAGACCGCGACGTCAGAACTTGGTTGTAATCTTTCTTTGCTCATTATTTAATAGATGATTATGATTATGGTTCCACTCTGTTTTCCATCATGTTAATGCGAGTAACATCCTTTCTGACTGATGTTTAGTTACGTGTATTGGATTTTATGCTTGTATCTGTTCGTTTCTTCCATGTCCAGGTGTTCATCCGCAGAGATCGTGGAGGGATTGTGATCTGCCAAGGCTGAGGAACAGGGACGCTTCTTCTTCAGATCATAGCGTTGGAATCCAGGTAGGCTTCTATTCCTAGTCTTTTCATTCGTAACTAGGAACTTGCGTTGTAACATTTCGTGATTGTTGCTAGACCCTTGCTGGGCTAGTAGGGATCGCCTCTGTCCGCAGAGGGGATTTACCTCCTCAACAATTTGGCGACTCCGCTGGGGACGTCCAGTTTTAATTATCTCATTTTGATTGTCTCGTTTTGATTGTTTCGTGGTTTTCCTTGCTTGGTTGGCCTTCTGGGCTGGGTTCTTTTGTGTTTTGGCTTTTGGTTTAGCCCCAGAGGATCAGATCTGACCTCTGCTTTTCCGAATTTTCACCTTTTCATAGTTGGCTTGATTGGCGCGATTTTATCCCTGACAGTCGCACCAGTTGGCGCAGTTTGCCAGTTCATCACTCACGCCATCCCCTGTCTGGCGCGGATTACAGCCAGACAGTCGCGCCATGTCCTATAGGTGGTAGGGTTACCCTTGTTCGGAAGCTCCTTTTGGTCGTGCACCTTGCAGGTTTGTTTTAGATTCGAAGCTTGAAGTGGGAGATGCACGGTCTTGGTTGGGACAAATTCTTTGTTTTTTTCATTTTCGAGACGTGGCGCTTGTTGTCAGTTAGCAACCCGCGCCAATTAGCCATTGGTGCTAGTCGTCAGTGTACAAGTTGCGCCAGTTGGCGCTACTTGTCAATGTACAAGTCGGGCCAATTTCA
>CM076575.1:1995433646-1995759850 GCA_034641835.2 Pinus albicaulis
TCGGGAAACTCGGAAACAACAGGCTGCTGTGGTTCAACAGAAGGCTGAGAAGCTTCTGAAGAATCGTCCGTGTAAGGACTACCAGTAGACGAAACCGAAGGTTCCGCCACCGTGGCAAAAGACTAGAGAAAAAGAGCAAACACACACACGGGCTGAAAACGAGTTAAGACACACGATCAAACGGTCAACAAGCAATGTCTAAACGGGTGTGTAATCGTGGGCAATTAATTTTACCACATTGGAAAGTAAGAAATTCTACCGTTTCATATTTTAAGAGTCGAGAAACGATAAAAAGATGACTCTATCTCTTTCAGAGTTGACACAAGCGTGAAAGGACAAGCGCTTGACGGTCTTTTCAAGTTTAGGGAGTCAGAAAAGACCAAATGACTGCTCAGGAAAACTAGGCACAAAGGGTGTACCAAATATCCGTGAACTGCAATATACACCTTGGTTTCAAATAATGAAACAGAAATCGACCAAGGACTTTCCGTACGTGTAGGTAGTCTCCCCGAATGCTGTGTTCGGTGTATCACGGGTATAGGGCGGCAGACTCGGCTTCCTGTGGATAAAGGATTGAAAACCTATAGGGGTCTCCCTTTATATACGCAACGGTACGGGGAGCACAAGTCCGTACTAGCACTGTCTAAAGCCAACAGGCGAACGACAGCTGCTAGGTTTAACGACGCCGGAACACGTCTCTAGCCTAGACCTTTCTAAATATGTTTCGTTAAGTTCCAATGTTGCCTTAGGTTAATTGAATAAATTTTACAGTTGATCTTCAATTAAGTTTCAATTTTCAGGCCCTATCGTATGTAGTGTCTCCTAAATGCAAAGCTATATGCCACAGTGCAACATTTCGTTCGATGAAAACTAGTTAGAGAAGAGTTGAGAGCTTTTGTACAAACGAAATGAACGGAAGACAAACAATGAGATCTCTAATGCGACTATTGCAATTGAAAAATTTTCATTCAAAACACTAATCACTAGCGATATGGAAAAGATCACAATTTGCACTAATTAACAAAAGCAAAAGAGATTTTTTTTTTTTATTTTCAATGTTTAATAGCTAATATGCACTAAACAAGCTTGAAAACAAATGGAGCAACTTGAGAAACGATATTCAAGAGAGCGAAACAAACATATTTCACTCAACAACACAAGCAATCAGATCCTCAAATCGACCAAAGTCTCTCAAAACAAAGAAAAGACTCAAAAGCTTCCAATGGACTATGTGATCTAGGTCCAAGGCAAGACCAAACGAATTTCGAATGAAGGACTGGACAATAACCCAAAAATCGCAACAAAACAATGAACAACTACTTAGAGGATGCGGAGAATCAATCAGATAGTTGACAGGACAATCAAAACACCAAAACTCCCAAGGAGGGCTCGATACACTAAGCCACTAGATGCCCTAGGGCTTAAAACGTGAAATTGGTAGATAAAAGCAAACAACCAAGGGACGGAGGTGAATTCCCAGTCAAACAAGACTCCAACACACTCAGGCAGTCGGAAAATCAAGAAGAAAAACACTGATCAAATCCAGAGAGCTCAAAAATGAGGAAACTCAAAAATCTTACAGGGGTGGCGCGACTGTAAGGGTGAAACTGGCGCCAGAAAGCAATTGGCGCGGGCTGGACAAAGGCAACGTGCGCCAATTGGCGCGACTGTCGGGTTAAAAACCGCGCCAGTCGAGTTTCTCAAGCAAAATTAAAAACAAGCTACTCCAGAAGCAGACCAATGCAAGCTAAGCAAACCAAGAAGCAAAAACAGTGAAAGAACCCAACCCAGAAGGTTCATCAAGCAAGGGAAAACATAAAACAATCAAAGCGAGACAACACAAACGAGACAATGAAATCCGGACGATCCCCAGTGGAGTCGCCAAATTGTTGAGGAGGTAAATCCCCTCTGCGGACAGAGGCGATCCCTACTAGCCCAACAGGGGTCTAGCAACAATCAAACAATGTTATGACGCAAGCTCCTAGTTACGAATGAAAAGACTAGGAATAGAAGCCTACCTGGATTCCATCGCTATGATCTGAAGAAGAAGCGTCCCCGTTCCTCAGCCTCGACAGATCACAATCCCTCCACGATCTCCGCGGATGAACACCTGCACATGGAAGAAACGAACAGATACAAGCATAAAATCCGGCACACGTAACTAAACATCAGTCAGAAAGGATGTTACTCGCATTAATATGATGGAAAACGGAGTGGAACCATAATCATAATCATCTATTAAATAATAAACGAAGAGAGATTACAACCAAGTTCTGACGTCGCAGCCTCCTTCGGACGGGTCTCTGGTCGTCCACGTCTCGCAAAGCTCACCAAGGAAAGTGAAAACCTCTCCGGAGTCTCTCAACAATGGTCTCCTTACTTGAGTCAGCCTTAAGGGAAAGAGAGGATTCTTTACAGCACAAAGGCTCTTGGGAATATGGAGATTCAAAGCTTAGGCTCTTCAAGACTAGCTTGCCATGGGATTGAGCAGGCTTTTATAGATGGGGAAGGAGGGAGTTGGGATCCCTATTATTATGGGATTGGCCCTATCAACAAGGAAGGTTCCATAGGAGGTGGCAAAACCACTTCCCCTCCATAGAACTCCCGCAGCCAAATCTCCCAACTCAAGATAGGATCCACGAAGTTGTTGTAGTCGAAACTTCGCCTCTTTTTTTAAAAAACTTTCCAAAAGCAGAGTGGCGCGGGTGCAACACTGGGACAGAGCGCCAATTGGCGCAGGATCAGTGTTAATTTTCCCCCATTGGCGCGAGTACATAATGAGCTACCAGCGCCAAGGCAAAAACAGGTGTTTTTAAGGGTCTGCTCAGGAAATGATCAACAGAAGGAATGTTGTCCTCATGGAAAGGGATGCAATGATGGTATTTGCAAGGCATGACACTGCTTATTGGTCACAAAATGGGTCCTCCATTGTGCGGGATGGGGAATGGTAGGGACGGTGACAAATTACTGTGTAACACAAAGATATAATGATGCAACAACACCAAGTGAGATTAAAACTCATAATCGTTTACCTACATATATGAATCCTTTTAGCATTTGATAAGGTTCTTATGCCATTTGTACTTATTTTTATTTTCTTTTTAGTATAATGTGTAATATAATAATAATGTTGAGTGAGAATGAAATTGATAACCAATTCCCCATGAATATGGGTCCTCACTTAAAAGTGTCAAACTAGGTGTTTACATTAGCAACCACTCTTCATATAGTTTCAGTAGAACCCATTTAAAACATTTCTTTGTTTAGAATGGTTGATCCATAAAGTTATATGTATATTTCACTCGACATTTTGTCACAATATATTTGCTAATATTATATTAAAATTTTGAAATTCTATACTATTACAGTTTTATTAAATTTCCATATTTGTAGATTTTACTGTAATTAGTGCCTACGTGATAATATAAATTATGCATAAAGTAGAGAACAACAAAATAAAAAATCACATACACACATAAGACACAAGATATGTCTTGGAAACCCTTTCAGGAGAAAACCCAATTGGAAGGTGAGGTCACTCTGCTCTCTTTTTTTGTTTGGAAATATGGTTGCAGGTACAAAGAAGTACGATTTGTGCTCTGTGGACTACTATAGTGCACAAATCCTCTCTATGTGCTCTACCTCCTATCCATGTTGGCTATTTTCTCTTACGAAAGAATGGAATGTCTCTTACTCTTAGTGGCACGGTTATAACATAGCCCGATAACCTACTAGTGGTTAAGTTTGACCACATTAACTCTTAACTAGAGTTATTATATAGACTCTTCAAGAGTCTTTTACATCATAATCACGTGGATAGCCACTTTTTCCATGAATAATGGGGGCTGATGAAACATCCTCTCGAACCATGGTAGTGAAAACATGAAGGTCAACTTCTGAGTGGCATAACTCTTGCATATGGACTCCTCAAAACACTCTAGGAAGGTTTCAGACCTCGTTTTTCCAAACCGGGTCCCACCGATAAAAACAATCACATGATCTAATTCCTCTACTTTTTCTACTCTTGATGCATCAAAATTGATTACAAACAATATAATGATCCAATTTAGATCACACCTCCACATTTGGGAGGCTTTTGGTCCCTAAAAGATTCTACTAAATGAGGTAAGGAAATTTTTCATCCACCTTCTCTCTAGTGTACCATTTATATTTACTTGGAAGTTGTCCCTTCAACCCAATATACCAAAGTTCATGTTTCCTTTGTCTTTTAGTTTGGTACCTCTTCCACAAAATTGTATCTTTTATCAACTTTGATTGAGAATCTAGTGCCAAATCCTCCATAAAAAGTAGAACATGTTCCTCTTCCTAATATAGCATGGAAAGTTCGTAGAGTTTCAAATTCTCTACATTCACAATTGATTAAATGAGCATATATGGTGGTAAACTGAGTCAACATGCATTATCACCCACCTTTTCTAGTATCTCGAAGGGACCATACCTCATAGTCATGATTTTCTTACCAGGCCCTTGCAACCTCTCCTTGTTCAATTGTAGCCATACTCTTTCTCCCACAGTGAAAAATTTCTTTGTTATGTGTTGATCATGCCTGGCCTTATACTTATCCTATAAATTATGTAGTGTTTCTTGTTCCTATAGATTGATATACCTCATCTTATCTATAAAATTTTCATCCCTCAAATCATCTCCTGTAATATTTTACCTCCCTCCTCCTTGCTTCCCATATGCAATATCTAAAGTTGAAGGTGGAAAATATCCAAAACAAGTTTCAAATGGGGACTTTCTTGTATAAGTGTGGGTTGTTATGTTGTACGAATGTCGAATATATACCATATTATCGTCCCAGGTCTTTGGATGCTTCTGGTTGTATCGCTTCAGAAGCTACACCAAAGTCTGATTGACTGCTTATCTATGCCCAACTGTCTATGGATGGAATGTTGTAGATATATTCAACTTTGTATCCATATTATCCCACAATGTAGTCCAGAATTCAGTGAGAAATATTGTATCCCTATCTGAAACGATGCTCCTTGCTATCCCAAAGTGCACCTAGACGTATACAAAGAACAACTTTGTTGCTTCTTTCTTGTTGATGGTATTTTTACATGGCATCAAAACATGCATCTTGTTGAACTTGTCAACTACCATAAAAAGGTAGTCGTGCCCCTTCCTATTTGATGGTAAATCGCCCAGAAAGTCTACGGAAATGCTTTTCCAAGGACGAGTAGGTACATGTAAGGGATGATATCGAATTTTTTTCATGTTGTTAGGCTTTTTGGTATAAGAAAGCATGCATCCCCTTATGAACCTAGCTACCTGCTCTTGCATCTTGGGCCAATACACATACCTATGGAAGTTAGCCATGGTCTTCCCTACACTAAAGTGCCCTAAAACCTTAGAGATGTGAGCCTCTCTAATCAGTTTCAATAACTCACCTTTAGGAACACATAGCTTATCCATACTATAGAGTAACCCATCTTAGAGATGGTAGTCAATGGTGTTATCGTCATTGTGCACATGACTTTGACTCTACAACTATCGATACACCTCCTTGAAGTCCTCATCCTCTGAATATGACTCTTGCATCATGGGTGAATGGCTCCATGTGCATAAGATTCCCCAAATATTTTATATTTGATTTGGGTGGCCTTTAAAGCATGTCGAATAACTTCCTATACTTGATCACCAAATGAAGCTATTGTAAGAACCCCATCCACATGTAATTCCTAGTATGTTGTAGCTTACTATGGGGCCGCAAGTATTGTAAAAGTTGGTGATTTGTGTGTATTATTGTCCCCTTTCCCATAAAATAGTGCTTCCACTTCTTCACAGCTTACACCATAGCCTATAGCTCCTTGTCATAGGTAGGGTAGTTAAGAACTACCCCATGAAATACTTCTGAATGGTAGCATATAGGCCTTCCTCCCTGCATCAAGACAACTCCCATTACATACCCAGTCACTTATGTCTCCACTTCAAAGGGTCTTTGCAAGTTTGGTAATGTCAGAACCAGTGCTTGTCTGATCTTCTTCTTTAGCTCCTTGAAATCATTTTATTGACCGTTTACCCACTGGAAAATTCTGCCACTTGTTGTGATGTCATGGAGCGATGTTGCTATGGCTAAAAATGAGGCTATGAATTTACTTAAGTACTATGTTTCCCAAATGAAAATCCTGACCTCAGAAACATTAGTAGGCACTATCCATTTCATGATGGCCTCCATATTGGAAGGATCTATGTGCAGCTCTCCTCCACCTATCACATACCCCAAATACACCAAATATTGTTGCACAAACTCTCACTTCTTGAGATTTTCTAACAGTTGGTGATTCTTCAATTTTTCTAGCACCTGCACCAAATGTGAAATTTTCTCCTCCACCTATCACATGCCATAAATACACCAAGGATTGTTGTACAAACTTGCACTTATTGATATTTTCTAGCAGTTGGTGTTTCTTCAATGTTTCTAGCACCTGTGCCAAATGTGAAATGCGCCCCTCCTGGGTAGCACTATATACTAGTATATCATCCAAATAGACAATAACAAATGAATCTATAAAAGGGCACAATACATAATTCATTAATCTCATAAACATAGTTGGTGCATTACATAGGCCAAATGGCATAACTAACCACTCATACAAACCTTGTCTGGTTTTGAAGGCGGTCTTCCATGTATCTTCTTCTTTGACTTGAACTTGGTGATATTGAGACTTCAAGTCCATCTTGGTGAAGTATTTTGCTTGCTACAATTGATCCAAAAAATCATCTATCCTAAGTAGGGGGTATCTATTCTCGAGCGTTATTTTGTTCAACCCCCTATAATCTATACACATATGGCAACTCTCATCCTTTTCTGGCACAATTATGATGAGTGACCCAATGGTTATGTACTCAGTCGAATGACACCATGTTCTAGCATCTGACCCAATTTTTTCTTCACCTCACTTGCTTTTATGACAAATTTCCTGTATAGAAAATATTTAGCAATGGAGACTATGGAAATAATTGGATCCTGTGCTCCACTTCACTCTTAGGTGGTAAGCCTTTAGGATCTGAGAACACATCCATGTATGCTTGTAACAACTCCTCCAATTGTTTTTTATGCTTCTTAGTACACCCTTCCAGGGATCCCTTGTCTATTATTGACTCCTCTACATACTGACTTTCTATTACAAATAATAAAACATACTTCTTGATGGAACTGATCAATTTCTTGGCTTGGTTGGCACTTCTAGGTGAATTTTCGACTTTCCTTTTTTCACATTGAATATGAACGATTTTCCATACTTGATGACCCAGTATTGGTTGGCTCTCCTCATGAATATTGCAACTCACATTTACATGTATGGACTCCCAAACACGACTCCACATACATCAAGGGGAACCACATTTATATCTACTTCAACAATATAATCAACACTGATAGTAATATAATTTTTCATTATTTTTTTAACTTCAGCTTTGCATCCTTATTTACCTATCCCAATGGATATGGGTTTGGATGATCACAAACTTGCAACCCCAACTTCTTGACCAGCTATGCTGTAGTGAGATTCGCCTGTGATCCTGAGTTAAACTGATCATCAATATTTGTATTCTTGACCTATATATTTATATGGAATAGTTGGTCATTTATTTCTCTTCCTGTTGTTCAAGGCTACTCAGATTCACCATGCTCCTTTTGCACTAACGTATAAACGATCTTCTCAGTCATGTTCGAGTTTCTTTCAACTTGGTTTCTTGAATCAGTGGCCATGAGATTATTCTTCTTATTATCATTCTTCTTGTTCTCTAGGTTTAGCTCTAAATTCAGCTTCCAACACTTTTCCTTTGCATTCCCATCAATGTTGTAGTGGTTGCAATGGTTGCAGTGGTTGTTGGGATCTTTTCACTAGTGTGCTATGGTTGTAATTTTTTATCTTTTCCTCCTTTTTGCTTCTTCTTCCCCTCCTTAGAATCATTCAGTTTCTCCTTTTTCTTAGATCCACTTTATTTCTCTCTCTCCAAGCCTATGTTCTCCAGGTATTGTGCCTTTACACAAGCCTCGTCCACTGATTTGGGCTTGAACAACATCACTTGCTCACACAGATGGTAGTGCATACCCCCTAAACACTTGAGGAGTACATCTTGATTCCTTGGAGAGATACCCAAAACTATATCCATATTTTTGAACTTCCTAGACCATAGTGTACTCTTGAACACTTTGGCCTAACTTTTTCCTGAAGTAGTACCACCAGATCCACTGGTCCTCCATGTACCCAATGACATAAAACGATGAATTAATGAGGGTTTTGAATTCTTCCCAGTTAGTCACTAGAGGTTATCCATCCAAACTAAAGATCTTTATGTGGTTCTCCCACCAATTCAACCCTATAATTTTAGTCCTGCAAATTAGATATTCGATCCTTCCTTAATTTTATGGATGTTGAAATAAACTTCCAATTACTGCAACTAGTGGTTCAACTTCAGAGCATCGATCTCACTGTGGTGTGGTTTGATATTGAATTTCCTTCTATTCATGGCACTCGAACCATGTTGTCACTCTGACATCTAACTGCATCAACTACCACTTATCCATCCCGTTAATGTGTATTGTGGGCCCCTATGACAAGGTAATGATCCATGAGATAAGACATTTCAATGGAATTTGCCCAAATTTCTTCGCTCTTGGGACTATTTCTTCACGTTGCCCCACCTTTCACCTGAAGGTATGTCTACATGTTCTTTCTCTACCCACTTGGCTCGAAATTCCCTCTACTGGAGGTCTCTACTTAAGTGGATGCCTCCACTTGGTCTCCACTCAGCTTATCTAATTTTGTTTTCTCCACAACTTTATGAGGTTTCTTCTAATGTTTCATTTTGAGAGGTAATTCATGCTCCCTCTCAACCACCAAGTCTCTACCATTTTACTTGTTCCTAAAAGCTTTTCATCCATCTTTGACCTCGAGAGAATACAGGTTCTTAACTCGCACACTAATATGTTTAATATTTATCGTGGTGACGTGTCTAAGGAAAACCTTCCCTTTGTTAAATATCACATCGTCTAGGCACTCTGGAAACTCAGATCTACGTTGTAATTGTCTCGCTGTCACAAAATTTTCTGAAAAAAGAGTTGATTTTAAATCGGTGATATCTCCCTCATCCGAACTCTGATTCAGCCAATTATTTTTTTGTAATTTGGGTATTTTTTGCAAGGAATCTAGATTTTCTATTTGTTTTTGAAAAATTTACACAAAAATGTTCATATATTCTTTTGAAATTCGTCGCCCAAAAAAATTATTCTCTGATACCATGTATAAAATCCACATAGATTCAGCTGATCTTGTAATATGTTAAAATAAAATACTTGAATCTATTCTACAATTTGCGGAAACCAATTACGATCCCACAATCACATAAAAAAGAAAGAGAAATAATTTCAATCCCACAACACAAATATTTATCTGGGGAAATACTCAACTTAAAACAATGTTATCTATATATTGCATAAAGTCAAGAATATGAAACAATACAATGTGTCTCTTAGGCTTGAGATATCTCTGCACTATCTCTGACTGTCACACTACCAACCTGTGCACAAGCTTCTCTTGGAATGCCTTTCTCTCACAAGATCCATGCACAAACTTGTGCTTCTTATTTCTTGGTCTCACCAACTCGTGTTCACCAAAACAATGATTAAAATTGTGCCTTCATCCCTCCTTTTAAAGGAAATTTTCTCTAATTAAGGAATGATTTACTTTATGCCTTCTTCTAACTACATGCACCACCTATACAATTTGGATGATTAGACAAGTGATAGTACACTTCCCTTTAACTCCAATCTCAAGTGGGTATTCCTCAGAACTAACATGCATGAGTTATTTATGGATGAATTAGCAGTTATCTGATTTATCACTGCATGTGAATGAAAACGATTTTAATTCACTTGAACTCTCATTAGTACCTCCATCAGTTAGAACTAGTTAAACTGATTTTAACTCAAATAATTAAGTTAAAAAATTACAACTCAAAATAAACTGCAACTAGACCCCCTAAAACTTAGAGTGAACTCTACATGCCTCCAGTTTGACCCCCAACCCGAAATGACTGAGCTAACTAAGTTGATGGAGGAGAATCCGAGAAAATTTCATTGAAAATGGAATCCGAAACTGTGAAAGGGAAAATGTGAACCGTCATTGTAAATTGGGGTAAAGTTTATTAAAACAGACTAAATTGATGGAGCTGATAAGATTTAATTAATTACAATTATCTTCCGTTTATGTATATCAAGAGAATTAGGGTTTGTTTGAGCAATTAAGGGAGAAAAATTAGGATCTTAGATGATCCACGCTCTTGTAATTTCTCTATAAAAGAGTTTTTGTGTGGTGTGAAGGAAGGTTTGAGAGAATACAATGTAGCTGCATAAGGAATTGTTGAATAAGGCTGAAATTCCTTAGACTGTATGTGATAGTTTGTATATAATTGAAATACATATTATGACAATTTTGGTGTGGTGAATATTGTTTATTTATAATTTAGATTATGAGTTAAATGTGTTTTGTGGATTTACTAATCAACCATCGACCATTGTGTTAGGGTCTCTGTAATTTGCAATATTGGCAAGAACAAATGTTGCAGAGCCTACATCAAAACCACTTTGGAATCCTAGGATCTAGCCCTCTTGGATTTAGAGAGGGATCTCTCTATATGAGTGTTTTCAAAGATATGATCTTTAAGGTTTATAGTATGACATTAGGCTAGTTATAAGGCACAAGGGTTTTTGTTTGTTTTGGTTGGAATGAATATAATAAAAATGAAGGAAGTCTTTTTGAGGGGTAAAGGTGTGATTAGGTTGAAATAATGGTTTAGCTGATAGGATAGGTAAGAAAAAATATCAATCCATTGGGCTATGGAGTCACAAAAGGATTTAATTGCACAACAAGTTTCAAGAGTGGTCCATGGGGCAAGTCATCTATGTCAAAGGATTCTTTAGATTTATTTGTGATATGGAAACATAAAAAGTGTTGTGAAAGAAAAAAACACACAAGAAAAACAAAGGGCAGTCTAAGATCAAGTAAGTACTTTTAAACTAGCCTACTTTTCACATGCACTTAATGGAAAGACACAAAAGTAACCTATGATCAGGTAAGTACTTTTGAACTAGCCTGCTTTTGATATAATTTTAAGGGAGAACATTAAAAACAAAGAATAGCTTAAGATCAAGTAAATACTCTTAAATTAGCATGCTTTTAGCATATTCTCAAGGAAAAGTAGTTTAAAACAAATAATAGCTTAAGATCAAATAAGGACTTTTAACTTAGTCTTCTTTCAGCATATTTTCAAAGGAAAACAATTAAGATGAACATAAAAAGTAGCCTAATATCAGGTAAGTACTTTTAAACTAGCCTGATTTTGACATACTCTTAAGGGAAATTTTCAAACCAACTGTTGAAGATAAACTAGAGGACAGGGCTAACCATATACTTCCCTAGTTCAACTTTAATTAGCAGACTTTTTAAGAACATTCAAGGACAAAATTTCAAGTTTTACTCAGCCAGACATGGACTCACCAACATTCCTAGACTGATTACACTCTACTGAATTATCCCCAAATACACAATTAGCAGAAAACATAAAGATAAATATTTATCAGTGATATTTAGGGTACTTGACAGTAAATCATAATCTATATTTGTTGTTCTTTATCAAAGAAAGTGGACAGTATGGAAAACATGAGAAAAATGACAATTACAGTAGGAAACACATCACCATTGACATAAACGAGGATCTCATAAATCAACTTGTGTCTTTGATGTTCAAACCAGTTACAATCTTTAAGTCCAGTGGGTCTTTTACAACTTAAAACTTCTCATTTCAGCCTATCTTTCTTCAATTACAAAACAAAGCTTTAGCAGCCTCAATAGCTATTTACACTTGACAATTATTCAACCAACAATAATAATGAACTCCTCATATGATATATATAGGTAAATTTGAGGAGGTGGAGTGAAAGGAAGGTCTATTTGTTCAATTAATATAGAGTAAGTGCTTCTTGACCTTTGGGAGGCCAAATGGAGAGGTTTTCAGATGTTTTAACTCTGTTTTAATCAATTTTACATTAGCTTTTATCTACTTCAGTCACTTTTGTTGACTTTGGAGGCTTTTGGTAGGCTGTAAATTAATTCTGCGCTGTATTTGGAAAATATCTCTAACTGTGCATTCAATTTGTATTCTTTTGAGGAAATGGGCTTGTAGGTGGCATTTCTGATATTTGGAGTAGAAAAGGCTTTAGTGATTTGGCATTTGAAGCCTTCTTTTGGGTGGTATGTCTGTATTTGACACTTTAAACTCTGTTTAGGCCTTTGGTATTGATTTTGTGCCTTATAATCATCTTCAGGCCTTTAAACTCTTTCTGCTGACTGTATTAACCTTTAATCCTGTGTTTTAACCTTTAAATCATTGGTTAAGTATTTAATCTCCAGGATTTTTGACTTTAAGATTTATCTTCAAGCTTCACTGTCTTTTCCCTTTGCTGTGGACATGAGGTTTTCATCGAAGCAAGAGGGTTTCATAATATAACCAAGACTCATGGAGCACTGGTCAAACCATGAAAATAAACCCTGGTAACTCCCCTTTTTTCATGATTTTTCCTCTGTTTGGACCAAGAGGATCATCACCTTCTGGCCCTATCCTTTTATGGACTGTAGGGGGGCTTTCGGCCCTAAAAATGCCATAGAACCTGCCAAAAAAATCAAAATAACATTATAAAATCCTACGGCATTGGCAAAATTTCTTACAGAGGTTTGAAGGAGGCAGAAAGGAGGCAGTAGGAAAAATGCATGGGGGGGAGGCAAAAATACGAAAGGAATGGTTTAAAAATCTAATTATGGCACGGAATGGAAAAATGGTTTTGTGAAAACCATTAGTGGTTTTCGTGCGGAAAATGTGTGGTAAGTGGTTTTTTATAAATAGAACGCAATATCGTTGATTGTATGACATGCGTCCCCTAGAAAATTGATGGTTTCACGTGAGTTTGGGTGGTTAAGCCCTGGACGGCACAGTTACACGGAACGTGATGTTGACTGTTGGATGAGGAGGGGCAGATCCAATGGTGGGGGAGGAGCACGATAGGAAAGGTGCATGGGCGAGGCTTTTAGTGGGAGCCAAGTGGCAAGAAACCATTGGGAGAGGTGGCCGGGTAGTGGGAAGTGGGTCGAGAGGGGTGATAAGGTGACCTAAGGTGGAGAAAAAGGGGCTAGTGGCTAGGATTTTTAGTGCCAGGTCACGGGTGCAGATCATAGGACTGGGAAGGAGGTGGGGCAAATCTAGATGGGGCTTAAAACCCAAATTTTTAATATCAGTGAAAAAAGGATTAAATGAGGCTTTTTGAAGTGTTTTTTAAGATTCCGATAAGGAAAAGGGGACAATTTAAACCATATAAAAGGATTTTTTATGAGTTTAAAAGGGATTTTTGAAGGTTTTTTACGATAATGAAGGGTAAATGAGAAGGAGAAAAGGGGATTTTTCAGAGGAAAATGAAGGATATGTAAAGGGGAAAAATGAGTGAGAATGGAGGAATTAAAAAGCTTAAAACAGTTCTTTCTGAAACCAACAGGACTCCTTTGAAGGCTTTGAAGTTTAGATATAAGTGGATTGGATCTCTTAAGGGTGAAAAACACAGAGAGGCTTCAAGAATGAGATATTTTCTCTGAAAATAATCTCTTGAAGGCTCAAGACCTGTTTTAGCCATCATTTGTTTATGAAAAAAAATTACTGATCGCTAACAGTGGCTCCACTTGGGGATGGCAGCTCCTTGGAGGTGTCAAGAACTTCAGAAATTGATCTCTAGGATCTAGACCTATGCCTTATCCATTGAAAACATTTTCTTCCTTGATCATGCTGCTTGAAAAAGATGATCAGTACTTTGTATTAGCAAACAAATTTCTCCCAAACATTCTACCTACACAACCTACTTGTCCTAACATTTTTTCTTCAATAAGGTGCACTTGGACTTGCAAACCTTTTAACATCAACATTTTGTTCTTTTATTGAAAGCAGAAAACTAATCTAAATCTACCCTTATTTCCTCCATGAGTTCAGATTAAGAAGTTGAACTCATTAATTTTCTACCTAAGCTACTATCTCGGAGGTTTAAACTCTCTGACAAATCTTATTCTGTACATTCTAAAATAGAAAATTTAAAGCATAGCCAAGTTAGGATTAAACTGTCTGACTTGCTATGATGTCTATGGCTATATGTGCAAGCTGCACATAGACTTTATTTGCAGAAAATTTAAAACAAAACTTGAAGGCTTAATATCTGAGATTTTAAAGCAACCTTCATTCTTCCTTATGACTCATATTTTGATCTGTTTTTAGATTCATCCCTTTGCTTCTTTCTTGGTTCAAATTTTGGGCATGTTTGAACCATTCTTCATCAATCTTATAGGTTCAGAATTTGAGTTTCTTTGAACATCTGTTTTTCTATCTTTGGCTCAAGCTTTGAACTGATTAGAGCCATTTATTTCTATCCTAATCTAATCTACTGATAAGCAAAGATTAAATTGTTTGGAAAATCTGATTTACTAACCTATCAGCACTAAATTGAAACCTATATAGTCATGATTAGGCTGTATGACTAAATATAAGTGTTTTATCAAGTAGTGGCATTTAAGCTTGCACACTTTCAGATTTTTTCCTTTCTTTTTTGGTATGAGGTTGTACCTTTCTTGTTTTATTTCTGCCCTCTTTTTCTCTTTTTCTATATTTTTTGTATTTTTTTCTTTTCTAAAATTCAAAAGTAGAAAACAAAAAACTAACTAAATTCTCACAGGCTGAGCTTTATTGACATTCCTACCTATCCTAATCTAACTCTGAAATATTTACATTTTTAGCTGAAAAAATCTCTTTTCCAATACATCCCGTCAACCAGATGGTTCCATGACTGGTCTTTTCTCATCTCTTTGGGCATGCAGGATAGACATGGCCACTCCCATCTCATTTTTTCTTTAGCAGCAGTGTTAAAAAAATTTCTTATTTTTGGTAATATACTGCTCCTAACAATTTTTATTCCCTCTTAAAATGTCTTCAAAAAATCAGCATAGGGATCTTGAAATAATACCTGGTTGTGAGTATTTGAAAGATAGTTTTCAACTAGGATTAATTTTTTCTCCACTGGATCAAGAAAAAGATTCTTCTGAGAAAGAAAATCTTCCTCATCTTCATTATGATCTGAACTAGAGGACTCATCATATTTGGCAGTGATGTCCTCTTGTAGTCCTAGTATGTTCTAATTTAGTGGACTGAACTTTGTGAACAGGTAATTATATTCTTGAATAGGGTTTTATTTGATTACCTCAACCCTTTCAGGAGAAGGTTCTTTATATTCATCATGCTCAAGAAATTCCTCATTTTTTTCCTCCTCAACCTTTGATCTGAAAGACTGCTATTTCCCAATCACATGAAAACTGTTACTGATGAGTTGTAATGAAGTAGAGCAAAGATTCAAAGATTCTTTGCTCTCTACTGATTTTTTAAAGCTTTCTTCATCAGTATCATAAATAGCTTGCTTTGGCTCAAAACTTTCTTGGAGTTGGTGGAACTAATCTTCCTCACACAAATATACTAATGATGGTCATGCAAGGTCAACTTCTGTTTGGAGAACATCATCATGAGACAGAAAAAAATTGAGAAAATCATTAGTCTAATTAATGCCACCAATCAAACATACTGGATTATCAGCAGATCTTTCTTTATTTTGATTTACAAGGGAACTTTCTAAATTTTTACAACAAAGTTCATTAGGTTAATGGGAAATAGTGTTTGTTTTATAAAAAAATTCAGAGGCTGGATTCTTGTTTAGTATTTGATTAATTTATTCTTCTTTCAAAGGAGGAATTTCTCTTTCAACATAGACAGAAGTACAACAATCCTGTTTTTCTTGTGTTAATTGGTTTTGAGGTTGGATGTCATCTTGAGCCTCTTCTAGTGAATCAGTACTTGTGCTTATAGGGAAACCTTGAGGATTTTCCACTGTTTCCTAACCTACTTTTGTTTCAGACAACTCCTCATGATTGTTTTGATACTCAATTTGAATCTAGGTTTCATGAGTTGTTTCTGCTAAATTATCAGGATGCCACTCTTCTTGTGTAATCTAAAATGAATGGTAACATAGAGGGAGAGTCCCTATATGTGATGGTTCTCCTTCCACATTAGATTCTGTGTTTTCTAAGTGGCTATTTGTTTCCTCAAAGCATTTCTCACTATTAATATTTTAATTGTGTTCATAAAGATCTCTTAATAGTAAAACACAAGTTATAGGTAGGCAATCAGGAATTTCTTGACAACCTTCCTCATCATCTTCTATAGAGTCTTAATCATCATACATGTCTTGTTCATTGTCTAGTTCTTGTAGTGGTTGAGTTTGTGTTTGATCAGGGAAAATCATGGGCTACTCTAGATTATCAATATTGAAATTAGCCTCATCTAGAAGGGGTGATGAAACATCATTTCTGCTCGTAAGGATATCTTGAGGATTTTATTTTACTTCTTGATTAATCCCTTCCTCAAATGATTGATCTAGGTTCTTGTGATATTTGTCTTGGGTATGAAATTCATGGATGGTTGTTATGAGATCCTCGGGTTGCCAATTTCCTAAATCTTTATGAATTCCTGCAAGGTATTCTATGATGCCCTCAAATTGATTACAACAAATTCTCTCTAATGATAGATAAGGGGATTTTCCTTTGTAATGATCATAGAATACTATGTGGAGGTCTCTTAGAGAAAAAAAACTACCATTCCTCAACCGTTCATACCAATCCCTTGCTTTTCCTTCTAATGTCAAAATGAACATTTTCATAAGGAAATATTCATACGATTCCCCCTTTAACCTCCATATATGTATGTGAAATTTGATGAGATGTAACAAAGGGTCATCAAACTCTTCACCTTGTAAAACAAGTAGGTTTTCATCCGAATTCACCTGGGGCATCTTATGTGGGAACCCAGGGATATGATCTCTACTCATTGGGGCATATCTTCGTTGTATCCTTGGAATCATGTTTATAAATATGAAAGGAGGTCACTGTGTATTTTCAACCAGTTCGGAGTCTTCTACCAGTGGATTCATTAGGTCTTTTGAGAATTGTGGAGTTGCCAAGTGGAAATTTTTAGCTTTTTGAAGGTAAAATGTTTTATGGTCCACCACTATTTATTTATTTAAATACCAATCTAAAATGTTCTGGGTCTTCTGAGGTCTTAAGGATGTACAAGATGTAGCTCTTTCAAAAATTCCCAGTTAGTCTTAGAAAAAACCAGAGGGGTCAGTAGGGCAACTGAATACCAATGGAGTCTCTAGGTGAAGGGCTTTTACTTCTTTTCAAGGTTTGATTGTTGTTCAACATCAATAATCAATAATAACCGGTCTTGGTGACACTTGATTCATTTAGGAATAGGGGTTATTTGAGTTGTGAAGTTATCTTTTACTCAATAATATCCCCAGTATGGTCGCCAGTATGTTAGGGTCTCTGTAATTTGCAAGATTGGAAAGAACAAATGCCGCAGAGCCTACTTCAAAACCACTTTGTAATCCTAGGATCTAGCCCTCCTAGATTCAGAGAAGGATATCTCTATATGAGTGTTTTCAAAGATATGATCTTTAAGGTTTATAGTATGATATTGGGCTAGTTATAAGGCACAAGGGTTTTTGTTTGTTTTGGTTGGAATGAATATCATCAAAATGAAGGAAGTCTTTTTGAGGGGTAAATGTGTGAATAGGTTGAAATAATGGTTCAATTGATATGATAAGCAAGAAAAAGTATCAATCCATTAGGCTATGGAGTCACAAAAGGATTTAATTGCACAACAAGTTTCAAGAGTGGTCCATGGGGCACGTCATCTATGTCAAAGGATTCTTTAGATTGATTTGTGATATGGAAACATAAAAAGTGTTGTGAAAGAAACAAACACACAATAAAAATAAAGGACAGTCTAAGATCATGTAAGTACTTTTAAAATAGCCTACTTTTGATATAATTTTAAGGGAGAACATTAAAAACAAAGAATAGCTTAAGATCAAGTAAAGACTTTTAACTTAGCCTGCTTTCAACATATTCTCAAGGAAAAATAGTTTAAAAAAAATAATAGCTTAAGATCAAATAAGGACTTTTAACCTAGTCTGCTTTCAGCATATTCTCAAAGGAAAAAAAATATGATGAACATAAAAAGTAGCGTAAGATTAGATAAGTACTTTTAAACTAGCCTGCTTTTGACATACTCTTAAGGGAACTTTTCAAAGAAAATTTTAAAGATAAACTAGAGGACAGGGCTAACCATAGACTTCCCTAGTTCAAATTTACTTAGAAGACTTTTTAAGAACATTCAAGGACAAAATTTCAAGTTTTACTCAGCCAGACATGGACTCACCAACATTCCTAGACTGATTACACTCTATTGAATTATCCCCAAATACACAATTAGCAGAACACATAAAGATAAAGATTTATCAGTGAGATTTAGGGTACTTGACATTAAATCCTAATCTATATTTGTTTTTCTTTATCAGAGAAAGCGAACAATATGGAAAACATGAGAAAAATGAAAATTACAGTAAGAAACACATCACCATTGACATAAACCAGGATCCCATAAATCAGCTTGTGTATTCGATGTTCAAACCAGTTACAATCTTCAAGTCCAGTGGGTCTTTTACAACTTAAAACTTCTCATTTCAGCCTATTTTTCTTCAATTACAAAACAGAGCTTCATCAGCCTCAATAGCTATTTACACTTGATAAGTATTCAACCAACAATAATAATGAACTCCTCATATGATATATATAGGTAAATTTGAGGAGGTGGAGTGAAAAGAAGGTCTATTTGTTCAATTAATATAGAGTAGGTGCTTCTCGACCTTTGGGAGGCCAAATGCAGAAGTTTTCAGATGTTTTAATTCTGTTTTAATCAATTTTACATTAAATTTTATCTACTTCAGTCTGTTGAATTTGGAGGCTTTTGTTAGGATGGAAATTAATTCTGAGCTGTCTCTGGCAAATATCTCTGGTTGTGCATTCAATTTGTATTATTTTGAGGAAATGGGCCTGTAGGTGGCAATTCTGATCTTTGGAGCAGTAAAGGCTTTAGTGATTTGGCATTTAAAGCCTTATTTTGGGTGATCGTCTGTATTTGACACTTTAAACTATGTTTAGGCCTTTGATATTTCTTTTGTGCCTTATAATCATCTTCGGGCCTTTAAACCCTTTCTGCTGACTGTATTCACCTTTAATATTCTATTTTAACCTTTAAATAATTGGTTAAGTCTTTAATCTCTAGGATTTTTGACTTTAACCTTTATCTTCAAGCTTCACTATCTTTTCCCTTTGCTGTGGACATGAGGTTTTCATCGAAGCGGGAGGGTTTCATAAAATAACCAACGCTCATGTAGCATTGGTCAAACCGTGAAAATAAACCATGGTAACTCCCCTTTTTTCATGATTTTGCCTCTGTTTGGACCACGAGGGTCATCACCTTCTAGCCTTGTCCTTTTATGGACTGTAGGGTGGCTTTCAACCCTAAAACCGCCATAGAACCTGCAAAAAACAACCAAAATAACATTATAAAATCCTGCGGCATTGGCAAGACTGCTTACAGAGGTTTGAAGGAGGCAGAAAGAGCAATAAGGCGGTAGGAAAAATGCATGGGGGGAGGTAGAAATACGAAAGGAATGGTTTAAAAATCTAATTATGGTGCGGAATGGAAAATGGTTTTGTGAAAACCGTCGGTGGTTTTCGCGCGACAAATGTGTGGTAAGTGGTTTTTTATAAATCGAACGCGATATCATTGATTGTCTAACATGTGTCCCCCAGAAAAACGGTGGTTTTGCATGAGTTTGGGTGGTTAAACCCCAGACAACAGAGTTACGCGAAACACGATGTTGGCCGTTGGATGAGGAGGGGAAGATCCAACGGTGGGGGAGGAGCGTTGTGGGAAAGGTGCATGGGCGAGGTTTTTAGTGGGAGCCAGGTGGCAAGCACCCATTGGGAGAGGCAGCTAGGTAGTGGGAGGTGGGTCTGGAGGGGTGATAAGGTAACCTAAGGCAGAGAAAAAGGGGCTAGTGGCTAGGATTTTTAGCACCAGGTCACGGGTGCAGATCATATGACCGGGAAGGAGATGGGGAAAAGCTAGAAGGGGCTTAGTACCCAAAGTTTTATTATGAGCGAAAAAATGCTTAAATGACGATTTTTGAAGTGTTTTTTAAGATTCCAATAAGTAAAAAGGGACAATTTAAGCCATAAAAAAGGATTTTTTATGATTCTAAAAGGGATTTTTGAAGGTTTTGTAGGATAATGAAGGGTAAATGAGAAGGAGAAAAGGGGAATTTTCAGAGGAAAATGAAGGATATGTAAAGGGGAAAAATGAATGAGAATGGAGGAATAAAAAAGTTTAAAACAATTCTTTCTGAAACCAACAGGACTCCTTTGAAGGCTTTGAAGTGTAGTTACAAGTGGATTGGATCTCTTAAGGGTGAAAAACACAGAGAGGCTTCAAGAATGAGATATTTTCTCTGAAAATAATCTCTTGAAGGCTGAAGACCCGTTTAAGCCATCATTTTCTTATGACAAAAATTTACTGATGGCTAACACACTGTAAGGATCGATGGTGATCCGATGATAGCTTAAGAGTATGGCAGATACATTTATTTAGTTATGAATTACACAGATAAGAGAACGAGAGATGTTGGCTCAGTGAAAGGGGTGGAACTTCAAAGGCACAAAGGAAGTGTGGCAGAACTATGTGTTTGGTTTTAGCACCTTATAATTGGCAAGATTGGAAAAAGTCCAATTGTAGGGGAACATCAAACCGCTTTGGGATTCAAGGATCTAGCCCTCCTAAATCTAGAGAGGGATCTCTCTATGAATGGGTTTAAAGATGTGATATTTAAAGCCTGAAATGTGATATTAGGCTAGTTATGAAGAGCATGGGTTTTGTTTGTTTTTTTTTGGTTGGACAAAGACATGATGAAGGTGAAGGCAGTTCAACATAAAGGGTGAAGATGTCTGCAAGAGAAGGAATGATTCGGCTGACAGAAAAGGTAAAGATGGTTTCAACCCATTGGGCTATGGAGTCATAGGAGGATTTTAATTGGACAGCAAGATTCAAGAAGGATCAATGGGGAAAGTCACTTATGTCAAAGGATCTCTTAAAGTGATTCTATGGAATGAAACAGATAGAAAATGGAAAACAATCAAATGAAGAACAGTGAACAACCTAATATCAAGTAAGTTCTTTTAAACTATCTTGTGTCAGCATGTACTTAAGGAAAAACATAAAAGTATTCTGAGATCACGTTAGTGCTTTTAAACTAGCCTGCATTGAAGTACTTTGAGTTAGTAAAATTTTTGTAAAAACAGTTGGAATAGCATAAGATCAGGTAAGTGCTTCTAAACTACCCTGCTTTCATCATATTCAATAATAAAACCATGGATAACAATCACAAAGAGCGATTTAGATCATGCAAGTGCTTTTAAACCAACCTGCTTTAATACAATCTAAGGAAAACCCAAAAAAATACTCGTTTTAAAGAGCAATCTAGATCAGGCAAGTAATTTTAAACCAACCTGCATTAATATACTCTTCAAAGAGAAAATTCAAATGGAGAAAACATAGAAAATAAAGCTTTCAGTAAGAGCAGGGTACTGTTCAGAGTAAATCCTAGCTCTACGTTTGCTGCTCTCTATTAGAGGAAATCGACAGAGTGAAAACATTAAAGAAAATAACAATTCACAGTGAGGAACACATCACCGTTGACACAAATCAGGATCCCATAAATCAGAAACTTGTATTTGATGTTCAAACCAGTTACAATCAGCAAGCCCGGTGGGTCTCTACAACTTCAAACTTCTCATATCAGCTTATGTATCTTTAAGTTGCAAACAGGGCATTAGTAGCTTCAGAATAACTATTACATACATTTAGATGTCCAGAGACCCACCATTTTCTCATCTTCTACAGAAGTAGTTATAGAAGAATGAGGAGGTGGGATTTGATAAAAGATCTCCTGGATCAATTAATACAGATTGATGACTCTTCGGCCTTTGAGGGCCTCGATGAAGAAATTCATAAGTGTTTATCTGAATTAATTTATTTACACTTAGGATTAAGCTCGGTGGGAGCTTTTGTTGACTTTGGAGGCTCGGTGTCACATTGAAGTAACTCTATTGCTGCTCCCTGAGGTCCAATGATTGAAAAGATTAGCTTCTGGGCTGTTCTTTAATCTTTAAAATAGTTTTGCTGACAATTTAGAGATAAGATCCTTGCTTAGTATTATTTTTTCGGCTATCTTTCATTTCTGTGAGGCTGCAGGTGCCTTTTGGAACTGGAGAGGGTTCAATTGGCCTCTACTTTCAGTCGACGGAGGCTTTCTCGAATTGAAATTTGTCTTCATCTTTTCCTAAAACACCTTTAATTTACTTGAGATCTGTGTTTTAGGACAGATCACGCTCGGTCTATGTCTTCAGTCTTCTGTTCTGATATGTTTTGTCTTCGACACTGATACTCTTTGTTTGTTTTATGTATTTCTCTGTCTTGTTGATGTGCAAGCCGCACAGGGCTTATGTGGCATCAATGCCTCATGAAACATTAACGAGACGCTGAGTTTAAGCCGAGCGAAGGGTTCTCTTTGATGAATCAAAGGCACGGGAATCATTATTCACGACCTTCAGTCTTTCTTCATTATAACAGACAACCATTTCAAACCTGCAAAATACAGAACTACATTATAAAATCCTGTGTTTTGGGTTAACTGCTTCAGAGGTGTGGGAAGAGAGCAGGGCCATTGGATTGCATTATCCAACAGTCGAGATTCATTTAGAAGTGATTAGAAGAGATTGGAGGAAAGCAACGAATCAGATCCATTGATTGCGCAGAGATCGACGGTGGGAATTAATCAAAAACATAAAATGGAAGGGTGAAAGCCGATGAAAGCAGGCGGGAAAGATTTGGGCCATCCGATCTAGACACATGGACGGTCCAGATCCAATCGGAGGATCGCAATCGGCGGGGAGAGAAAAAGGGTGTGATGGAAATTGCCAATGTGATTACGCAATCGGGAGGGTCGATGCGATTGAGCAATGACCATTGATCTGAGGATCAGATCAACAACGAGGAGAGAATCAGAGGGATGACCGATCGAGGGAACCAAAAAAACGCGTGTGATGAAACTTTGTGATGCGATTGAGCGCTGGCTGTTCGATCTGCAGATCAGATCAACGGTGGGTTATGCACCAGTGGAAAAATCTTTTAACACTTTATCAAACCCAAAGTTTTTAATAAAACAAAGTTTTGGTGGATCGAGGCGGAATATATATATGAAATGGCTGGCGCCCGATTGCGGGGCATTTGATTATATGAAATGATAAAGGTCCAGGGCTTATATATATGGGACTCAATCGCATCGGAACTTTTGATGTGGTCTTTCAATCAACCCATTTCGATTTCTCCGATGCGATTGCGCATCGGGTTTTTTTTTATCTAACCATTTCATTTAAAAAACATAACTCAGCATATTTAGACCCAAAATTTGGGTAAATGGGTTTTTTGATATACAAAAGAAATAACAGATCTGAGGTGGATTATTCAATGGTCTTAGTGCTTGATTGCAAGCCCACGGTTTTCATGGAATAACAACATGATCAGAGGTTATGACCAAAGGGCTAATCGCATCGAAACTTTTTAAAACATGGCAAAAGACTTGCGTGCATTGGATTTTTACGATGCGATTAGCACCGAAACGTTTTAGCGCTTGGTCTTAGCACCATGGGCATACGGTGGGGAAGTGGTTGAGACTTGGCCCAAAGGGGCTAAAACCCTTAATAAGAAAAGGGTTTTTTCATAGATTTTCAATGGTTTTCAAGGGCTTGGAGGGTTTCGATATAGTTTAAAAAGGAGTTTTAAACTATACAAGGTGGATTATATGAAGGGGAAATGAGGAAAAATGAAAATCAAAGGAAAATGATCAGGAAAAAGAGAATAAAAATGAAGGTTAGTTTCTGAATGGAGGAAGGGGATAAAGGGGATTTTGCAGCAGTCTTTCTCGTAGAATGTTCACCAGAATTTGAGAGTTCTCAAGGGAAACTGCGGTGAAGATTTATAAACATGGGCATGAGATCTTCCGGAGGCTTCAAGAGATAACATTTTAGAAACGAAACTATCTCTTGAAGGCTGAAAAATGTTTTGGCCACCTTTTGATAGAAAAAATTTTATAGGTGGCCAACAGTGGCTCCACTTGGGGATGGTGCCTTCTTGAAGGCATCAAGAACTTCAGATCTGCATTTCTCTAGGAGGTTGATCAATGCCTCATCCATCGGGCTGCCTTATTTTCTTGGATGATCTTCTTTTTCTCTGAAAATGTGTTAGCCGCATTTGAAAAAACAATGGAACTTCATCAACACAAGCTTTCTACCTACCCAATCCTACTGATCTAGCATTTTTCTTCATTTAGAGTGCACTTGGATTGGAAAACTCTTTACAACATTTTTTTTTTTTTGAAAACAGGAAATCTAATCTAATTCTACTCCTTATTTCTCCATTGACTCAGATTAAACAGTTGAGCCCATATTATTCTCTACCTAATCTACTAATCTGTAGTCTAACAAATTTTATTCTCTAAATTCTAAAACATAAATTTAAAAACAGTCAAGTCAAGATTAAACTGTTTGACTTGCTGTGATCTATGGCATGAAAAAAAAAGTTGCACATAGATATTTATTTTCACAGAAAATTAAATCAAAATGGAAATCTGAAATTACAAAGCGTTTCCTTCCTCTTTTCTACAGCTATGCTTTGACTTTTACTTGAGCTGTTTTTGCTTTTCCTCTGGTTCAGATTTTGAGCTGATTAGAACCATATTTTTACATCTTTTGACTCAGAATGTAAAACAGATTTGAGTCATCTCTTACTTGGAAACTTAGGTTCAAGTTTTGAGCTTGTTTGAACCTTTAATTTCTATCATAATCTATCTACTGATAAGCCAAGATTAAACAGTTTGGCAAATTGAATTCACTATCCTATTAGCAGTAAATTTAAAGCTAATTAGTCAAGTTTAGATAGTTTGACTAACTAGAAGTGTGTTATTTAGGAGTGGCATTTGAGCTTGCACACTTTCAAATTTGTTTCTCTTTTTTGGTATGGGGCTATACCTTTCTTGTTTTTCACAATCTGCCCTCTTTTCTTTCTTTCTTTCTTTTCTTTTTTCTATTGTTTTTGTATTTTTCTTTTTATTCGGAGACAAAAATCAACAACTATCTAAATGCTCATCACTAAGCTTTATTGAAATTCCTATCTAACCTACTCTAAACATGGAGTATTTATATTTATCATATGATACAAAAATGCCAATGCAGCCAGCTGAGTAATGTCAAGAAGAAGTAGAAACTCTGGCTGCTTGTCAGAGGTATCCATAGAACATATTGAAGATTAACCTTCAATATCAAGGCTATCACAGAAGGTGACATATTTTCATGTCTCTGGCTCTTACAAAGCATCACTACTTGATAATTTGAGCCAATCAGGACTTCCACACACTCTTCCAAAGGATCAACAAAGAAAAGATGAAGGTTCTCTTCCTTTTGGTCCTCCACAATTGGTAGATTATCTACTTCCAAGACATCATCTTTGAGGACTATCTCTTCAGTATGTAGCTTGGAAGTATCATCATCCTTAACTTGCACAATAGAAAACAGTGAAATATCTTCTTTCTCTAAATTTATATTTGCTTCTGATATAAATTCAGGTTCTTTGAATGGCAGATTGATATCAATGATAGGAGAAGTTTCTTCTTGAAAAGAGGGTATATCCATAGTAGGATAGTCTTCTATCTGTTTCTATACCTCTTCTTCATCATCATTTGAACTAGAGGACTCATCATATTTGGCAGTGTCGTCCTCTTGTAGCACTGGTATGCTTGGATTCAGTGGGCTGAACTCTGTGAAGACGTTATTATATTCTTGAGTGGTGGTGTATTCAATGTTTTCCTTTTTCTCAAAAATTTCTTCATTACTCTTCTCTTCACCTTATGAGTTGAAAGGCTGCTGATTCCCAATTAAGTGAAAGATTTTTATGATGGATCGAAAAGGATGATTGCGGCTTTCAAGCTGATGATGGTGAAACTCATAACACCAATCAACTGATGGTTGCCCTGCATGATTAGTTTCTACTTGGAAATCATCATCATCATAAGACTGATTGAAGTTTGAAAATTTATTAGAATAAACATTTTCATTAGTCAAACATATTGGGATATTAGTAGGTACTTCTTCATTCTGATCCACAAAAGAACTTTCTAAATCTGTACAAAAAAGTTCTCTATGTGAATGGGCAAGAGTGTTTGTTTTGCAAAAAGTTTCAGAGACTGACTGTTTATAAATAGTCTGATCTGTCTCTTTCTCTGTCAAAGGGGAAGATGTTTCCATGTCCCTTTGAAAAGAAATACAACAGTTCTCTGTCTCTTGTGAAGACTGATTTTGAGGCTGAATGTCTTCTTGAGCCTCAGCTATAAGGGATGATGAATCAATATATGAGTTTCCAGGGATATCTTGAGGGATCTTCTTTATTTCTTGGGTCATCTCTTCCTCAACTGATTCATCTATGTTCTCAAAAATTTTCAATAGGAGATTAAACTCATGAATGGTTGTTAAAAGATCTTCATGATGCATCTCTTCCAAAGCTTCCTCATTATCTATAATGTGTTGGGTGATGTTTTGTGATGGATCATAATATATTGCACCCAATGATAATTATGTAGTGTTTTCTTTATAGTTCTCATAGAACACATATTCAAGGTCTCTTAAAGAAAACAAACTACTAGATCTTAAGCATTCATACCAATCCCTAGCTTTTCCTTCTAATGTTAACAGGAAAATTTTCATTAGGCAGTCTTCATGCAATTCAACTTTCAACCTCCATACATGTATATGAAATTTGATGAGATGTAATAGAGGGTCATCAAACTTTTCACCTTGAAAAATAGGCAGGTTGTCATCCCAATTCACCTGGGGCATCTTATGTGGAAACCCAAGGATATGATCTCTACTCATTGGGGCATATCTTCGTTGTATTCTTGGAATCATATTTGTAAATCAAGAAATAGGTCAATGTGTTTGGTCAATAAGTTCAGGGTCTTCTACCAACAGAGTCATTTGGTCTTCTGGGTGTTTCAGAATGTGGAGTCGCCAAGTGGAAGTTTTTAGCTCTTTTCAGAGGTAAAGGTTTTATGGTCCACCACCATGTTTATTATATTCCAATCTGAAATATTATTGGGTTTTTCTGAGTTTCTGTGGTTGTATGGAAAACTAAAGATTCTATAAAATTTGGCCAAGCAACTATGAACTCAAAAATTCCCCAGTGGAGTCACCATTATGTTAGCACCCTGTAATTGGCAAGATTGGAAAAAGTCCAACTGCAGGGGAACATCAACCCGCTTTGGGATTCAAGGATCTATCCCTCCTGAATCCAGAGAGGGATCTCTCTATGAATGGGTTTAAAGATGTGATATTTAAAGCCTGAAATGTGATATTAGGCTAGTTATGAAGAGCATGGGTTTTGTTTGTTTGTTTTTGGTTGGACAAAGACATGATGAAGGTGAAGGCAGTTCAACATAAAGGGTAAATATGTCTGCAAGCGAAGGAATGATTCGGCTGATAGAAAAGGTAAATATGGTTTCAACCCATTGGGCTATGGAGTCATAGGAGGATTTTAATTGGACAACAAGGTTCAAGAAGGATCAATGGCGCAAGTCACTTATGTCAAAGGATCTCCAAAATTGATTCTATAGAATGAAATAGATAGAAAATGGAAAACAATCAAATGAAGAACAATGAACAACCTAAGATCAAGTAGGTGCTTTTAAACTATCTTGCTTCAGCATGTACTTAAGGAAAAACATAAAAGTATTCTAAGATCAGGTTAGTGCTTTTAAACTAGCCTGCATTGAAGTAATTTCAGTTAGAAAACATTTTTTAAAAACAGTTGGAATAGCTTAAGATCAAGTAAGTGCTTCTAAACTACCCTGATTTCAGCATATTCAATAAGAAAACCATGGATAACAATCACAAAGAGCGATTTAGATCAGGCAAGTGCTTTTAAACCACCCTGCTTTAATACACTCTAAGGAAAACCCAAAAAAAATACTCGTTTTAAAGAGCAATCTAGATCAGGAAAGTATTTTTAAACCGAACTGCATTAATATACTCTTCAAAGAGAACGTTCGAATGTAGAAAACATAGAAAATAAAGCTTTCAGTAAGAGCAGGGTACTATTCAGAGTAAATCCTAGCTCTACGTTTGCTGCTCTCTATTAGAGGAAATGGACAGAGTGAAACATTAAAGAAAATAACAATTGACAATGAGGAACACATCACTGTTGACACAAATCAGGATCCCATAAATTAGCAACTTCTATTTGATGTTCAAACCAGTTACAATCAGCAAGCCCGGTGGGTCTCTACAACTTCAAACTTCTCATATCAGCTTATGTATCTTTAAGTTGCAAACAGGGCATCAGTAGCTTCAGAATAACTATTACATACATTCAGATGTCCAGAGACCAACCATTTGCTCATATTCTACAGAAGTATTTATAGAGGAATGAGAAGGTGGGATTTGATAAAAGATCTCCTGGATCAATTAATACATATTGATGACTCTTCGACCTTTGAGGGCCTAGATGAAGAAATTCATAGGTGTTTATCTACATTAATTGATTTACACTTAGGATTAAGCTCGGTGGGAGATTTTGTTGACTTTGGAGGCTCGGTGTCACATTGAAGTAACTCTGTTGCTGCTCCCTGAGGTCCAATGATCAAAAATATTAGCTTCTGGGTTGTTCTTTAATCTTTAAAATAGTTTTGCCGACAATTTAGAGATAAGATCCTTGATTAGTATTAATTTTTCAGCTATCTTTGATTTCTGTGAGGCTGCAGGGGCCTTTAGGCACTGGAGAGGGTTCGATTGGCCTCTGCTTTCAGTCGGCGGTGGCTTTCTCGAACCGACAGTTGTCTTCATATTTTCCTAAAACACCTTTAAGTTACTTGAGATCTATGTTTTAGGACAGATCACGCTCGGTCTGTCTCTTCGGTCTTCTGTTCTGATATGTTTTGTCTTCGACACTGATACTCTTTGTTTCTTTTCTATATTGCTATGTCTTGTTGATGTGCAGGCCGCGCAGGGCTCATGTGGCATCAATGCCTCATGAAACATTGACGAGACGCTGAGTTTGAGCCAAGCGAAGGGTTCTCTTTGATGAATCAAAGGCACGGGAATTGTCATTCCCGGCCTTCAGTCTTTCTTCATTATAACGAACAACCATTTCAAACCTGCAAAATACAGAACTACATTATAAAATCCTGTGTTTTGGGTTAAACTACTTCTGAGGCATGGGAAGAGAGTAGGGCCATTGGATGGCATCATCCAATGGTCGGGATTCATTTAGAAGCGATCAGAAGAGAGTGGAGGAAAGGAACAAATCAGATCCGTTGATTGCGCGGAGATCGACGGTGGTAATTTATCAAAAACATAAAATGGAAGGGCGAAAGGGGATGAAAGCAGGTGGGAAAGATCTAGGCCGTCCGATCTAGACACATGGATGGTCTAGATCCAATCGGAGGATCACAATCGGCGAGGAGAGAAAAAGGGTGCGATGGAAATTTTTGATGCGATTGCGCAATCGGGAGGGTCGATGCGATTGAGCGGTGACCATTGATTTGAGGATCAAATCAACGGCGGGGAGCAAATCAGAGGGATGACCGATCGGGGGAACCAAAAAAATGCGTGTGATGAAACTTTACGATGTGATTGAGCGTTGGCCGTTCAATCTGTAGATCAGATCAACGGCGGGTTATGCATGAGCGGAAAAACCTTTTAACACTTTATCAAACCCAATTTTTTTAATAAAACAAAGTTTTCGTGGATCGGGGCGGAATATATATATGAAATGGCTGGTGCCCGATTGTGGGGCCTTTGATTATATGAAATGATAAAGGTCCAGGGCTTATATATATGGGACTCAATCGCATCAGAACTTTTGATGCAGTCTTTCAATCAACCCATTTGGATTTCTTCGATGCGATTGCGCATTGGGTCTTTTTGATCTAACCATTTCATTTAAAAAACATAACTCAGCATATTTAGACCTTAACTTTGGGTAAATGGGTTTTTTGATATACAAAAGAAATAACAGATCAGAGGTGGATTATTCAATGGTCTTAGCGCCCGATTGCGGGCCCACGGTTTGCATGGAATAACAACATGATCGAAGGTTATGACCAAAGGGCTAATCGCATCGGAACTTTTTAAAACATGGCAAAAGACTAACGTGCTTTGGATTTTTGTGATGTGATTAGCACCGAAAGGTTTTAGCACTTGGTCTTAGCACCATGGGCATACGGTGGGGAAGTGGTTGAGACTTGGCCCAAAGGGGTTAAAACCCTTAATAAGAAATGGGTTTTTTCATAGATTGTCAATGGTTTTCAAGGGTTCGGAGGGTTTCGATATAGTTTAAAAAGGAGTTTTAAAGTATACAAGGCAGATTATATGAAGGGGAAATTAGGAAAAATGGAAATCAGAGGAAAATGATGGGGAAAAAGAGAATAAAAATGAAGGTTAGTTTCTGAATGGAGGAAGGGGATAAAGGGGATTTTGCAGCAGTCTTTCTCATAGAATTTTCAGCAGAATTTGTGAGTTCTGAAGGGAAGCTGCGGTGAATATTTTTAAACATGGGCATGAGATCTTCCAGAGGCTTCATGAGATAACATTTTGGCAATGAAACTATCTCTTGAAGGCTGAAAAATGTTTTGGCCACCTTTTGATAGAACAAATTTTATAGGTGGCCAACACTTGGAACAGTAAAGTGGCTTTAGAAAACCATTGAAGGGCCATACGGCATGTAACATTGAACGAGATAAGGAAAACAATTCATTGACTATTTTCCACAGTGGTATTGGCATCACCAAATTTGATCTTGTGAACAACCTGGGAACCACTGCACGATCTGGCACGAAAGAGTTTATGGAACCTCTTGTAGCTGGTGCTGATGTTAGCCTGATTGGTTATTTTGGTGTGGTTTTCTACTTTGCGTATTTGGTTGCTGAGAAGGTGATTGTCACCACCAAACACAATGACGATGAGAAATATATTTGGAAATCTCAGGCCGATGGATCATTTACTATTTCTCAGAAATTTCTTTTCTTTTGTTTTTCTTTTGCAAAGTGAAGTGTTTTGTTCAGATCGTGGGCCCATAATCCAAAGATCCACGGATTGGTGAAAATAGGCAGTTTTACTACGTCATAAGTCTTCCCAACTCAGTTAACTCAGACAAGCTATAATGTGATGTGGAATTACAATTTCCTTCTAATTTAACTAAGATAAAGTTAAATTAGAAGCATCTTCTTATTTCCATTTTCAATATTTCTTGTTGAAAATTTCAAGAGGTTGCTCCATTCTACATATGCGCTAATTCTAGAAATTTAGGAAAAATAAAAAATAATTTTGAATCTTCTCCTTCCAGAAGCTTCTAAGGCGATTTTAACTATTTACCATGAATAGATATCTCGAATTCCTATCTGATCCTATCTTGGAGACCTTATCTCTTATCCCTTAAGCTTGTCCTCCCTCATAAGTGGATCTGAAGCGTATAGTGGTAAATCCTAAACTACCATGTTTACCCTATAAATTTATGGCCTCCCATGGAGTCTCAATTGGCTTTTGGAGAATGTTAGTGCTCTCATGTTGTTGTGAGCTTAAGGAAACATCATCCATTTGCATTAGAGTTGAGTGTGAAGGTTTACATGTGATGAGGAAGGACAAGTCATTCGGGGAGACATATACAAAGTCAACTTCTATTTTATGGTTGTAACTCTCTCCTTTATTTATTAATACAAAAGGCATCATGTTTTCCTATACTTGTGTCATGCTTATGCTCTTGTATTTCAATGCCATGTTGACTCATTAAATTAAGATATTGGATTATGATATGTGGATATTGTAGTTTCTTTGTTGGTTTAAGTCATTGTTGCAAATTCCATTTATAGTGTGTGGAGTAAGGAATGGAGCTTACAAATGAAGAAGAGATAAGGACTTGCTACAAATTCTAGGTAGGTCATTTTTCAATGTTCCAACCTCTTTAAGGAAAGCATTGATTTTTTTTGTCCTCTGTTGTTCTAGATAAGACCACTAGATCTAGGTAATTTATTTTTGTCTGCATAAGTGAAATTACATATAGCCATAAGTGTATTATCTACCAAATATTCATGGATATAAATGCAAGGCTCCATCTTTCCTTTTTGTATCTCGCCATATTGAGTTTCCTTCTTTTGAGGATGTTGTGGAGCCATCTTCTTTATTCAATATGGTGACGAGATTCAAGCCATAAATGTTGCACATCACTTTCCTCTAGTGATCATCAATGAAAACATTATATTGAGCCTTATCAAACTTCAAACTCCATCACTCCATCTAAACATGAAAGTGATATTTGTTGATGTAGGAACATGAACATCAGGTTATCTTCTTACATTGCTACCTTTCAATAAAAGGTGATGATGTGAACAACTTGACTACATGATCTTCCAATTAATTTCAAAAACATATGCTCAATTCATATGTTCTTTGACTCGAGCTTAACACCGCTAGTTGAACTTTCCTCAATTGTCGTCATGTATTCATGTAGTATCCTTCCAGATAGTAAAACAATTATGTTAACAAGATAACTAATATCAAAATATAAATATCAAACTTACCTTATCATGATGGCCCCTTTCATCAAAATACTTGCATACTTTAGTCCTTTGAGATCAACATCCTTTCATATAATCCATCTCCACATTATTCCATGCATTCATTTTAATTAGAGTGCCCATGGATCGAGCTTTACTACCAAGTCGTAATATATTCCTTGGAGTTGTCATTGTTAACACCCTTTATTTCTTCAAGAGACTATATTTGATGTTGATCAACATTTTTATATTTATGCCATAAAATTTTGTGAGATATTCTTGATTTCCATTCATTAGAAAGTATGTCAAATTTATTCTTTCGAGCTTCTTGTAGCCATATGGAAGACTTACCAAGAACATTCATAACTAAATATTCCTTTATTATTCTTGTAGATATGAACCATGCTTTAGGGAAGAATAAATTCAAATATGCATACCTTTGACTTCATATAATCATCTACTCCTTTGATTGAGCTTTCTTTTTATACTTGTCAAAGATAAGTTTCCTTTTCCAAGAAGAGAAAGAGTTTCATTATGGCTTTCATACTATAACTTTACCATTCGCATTCCTTCATCCTTTAGACATAGTGTTTCCATACTATATGTAATATATACCAGTGATAACGTTTCTTCCAAGAATCTTCCATAATGATGATTCTTATAGGATCTTCATGATCCTTATTCGCAAAATAACTACCTCCAACGTTATGTTAGAAAATGCTTGGATGAAGTGGAGTATGCAACATGGTTCCAAATTTATTATTCTCTTTAAACTAGATGATCTCTCCAAAATAAAATAAAACAAGTAGATTCAAATATTTCTACTATCATGTGCTTCTATCTATGATGTAAATATTTTTACGAAACCAATAATCTTCTAGAATAATAAAACATGCTACTCTACTTTATACTTAATAAAATAAAGACAAAAATTCATAAAGAACCTGACAAAGATGAGACTCCCTTAAATAATGGATATCCTTGGGATATTCTCCTTTCGACTTCTTCTCATTTTCTCCTCTTTCCTCAGCTATATGAGCTTCACTTCTTTCCTTCCTTTTTTTTCTCACTTTATTGTTTGAAAAATCCCTTTTAAACTATCCATACTCATTGTGTCCAAAGAATTGAATCTTGGGCATGTCTGTATGTTTCTTGGACTTTCCAAATTTCCCTTTCCTCAATTTCTTGGTTCTTACAATGAAGGTTTGAGATCTTTCATTTGATTCAGTATCATCTTTTGCGTTGATCCTAGATTCTTCTAAGATACATTGAGACCACATTTCATAAAAAGGTGTAGTATATTTATTGGAGTAGTTTCTTTTTTCAAAACTACTCCAATCATGTGGAAATAAATTTAATACACAAATAGTCATCTCAAAGTCTATAACAGTCTCCCCAAGCCCTTGCAATTGGTCTCTTATTTTTTATATCTTCATTAGATAGGTGGCCATGTCTTCATCCTTTGATTTCATTATTTTATATAGTTGATTCCTCAAGGAAATATTTTTACCTTTCTGTACTTATGGAGTACAACTTTACCAAATTTTCATATGTAGCCTTTGATGTATTTATATCAAAACAAAGGGAATGCAATGATCTTTAATGGATTCAACAATGATCCTTTGTGCCCTTAATTCTCCTTTTTTTGTATTTTGGTAACTCTTGATTCTTATCTTTTCTTGGTTCAACTACTTCACCAAGGACATACTCCATGACTTCATTCTTTAAGAGTGTTAAGACAATCCTCTTCTTCAATGCCAGAAAGTTTGTTGGTCCAACGAGCTTGTTTCTTTCCTTGAAAAATGCAGCCATGTTATCTCTATATTGAGACATAGAATACAATATACTACTTACTTTGTTTAGCTAAGAGTCCTCCTTCTTTATGATGTCTCCAACTATCTTGAAGTTTTCAATACCTCCAAAGAGACTTCAAATATTCCCTAGATTCATATCTTAAAGGATGCCTTCAACAATGATGTCTTCAGTAGCTTCAAAGAGTGAACAATGATCCCAAAACTCCTTGTTGCTTCCTTCTTTTTCAACGAGAGCTTGATGATGGTGTATTCTAAAAATAAGTAACTATCCTTATAGGTTAATAAGTATTCATTTTATTTCCTATGTCCTTCTTGCAAAAGTTTCCCCTCGACAAGAAACCTCTTATTTTTATATTTTCAACTACCTTCTCTTGTTCACCTTTTCTTAGACATCATGTTAGAGAATGGAGTAAAGTATTTATTAATTCAATTTCTCCTTAACCTTAATAATTTCTTGTGAAATTTATTTATCTTCTTCATCAAACAATTATCAAGTGAAAAAACAATAAAGACAATGCACACATAACTTAGGCTCCAAGCCAGGGTAAAACCCCTCCAAGGGGAAAACCAAGAAAATATCGTCTCTTCTTATATAAATTGCTTCAAATGAGAAAACCAAGACCCAAACCTCAAGGCCAAAGCCACTTATAACACCAAGTCAACCCTCCAAGAAGCTCTTCCAATTAGGTAAAATTCCATCAAAGTCAACAAGATTCAAACCCTTCCAGAATTACAACAAACTCATAATTTCATCCCCCAACTTCAATATTTCGGACCTTTAGTAAGTCTGCAACTTCGATCCCTATAACAGCTTGATATCTTTGCGCTTGCGAGATAAATTAGGTAAAAAACTTGACCATAAACTCGATTTTACTTCTTTCTAGCTTCAACTTCTCTTATCCTTGTCTTTATTGTCTTTATTGTCGCCCTTCTTAGATTTAATACCCTAGATTGAACTTGTTTCCAAATAAAGTTGAAAATCTTATATTTATACTCATCTATGGAGGTCAAATAGCCCTCTCTGGGACGAGTTGTCTCTCGCAGGGTTGGCTCGTGATAGGAGGCTTATTTTAATTGTCTTGACTTGAAATAAATTCTTCTTCACGGTACAATTTACCCATATGAGTCTTATATACATGACATTGACTCTCTTAATTCATGACAATGAATTTTATGCCATGAAAAACCTTAGAAGCATGAAGAACATGCTTTACCTAGAAGACCAATTTAAAGAAGCATGAAACCCACGCTTTAAAATAACAATTTTTCTTTCTTCTTCTGCTTATTACATAAGATATACATAATGACATGAATAAAATGACAGTTATGAAAACAAAAAATAGTTAGACTTTCTAACAAAGGTAAGAAAATACAAAAAGGATAATCTTCCAGAAAAAAAAGGAAGAGGAATGTTGTGTTTCCATTAATGCCAAAGGGGGAGAACGTTTCCAATGTTTCCATTGATGTCAAATGGTCATGATCTATGTTGTTGTAAAATGTTATGTTGATATAAATTGATTACATGTTTGACGTTGCACAGTTTTATGCTGATCTAAATTGATTAATTTTTTGATGATTGTGATGTGCATGAAGGCTCAAGGTTGATTAAAGTTATGTGACGTGCAAAGGATGACTATTGTTGATTATTAATTTATATGCAAAGGCTAATTAATGTACATTGAAAGGTTGACGAGTAAGGTTGATCCTAGTTCAATACATTACAATGAAAAATGATTTTTGTTTAAGACATTAAAATGGTGCGTGAGGATAATCAAATGAAGGTTGACCCGATGAAAAAATGCATATTTCATGAAAAATGGGTGTGGTATTGTGTATTTTCTGAACAAATTAAATACATGGCACATGAGACCTTGAGAAAAAAGTCTTGAGAACTTGATATGTTCATTGAATATTTATGCCGGAGTCATTTTCTTTGTTGGCTTGGGGTGGGCAAACACCATTCACCCCAGCCAATAGGAGAGCTTGAATTTCTCCCTTCCCAATAATGAGATTTTCCATGCGTTTTTCCTTCCAACCAAAGAAAATTTGTCATCTTTCAAGTTGCTTTCTACCCACATTTTCCGTACCGACCTATCTCTGCAACTATTCACCTGTTCCCTCTATCTTCCTCATTGGGTGTTAATTTTCCTACTTCTCTTTCTCCTCAATAGGGAGATCGAAAAAAGCCTTCCCCACTTCCTGAAGTAGCTCTATCAGACGAGGGTGTTGCCACTCAATTTCTCATCGATAAATGCGGTTTGACACCGGAATAAATTTATAAAGCCTTTAGATGTTGCAATGTATTGCTTCATGCAAAATCGAGTGAGAATATGGACAAAATTTTGGAGTTGTTAAATAGTTGTGGCTTGACTAACGCTTCCCAGATTCGAAGGGTGGTCCTTTTATTCCTTAGCGCCGAAAGAAATATAAAGTATAAGTTCAATCTCTTCGGGAGTTGCATGAAGGAAGAGCATCTCTCCAAACTCATTTCTTCTAATACATGAATGCTTAGTATCAGTGAACGAAAGCTTAGGTATTCGATTTCACTTTTGCAAAAATTGGGGGTGAGGGGGAAGAGTTATCAAAATTTTTGTCATGGAATCTCGATTTGCTCGGGAATTCAGAGGAAAACATTATCGATTTGTTTAAACAAGGCAAGGATTTAGGGATTAAGAAGGGGTCAAAGATGTTTAAAATTTCTTTGTGTGCATATTTCAGAGTAGCGAGGGAGAAACTAGATAAAAAATGGTACTGTTTAAGTAGTTTAGGTTTCTATGAACAACAAATTTTGCATTTAGCAAGACAGAGGCCAATGATTCTAACGCTTTCAGAGGAAAAACTGAAGCGTAATGTAGAAGTTTTGGTCAAAACTGTGGGACTTCAATTGGATGATATTGTTAAATACCCAGATCTGTTCGCAAACAACTTAGAGAGAAGGTTGATTCCTCGGTATATAGTGCTAGAGGCAATGAAGTCTAAGCAATTGTAAGTGTAGAAAAGGAAAAGGTGTTTTCTGAGGATTATTGAGTTGACATAAAGTATTTCCTGGAAGATAATGTTCATTAAAATTCCTAATTCTCCTCGATCCCCTGGGATATTTATCACAGAGGGAAAGTAGGAAATATAGCCATCGGCAAGGAGACATGGAGTGAGTTTGTCTCAATGGAAAATATTGAGGAAAGTTGCCATAGTTTATTAGAAGCCTCAATTTGACTTTTCTTATGCACTATTTTCATTTTAATGTAATTTTCCTATGGCTCGAGAACTCCTGGTAAAGGAGTTTTACATTTAGTTAGAATGTTGTTATTTATAATTTCTATGGCTTCCTTAGCGCGATGGAAATATGCTCAAATTTACTAAAGAAAACTGAGAGTACATCTCTTAAAATAATGTCGCCCAAGACTCTCAAGTCAAAATATAAGTTGGATACCTATCACAGATGAAAATTTCCTTTTATACATTTACCTACATGAAATAGACAAAATAACCGACCCCGTAACAAATAATGGTTTAACCCTTCAATATATGCTAAGGAACGAACACCATTGAACTAGAAACAACCTCAACAAGGTAGGGACTACATCAGAGAGAGGAATTGTCCCCAATATATGTGAGATATTTTGTTTGTTGGAATTTTGGAAATTCCAAACAATAGAAATGGAGAGAATTAACTCCCCTCTACAACACAGAGAAGCTTAAAAACTAAAATTTTCTTTCAGATAGAGATGTCATGAAAACGCTTTCTATTTCATTAAAAGAACCAAAAAAAAACTATTACAAATTTCTTCCTCACTAGAGGGATTCACAAAATATGAGTAGGACTACTACAAACACAGTGCTCTACAAAACAAATCTTCTGTCTGTCTCTCAAGAACGTACAAACAGTGCTCTGTTCTTCTTACTGTGTTCTCCTGCCTGCGGGCTCACTCACACAGTGATTACAACAATACAATGTATTACAATTACAAAAAAAATACATCTGTTTGACTCTCGACCTTTTTTACTTTATATAACGCCTGGCGGGAACAAAAAAAATAACAAATAAAAATGCTTTGCGGAACATAAAACATAACATAGCGCGACGTACGAGTGGGGACCACATCGCAGTCGGCCATTTGTGATGTGCGATGGCGGGACACTATGTGACATGTGAAAACCGACATTGTGATGTCCGACATTGCGATGTGCGATGTTGCGACATCACATCGCAACTTACAAATGGTGCTAACGCATATATAACATGCGATGACACGTTGCGATTGCGATGGTGCGACATTGCGATGGCGCAATGGCGCAATCGCATCCCAACTCTCGACCGGCGGAAACATATGGCAGAACAACATAAAATGCGAGATGCGATTGTGCGATGGCGCAACCATCTCACATCGTAGATTTCCATATCAACAAGACACTTGCGGTCTCAAACTTGCGATCTGTGATTTGCGCTTTGGCGCTTAAGTGGTAGGGACCACTTGTCGTTTCTTTTCTAAAATTGAAGTATTTCTGCTGTTTATAATCAATTTCGTTCATTTTGGTTGTTTCGGGCTTTCAAGCCCGAAATGACTGTCTTAATGACTTCTGCTCCTCCGTAGATTAGAACTACGGGAAAAATCTTTGTTCCTCTGTGAAATTTACTTCGCCCATATCAAAATTAATTCTTCTCTCTGCAATCTGTGGCTGCGGCCCATAAAACATTAATTCTTTCTTTTAGTACAAAGACATGGCAGGTGAATTTAATATTTCCAACACTCCCCCTTAAAGTCAGCTGCTGGGTTATCAATAATACCCAAACATTTTCTCAAAAATTCAAATTTTTTCTGTCCCAATGGCTTTGTTAGAATATTTGCATATTGCTCCTCTGTTTTACAATGCTGTAAAACAATTTCACCATTGTTTACCAATTCTCTGATATAATGAAACTTTGTGTCTATGTGCTTTTTTCTTTTATGAAACACATAATTCTTTGACAATGCAATAGCTGAGCTATTGTCACAATAAATCACTGTCCCTTTTACCTGTTCTTGACATAGAATTCTCAACATTATTCTCATCCAAATTTATTGACACGCTGCTACTGTAGCTGCCACATATTCTGCCTCTGTTGTAGATAATGCTACAATAGGCTGTTTCTTAGAAGCCCATGAAATTGCTCCTGAACCCATATGAAAAACATAACCAGAAGTGCTCTTTCGATCATCTACACTTCCAGCCCAATCACTGTCAGTGTATCCAACAAACTCTGAATTTTCTGAAGCGGTATACCAAATACCAAATCCTTTTGTTCCTTTCACATACCTCAGAATTCTCTTTGCTGCTTGCCAATGTGCTTCTTTTGGCTTCTACATAAATCTGGAAATTAGACTAACAGCATGCATAATATCCGGCCTAGTTGCAGTCAAATACATGAGGCTGCCAACTATGCTTTTATACAAGCCTGGATCAAAATCCTTGCTGCTATCATCTTTACTCAACTTCAATCCCATTACTGTGGGAGTAATTGCAGCTTTGCACTCCTGCATACTAAATCTTTCTAGAACTTGATTCACATACTTTGCTTGAGATATAAAAATCCCTTTCTCACCTTGCTCCAGTTCTATTCCCAAGAAGTATCTTAATAAACACATATCAGTCATTTCAAATTCATTTTTCATGAATGTTTTAAAATTTTCAACAAGGTAATCATCATTACCTGTAAAAATTAAGTCATCAACATATAAAACAACAATCAACAGCTTACCATCCTTTTCTTTGATGTAGAGGGTGGGTTCTCCCTCACATTTTTCAAATCCATTCTCCAATAGATAGGAATCTATTCTACTGTACCATGCTCTTGGTGCTTGCTTCAGCCCATAAAGAGCTTTCTTCAATTTGCAGACCTTATGCTCTTGGCCTTTCTTCTCATATCCAAGAGGTTGTTCCACATATACCTCTTCCATTAAAACTCCATTTAAAAATGAAGATTTTACATCCATCTGATATACTTTCCATTTGTTTTGTGCTACTATGGACATCACTTCTCTCACTGTTTCCATTCTTGCAACTGGTGCAAAAGTTTCTTCATAATCAATCCCATGCTTCTGCTTATATCCTTTGACAACAAGTCTGGCCTTGTGTCTCTCTATCTTTCCCTCATCATTTCTTTTGGTCTTATAGACCCATTTTACACCAATAACTTCTTTACCTTCTGGGAGATCAACTAACTCCCATGTTTTGTTCTTCTCTATGGCTTTAATTTCTTCATCCATAGCTTCTATCCATTTTCTATATTTAATTGCATCTTCAAAATGAATAGGATCATCAACTTGACAATACAAAGCAAATAAGGAGTTCATACCTTCATTTGCTGCTCCCTGCTCATAAATTTCTCTAATGCTTATGAACCTTGTTCCACTTTCACTTGGTGTAGTCATGCTTGAAGAAGCACTGAATTCTGCTCCGTGTGGTGTGCTCGGTGAACCACTACCGCTTCTTCTCAAGGGTGTTCTCGCTGCCGCTTGAGGTGTCCCTTGTTGTCCTTGCGTTGCTGGAGGTTGTGCAGTGGATGGGTTGTTAATTTCAACCACATATCCTTCATCTTCATCATGAGACAAACAGTTTTTAACATTGATTGTTTTCTCAATGCATCCATCCCATGCTTCCTCTTCAATAAATTGCACATATCTGCTTATTACAAACTTCTTTGTGGATGGGTTATACAATCTGTATCCTTTGGAGTCTTCACAGTATACAAGGAAAATTCACTTCTCCCCCTTACTATCCAATTTCTTCCTCAACTTGTCTGGAATGTGTACATATGCAACACATCCAAAAACTCTCATGTGGGTGACTCCCTGTTTTCTTCCACTCCACTCTTCTTCTGGAACTTTGTTCATCACAGCTTTTGTAGGGCATCTATTTAAAATATACACAGCACAATTTGTTGCTTCTGCCCAATACTCGTTTGGCAAGTGCTTTGCCTTGAGCATACTTCTAACCATTTCCATTATGGTTCGATTCTTCCTTTCAGCAACTCCATTCTGTTGCGGTGTGTATCTGGTGGTAAATTGCTTGTGTATGCCATTCTCTCTATAAAAACGCAGAAACTCCTTTGATATGTATTCTCCTCCTCTGTCAGTTCTGAGGACTTTAATGTGCAGTCCACTCTGTTTTTCTATGAGAGCTTTAAAATGACAATTTTTGAAAGACTTCACTCTTATATTTTAAGAAATAAACCCACACTTTTCTTGTGTAATCATCTATGAATTTCAGCATGTAATTGCTGCCCGAAATAGATGTTGTTTGCATCGACCCACATAAATCTGAGTGGATTATCTCCAAAGGTGCTTTCGCCCTTATGCTTTTCCCTGAAGGAAAATTTTCTCTGTGTTGGTTTTCCAAGATGTAGCCTTCACATAGGCTGTCAGGCTTCTCAATCAATGGCAAACCTCTTACCATTCCTTTTCTGTGCAGCAAATTCAATCCTCCAAAATTGAGATGTCCAATCTCAGGTGCCATAACCAATTTTTATCTTTCTCTTCCTTCTGGAAGGCTTATTGTGTTACAGCTGCTATAATTTTTCCTTTTCCCTTCAAGTCAATATTGAGCTTGAGCAGAAACATTCTATTGCTGGTCATTTGAATTTCAGCAATGATTTTCTTGCTTGGAGGTATATCTTTTATTGTGCACACATCATCTTTGAATATTACATTGTAACCTTTGTTTATGAGCTACCCAATGCTCAAAAGATTACATTTCAGACCTGGAACATAATACACATCAAGAACAAATTTCATCTCACCATTTCTTGCCCGAATACTAACTCTGCCTTTTCCTTTGACAGAGATCTTAGTATCAGTCCATGTGGTCACTTCAGATTTTATTTCTTCATCTAGATTGGCAAACATTGCCTTGTTTCCAGTCATGTGATTACTACATCCTGAATCTAAGAACCAAACATCATCTTCTCTATCCTGTGCTATGTTACATGCTAATAGCACATTACTTGGGTTCTTTTCTTCTTTTGCTACATTAGCATTCTACTTATTTTTCATGTCATTTTGCTTCTTTCTACATTCATTGGCATAGTGCCCATATTTATTACAATAATGACATTGGACATTGGATTTTTCATACCTTTGTCCATAAGCATGTTGGTGTTGATGTCCACCTTGCTGGCTATTGCATTGGCCATGGCTTCGACTTTGACTGTTTCTCCTTCCATGTGAATGTGAAGGGCTGTTCCTTCCACCTTGGTTTTGGATTCTGCCTCTTCCTTTTCCTTTTCCTTGACCTCTTCCTCTTCCTGTAGGAATTTCGGTCTTGAAGGCGTGCTCAAGAAATGAGTGTTCATCTCTGCTCAATATCTGTTCATGATTTATCAGCGAGGCATGAAGTTCATCTACCGTGAACCTTGAGAGATCTTTGGTCTCTTCTATAGTGGTTACAATAACATCAAACTTTGAGGGTAAGCTTCTCAAAAGTTTCTCCACAATCTTTCTTTCTTCAAGAGTTTCTCCATGGGACCTTATCTGATTTACAATCCCAATCACATGTGTAAAAAATGTGTCTACATTATCTGACTCTTTCATGCAAAGAGTTTCAAAATCTCTCCTCAGCAACTGAAGTTTTGTTGTCTTAACTTTATCCATACCTTGATAGGCTACTTTCAGAGTTTCCCATGCCTCCTTGGATTTTTGGGCTGCTGCTATCCTTGGAAACACACTCTTATTTACTGCTTGATACAGACAAAAGAGAGCTTTAGCATCTTTCTTTCTATTGTTCTTCAATAAATCCTTCTCTACTTGAGTTAAGGCATTAAAAGCCTGCTCATCAGCTGGTTCAACAAAACCATCTTCTACAAATTCCCATAAATCTTGTGAGACAAAGAGGGCTCTCATGGTAATGGCCCAATAATCATAGTTCTTTCCATTAAATTGTGGAAGCTGAACATTTCCAATGTTCATACCAGTGCTTGGTCCAGCCATTGCTCTTAAACTGAACTTAAACAAACTGAATTTCTTTCTTTGAAAGAAAAAACTCTTTTTAAACACTAAACAACAGCTCTGTTTTCTTTGAGAAATACCTGATCTTTTAACTTCTGTTGGGCTTTCACGCTGCTAGAGAAAACACTGCAATAAGCCTTCTTCTTCTTCAGCTTCTTTGAAACATTCAAAGAGCCTGAACTAGCTCCGATACCATGTTGGAATTTTGGAAATTACAAACAATAGAAATGGAGAGAATTAACTCCCCTCTACAACACAGAGAAGCTTAAAAACTAAAATTTGCTTTCAGACAGAGATTGCATGAAAACGCTTTCTATTTCATTAAAAGAACCAAAAAAAAACTATTACAAATTTCTTCCTCACTGGAGGGATTCAAAAAATATGAGTAGGACTGCTACAAACACAGTGCTCTACAAAACAAATCTTCTCTCTGTCTCTCAAGAATGCAAAAACAATGCTCTGTTTTTCTTACTGTTTTCTCCTTCCTGCGGGCTCACTCACACAGCGATTACAACAATACAATGTATTACAATTACAAAAAAAATACATATGTTTGGCTCTCGGCCTTTTTTACTTTATATAGCGCGCGGCGGGAACAAAAAAATTTACAAAGAAAAATGCTTTGTGAAACATAAAACATAACATAGCGCGACGTACGAGTGGGGACCACATCGCAGTCGGCCATTTGTGATGTGCGATGGCGGGACACTATGTGACATGCGAAAACTGACATTGCGATGTGCGATGTTGCGACATCGCATCGCAACTTACAAACGGCGGCAACACATATATAACGTGCGATGACATGTTGCGATTGCGATGGCGCAATGGCGGAATCGCATTCCAACTCTCGACCGGCAGAAACGTATGGCGGAACAACAGAAAATGCGATATGCGAGTGTGCGATGGCGCAACCATCGCACATCGCATATTTCCATATCAACAAGACACTTGCTGTCTCAAACTTGCGATCTGCGATTTGCGCTTTGGCGCTTAAGTGGTAGGGACCACTTGTCATTCCTTTTCAAAAATTTAAGTCTTTCCGCTGTTTATAATCAATTTCATTCATTTTGGTTGTTGAGGGATTTCAAGCCCGAAATGACTGTCTTAATGAATTCTGCTCCTCCATAGATTAGAACTACGGGAAAAATATTTGTTCCTCTGTGAAATTGACTTCGCCCATATAAAAATTAATTCTTCTCTCTGCAATCTGTGGCTATGGCCCATAAAACATTAATTCTTCTTTCCAGTACAAAGACACGGTGGGTGACTTTAATATTTCCAACATTGTTCAGAATCAAAGGTGAGGCGAATTAACTAACCTGGCCCGAGGGAGAGCAGTCAGTTAGGGAACGACAAATATCCGACCCCATTTTCAACTTGCAAGAACAAAAACCCTTAAGTATGCATGGTTTGAAGGTACCAAAAAAAATTACCAAAGGAAATATGAACAATAAAATGATATATCAAATGGGGAAGAGTAGCCTTACCCAAAACAGAGCATCGATACTCCGTTGAGCGAACCCCAGGAAGCGCGCCCAGAAAGGTTGCCTTTGTCCTGCAGAACGATAATTAAAGGGAATATTTGTCCCCTTTAGAGAAAAAAACAACAGATAGGCACTAGTAGCCATGTGCAAACTTAATAAAATACAATCCAATCGGATGGGAGCACCACAAATCCAATCATCTAAGGGTCTAGAGTACCATAGGACATGTGAAAATCACATGGCTTGGTCCACGTTGCATCGAACCATTCAGCGCAGTAACCCAAACACCAATCTACGAAAGCTCGAAAACTAATTGGGTGGGTGAAATAAATCCATGTCTTACATAATAAATCAACAAAGATTCAATAGGGTTGGCAGTGGTTAAATTCATTGATATATGTTTCGATCCTTTCGTGATAACGCATTGATCCTTGGAAGGATATAAACCAAGCTCTCACACTAACATAATTAAAGTAGCAAGAAAACAAATCATGCAACATTCAAATTAAACATAAGAACATGTATAACTATATACACACATGATCTCTAAGGTATATCCAATGTTGCAAGCGTTATCACCAACAAATGAAACATTTTTCATAACCATGATGTTAAACATAATCCATAGATCGATCAAGAATTACAAAAGGCCGATGCCATGTATAAATAGTGTAAATAGGGCATATGAGATTATTACAAGTTTATCATCGGAAGGAGAAACCATATACAATAATTTGGGAGTTATAGTACTGCAATAGGAAGGAAAAAAAAATTGGCTATAAAGAGGGGTTGTCACATGATTTGACTCCAAAACCCAAGGTATTTGACATCAACAACATTGGATGTCTGTTATAAGTATATTTATATTTAGAATATTTTTATTTGATTTTGTTCCATAAAAATTGCAACAAGGAGATTATTGTTTTATTATTTAAATTAAAATTTTTAATAATTCAAGATTTGGATTTTGAAAAGATAAACTATATTGTGTATGTTTTTATATGATATTAATCAAAGAAATGGAAGAGGAATTACTTCACTTACTACTCCAAAGATTTTTTTTATGATGTTTTCATAGTGTGTATTTTAGTGTATGTGTTTCTTGCTGAGTACTTTCAGTATTTGAATGACCATATATGGAATTGGAATTCATTTTGGGATGTTCTGATTCATTTTGGGATGTTTTGATTGTTTTTTATTTTTAATTCCATATAAATAAGTCTTCGAGATATATAAATTATGTAAACTGATATTATAGTTAAAATGTTTTTGTGTGAGGTAAATTTTATCTTATTGAAAATTAATAAGTGTTTTGGATGTATAAATGATGTAAATTAGCCCACGTGGTGTAGAACAGTCGGTGATGGGGTGCACTGTTAAGGCACTCCATTCTGTAAGGTCACCGGTTCGAAACCCGTGGGTGGGATGGGAGGAGAAAAAATGGAAAGATTAGGATTAGTCTAAACGAGAAAAAAAAAATAAATGATGTAAATTGATAGCATGGTTAAAACTTTTTTTATGTGATGTAAATCTCATCCAAAAGGAAAACCATAAATGTTTTTGATATACAAAATAAGTTGATATCATAGTTGAAATGCTTTTATACTAGCCTACATCCACCTTAACTCCACATTTACCAAGGAATGATATAGATCAAATCCATTTTCACTCTAAAAAATGTTTACACGTCCAAAAATTTGATGCCTCTTAGCACTTGATAGATCCAAATAATCTATGTAATACTATAATACAAACAAAATACATAGAAATAAATACAAATTTTAAAAAATACAAGCAAAATACATAAAAATAGATACAAAGTTTAAATTATGCAATCTAATGTAATATAAACCATAGTAAAAGATCTTATTACCCTAAAACTAGATGTAAGACAAACGTAAATAATACTAATATAAATATCTGATACTTCATAAAAACAAATAGAAATGATATCACCTATGAATACCATGCCTGACCTAATCTATGAATCTGAATACCATATTTGGAGCTACAGAGATCAAATGCTTGACCTAATCTATGAATCTCAACAACATATTTGGAGCTATAAATAGCAAACGCGAAACTGTTATCTTAAACAGAGGTATTTGACGATATGAGGTTATATTTATATATATTCCAGCCGTGCCATGTGGCATCCACCACCACTCTCTCGAACTTATTTATCTCCATCTCTGAAGCTTTGTCCAAGTCGATGCACATGTAATGAACCACGCAGGGAATGTTGTTTTCGTTGGGCAGAGAATATCTTGGCTGCCCTTCAGGGAATCCTGTGAATGGCAGCATTGCGAACATTTTCGGAAATTTAGAGTGGGGATCACCCTCGTTCTTCAGAATGCAAAGCATCTTCTGCAAGTCGGGCTCTTTGTAAATCTGTTCACTATCTTCCTCTGCAAGTGGTAGTGGCGTCCATCCTTGCTTGGCCAGTGTCTGTAACATCCAAGATTTCTTCTCTGATTCGTTCTTTTGAGGTTTGAATTCAGTAAATGCAACTTGGGGGAAAAACTGAAAGTACGAATGGCGGATGATGGACCACAGATAGGCGAGGTCAGCAAAGCATGTCTCTCGAAGATTACAGCACGTTCCCACCTCCATGTCAATCGATCAGATGTCGAATAACGGGTTTGTTCTTGAACCGTGCGTCAAACCCTAAGTTCCTTCCTTTACCTCTGCGTGAATATGAATTTGCTTTTAGGCTCCGCTCAACTTGTGATTTATACTCAATTGTGGGCCGACCATCTTAACGGCTCTCTCACGTTATCCTAACGGCTCTTTGAAATGTAAGTTACGGAAAGCAATAGTTTTAGATATTAAAAAAAAAAATTTTGCTATTATGGGTCATTTAGAGGTGTATATCTTGTTTTTCTTAGCTTAAAAGTGTTTTAAAATTAGAATATATATTATATAATTTAATTTGAAAAAGTATTTTCTATTATGGGTCATTTAGACATGTGTGGTCTTGTTTTTCTTTGCTGAATCGTTTTTTAAAATTAAAAAATATATATTATATAATTTAATTTTAAAACTAATTAAGTGAAGTATGAAATTGGTGTATTGGATTTTCTTTAAGGATGATTTGATTTTAGATCTGAGATTTTTGTGATTCATAGATTAGATAAATGTGTTTTTGGATTAGTCACATTATTAGGATGATCTTGTTTATCTGTTGAACCAACTAATGTCGTTTATCCTCAAGATCTGATTGAATAAATAGTCTGGATGCATCATTGCCAGGAATTAGCCTATGAAAACTAGGCATTAAAACTTAGCCGTTATTGAGTTAGTTAATTAGTTGATTAAAATTATTAAGAGATGAATAAATATTGGCCTATAAGTAATATAATAAAATGAACATTTTTATTAATTAATGAGTTAGTTAATTAGTTAATTAAAATTATTAAGAGAAAACTAAATATTGACCCAATAAATAATAAATAAGAATTATTATTATGTAATATTTAATTAGAGTTTTAAATTGATTAAGAAACATTTTTATTTTAATCGATGTTATAATAAAATGTATTATGTAATGTTTAATTAAAATTATTTAATTGACTAATAAATATTAAAATAATAGATAAAAATTTTAATATTAAAAGAATTTATTACGAGGGGGTAAAATATAAATAAAATCAAGGAAAAGGAAGAACGAGGGAAATAAGCAAGGGACCAAAATATATTATGTAATAATTAAAAACATATAATTAATAAATAAGATTTTATTTTACAAAGACCTAAGAATTAATTCCTAAGATACAAAAGGGATTAAAAATATAATTATGATTTGATTTTTTATTTAAAATTTATAAAATGTGTTTTCTTTTTAAATGTGTTTTTTTAGTTTATTAAAAAAAAATGAAATATATTCATAATTTTATTTAAGTAAACTATATTTTTTAATTAAAAAAAATAATCGTAATTGAAAAAAAAAAAAAAAATATATATATATATATATATATATATATATATATATATATATATATATATATATATATATATATATATATATATATTGAATTTCGTAGTGTCTTACCATTTTCTATTTATCAAAGAAAAAGAGAGCAAGTTGCAAAATATATAAATTTGGTAGCTTCAACCTGCCCGAAGGAAACCAAGTTTGTTGGCCACCTTAAAGCATTGAAAGCCATCCACTACTGAAATAGTTTCTTTCATACTAGCCGCTATGTCCATTTTACTGTAAAAATCAAAATATAATTGAAAACATGAAAAGTAAAAGCTAGCCACAAAATTCATGAAAACTTAGAACATCATTTGTTAACCATCTGAAGAGTCTATAGGTGTCGGGTCTTTTGCAGTTGAACGCAGCATCTTGACTTGCTGTATAGATTGAAGTTGTCTTTCGATTCTGCCAATAAAAGTTGTAGCATGATACAGAGATACTCTTATATCCTGATTTTCTTTTTTGATTTCCTGTAGAATTGAGACCACTGTGGGATTTCCTTCATTTTCCTGTAAATTTTGCAAAGCTTTTGCTAGCACACATTTAAGATTCCAATATGTGTGGACAGATTGGTGAAAGAGGGATAATCTCCCTCTTGTGTTCCCGGGGTTTGAAATAAAATCCATGGTATCCTCCTAAACTTTTATATCTTCTTCCTTGCTATTACTTTCCCTTTCCTAGCCCTGGATTACATTGTGAATCTGTGGTGGATTGCCTGAGGAGTAAACATCAAAGAGATTCTCCATAACCTCTTTCTTCCTCTTCCTGCCTCGCTTGCTTGGCTCGACCATGGGTTTTGAAAGCTTTTGCTTTCCTTTTTCTTTGGGTTGACGTTTGACAGGTTGACCTTTCACCATATTCGTTTCTGGGCTGATAAGCACTAACAGCAGCTAAACTACACCTATTAGAATTGTAAGCGGGCCTGTATAGGGTGAGAGAGAATCAGAAACAGAGTGCATGGGAAATCTTATGGGACTCACATTTTCCTTCGCAGTCGAGGTGACAAAGAAGATGGCCATGCAATTACTGAGAAAGGTGGTAAAACCAGCTCGTTTGAAGACTTGATAGATTGAAAAGCCAACTGAAAAGGATTGCATATGCAACAATTATTCTCCCTATCGAACATGCCACAGTTGAGATTCAACAAAATTGCAGGAATAAAAACTCAGGTTACTAACTGATGGACCGAACTTCTCGTATTACACAAAGAGGGGGTTTTGGTTCCCTTACTACCCCATTCATATTGAGTAAAGGTGAGGTTACAGACATAGGTTGACTTATCCTAGCGCACCATACAAGCGGTCTCATAGAATTGAGATATGCTTTCAGGGTCACATAGCCACTGCACAGAAGCCTGAGAGGAATGAGCCCAGGGACTTGGGATGAGAACAAGCAAAGGCCAGTAGGGGGTTCTAAAGCATGGCTCTATCGACTTGGTCGAGATGACCATAATAGCCAGATTGTGTCGAATTGGCAATCTAAAAGGAATGTCATAACAGAGGAATGAAAATGGCTTCTTCAAATCAAAAAGAGAAAGATTCTTACCCTTCCAACAACAATTTTCATACAATCCCTGTATCCTACCCATGAAATTAATGTCACCATTGTTATTACATTAAGTAGGAGGGAAATTATCAATGATAAGAACTAGAGCCATAACATACTGAAGGAGCTGGAACCATAACCATTGCAAACCTGTTGCAGCCTTGCCTTCCGATCCTTGGTGAGTTTGCCAATCGGGAAGAATGCTCTGCCAACTCTTCTCTTCTTTCCTTAACCGACAGTTATGTTGTTTCCAAGGCCTTTCTAACATAATTAGTTTGCGCTCTTCTGCTTCCATAATTATCTGACATGCTAAGGTACCTACTTCCATCCAGCTGCAGGGTTTTAATGACTGAGAGCGACGATATGGTGCACACCGCCGCGTGACTCCAGTTGTTGATCTTCATTTGCCACTTGGCACCTTGATCAGGGGATATATTATTACAACCATTTTTTTGTTGTTATTATTAAAAAGTTATAATTTATTGTTTAGAAAGAGTAATTTAATTTGAGATGACAGTGTTATGAGGCATTTTATAAGTTCTGAAATTGAAAATTCAAATTCCCTTATATCAAGCCTCGTCTATATAGAAATTATATTAGGGATGACAACAAGGGTTGCTCTGAAGGTATCTACTGTCACGCAGTCATATTGGCACCCCTCACCGAATGCATATCGTTAGGTCACTATCTGTTGGTTTCCATTGTTGTAGCCCCGTTTTGTTATCTGCTACCTCCAGAGACACGAGCCGAACTTCCTATTTTTTGGTTGGGCACTTTCGTGGGTTTACCTGACCGGTATTGACCGTTACGCTGTTGAACTACCCTACCTGTAGTGATGGAGGAGGATATTTTTGATTATACCTCGGATCCATTTGAGGGGGTATCGATCTGGATCACCTCCCCACGACATCTTCCTCTATCCTCTGCTTTTCTGGCACAAAATTTCCCGTCTTCCTCGACCGGTGAACCAAGTTTTTCCATGTGCCTTAATCTCCCGTTTGACAGACCTCTATTTCTGGATTATCATGTTTCAATGGAATCACCTCCATCTTCCATGTTCGAGCACATTCCTCCATTTTCTGAGCTCCCTTCGGTGTCTCTAAACCCTATTTCCCCAATGTCTGTCCATTTTATTTCCTCGTGTGTTCAATCCTCAGCTCCCACCCTACACTTTGATGGTGTTTATATCACCGCTCCCCCGGCTTCCATCTCCCTTGGACCATCATATCAACCCACTGAGGGTTTCATGTCTTCTACTTTTCCGTGATCGGTCTCTTGCCCTCCTTTGTCGGGGGTTTTTTTATGACCCTATCCTTGAGGCCCTACCCCTAGAAAAACCCAGGACATCTGAGGTCCATGATTATGATCCTAAGCCTGACTCCCAGAATCATGGTAATCATCCTCGGGGCCCTCGGAAAACTCAATGTGTCAAATCTAGTTCCAGGGACATAGACCTAATCTTTGGTGACAGCCACCAGATGGTAGAAGTCATTGACACAACATATCATGTCTTGGTTGGAAATATTCAGGGCCGTAAATATGGCCTAGCAAAGCTTCATCTGTGGACAATGGAGATCTGGGATTAGATACTAGAGGAATTGCCCTTTGTTATCATACTTCCTCATGGATGGTTTGCGCTCAGATTCGAGCTCCCTGAACACGTTATATGTGTCCTATGTCGCTATTGGCATATTGAACAAGCACCGGTCCTTGTGAAGCGTTGGAGCCCTCTATTTGATCTAGAACATGAAAATTTGTGAGCCAGCCCCATCTAGGTGTGCCTTACGGGCCTCCCCCTACACTTCTAGTCGAAGGATACCTTCGTGCACATTGGTAATGCACTTGGCACATACCTAGATTATGACAAATCCTTCATGGGCACAGACATTATGATGATGGCTCGTATCATGGTTCATCTGGACACGCGAGAGGGTTTAGAAGAATATATCAATCTCAGGTGGAAGCAATTTTCCAAGGTACAGGTTCTTCATTATCAGGGGGTCCCTTTCCATTTTCGTCGATATCATGTTGTGGGTCACCTCGACAAGGAATGTCTTCCCCTTCAGACACAAGATGTGTTAAGCAATTCGATAGTTCCTGGTAAGGAAGTGACCCCTCCCAATTCTCCATCTTCCCCGAATCCTCCCTCTCGCAGTCGGCCTAAGTGAACAAAATACTCTACAGCTGGAGTAGTCTCTGGTGCCCCTCGGCCTCCATCACCGTGGATTACTCGATCCAAGGAGGCTGTTACAAATATTTCATTGGGTATTTCACTATCCCTTCCCCCTATATAATCATTTCCATATGTTTCATCTGTTATAATCTCAACATTTCATATCACATCTGTTGGATCGTATATTACATCTTTTCCCTTTATTACATGTCCTCCCCTCACGTCCCCCCCATCTCTCTCTGACACCCCTTCATATATCCCCACACCCTCCATTCCCCCCATTGCCTTAGAGTCATCATCTGAATTCAAGGGAAATCACTCTTATTTCCTCAAGTCCCTATCTGAAATATCCTCTACTACATATGGGGGGTTGGCTATCATCCGATCCTGCCGCCCCTCTAAATCATCTAGAGGCCACCATTCATTAATATGTAGAGCTATCATACAAGCTAGGCAGGATGAGGCTGAAGGTCATCAGAAAATACTCGTTCGGGTTCTTAGAGCACAAACAACCCTCCTTGTGTTTCCCCATGAAGATTTTATCTTTCAATTGTCACGGAATGGAAAGCTCCGCCAAAAAACTTGCCCTGATATGGTTAATTGATTCATTCGATGTTGATGTGATTTTCCTACAAGAAACCCTTGGCTCTGCGGACTCAGTTACTCATGCTCTCCAAGCCATTAGACCTGATTTGACCTTCCATGCTCTGGATGCTCATGGTCGATCTTGGGGCATAGCTCTGGGCATCTATCCCTACTCTATCATTCTTCACAATCTTTGAGGGGGGACCGATTCATTGGGCCTGATATTTTATCTACAGACCTTGGTCAAGAATTCTTCCTTATGAACATATATGGCCCCTGTAATGACCAGATTATATTCTTGGAGAATTTGCTCAATCTTTCCCTCCTTGACTCAAAGAAGCTCATATTAGGAGGAGATATGAACTTCTCTCTCGGTCTGGCAGAATCTTGGGGACACTCTTCCAAGATTAACCCTCCATCCGACACCATTGGGGTTATGCTCGAAGATCATAGATTGGTGGATATCCCTACCCCTCGGCTTCAACCAGCATGGCATAACATAAGAGTAGGGTCGGCCTCTTTGGCTAGGAGATTGGAAAAGTTTCTAATTCATGAGGCCATTGCGGATAACATTTCCATGCTCAGACAATGGGTATGATCTGGCGACCTTTCTGATCACTCCCCCATATATTTGGAACTCGCGGAAGAGCATCAGAAGCCCAAAGCCCCATTCAAACTTAATGCAACCTGGCTCAATGATTCAAACTATATTGTCGTGATATCCTACTAATGGACTACTCACCTTAGACCTCCTGAGCTTCATCCCTCGGCCTCATTGCATTCATGATGAAATAAGTCAAGAGGCTCACTATCGCACGGGCTATCGAATCAGAGCTTTCCTCCATTAGTTATTTACCTGGCCAAGGCTTCTCATATGTTGAATCTAAATCCCACATTGCTCATCTGGAATCTGAACATACTAGGATTCTAAAGGACCAAGAAGAGACTTGTCGACCCTGGAGTCGGGCTCTTTAGATATAGGCTGGCGATGAGAATACCAGATTCTTCCATCAATTCGCTAATGGAAGAAGGACCATTAATACGATCTGGCATCTGGAAGATGAAGAGGGGAACCAAGCTAGGACATTTCATCAATTGGCTAATATGGTCATCTCTCATTTTAGAAATCTCTATAAATCTCCTGAGATAGCTACTCTTCCTGAGGTCATCAAGGTGGCCAGATTATTTCCTTGATTTGTAGATCCACATGAGGATGCATCCCTAACTGACCGTGTCTCGATGAAGGAACTCCATGATACTTTCAAATGGTTCAAGAAAGATAAAATTCTCGGACCTGATGGATGGCCCATTGAATTCTCTCTGGCCTTTTTTGAAACTCTAGGATCATAGTACATCCTCAATTTTGTGGAACACTGCAGGCAGACTATTCGATTATATGATGCTTTCAACTCCACCTTTATTGTTCTTATCCCCATATCGGACTCCCCTCGCTCTTTTTCTGATTAGCGTCCCATATCCTTATGTAATTTCTTATACAAAATCATTTCCAAGATCATAGCCAATAGACTCAAGCCCATTCTCCGTGCTCATATATCACTGGAAGAGTTTTCTTTCCTTCACCACCGTCAGATACATGAGGCCATCGGTACTTCACAAGAGGCTTTACACTCCATTAAGAAAAAGAGCATCAAATGCATTATAGATAAAATTGATTTGGCAAAGGCTTTCGACCACTCTAATTGGCTATACATTCGCATGCTCCTTACGCACCTGGGGTTCCCCCTACTCTTCATCAACCAGATCATGTGTTGCATCACTAATGTTTCCTTTAGTGTTCTTATCAACGGATTGGAATCCCCTTTCTTCCACTCTAAGAGAGGACTCAGATAGGGTTGTCCTCTCCCCCCCCTCCTCTTCATGTTTATCATGGAAGCACTCAGCAGACTGATCGCTCATGAACGTCGATCTGGTAGACTCTTGGGCATCAAAATCACAGGGGGTTGTACCCTAATATCCCATCTCCTTTTTTTCGATGACGTCCTTATCTTCCTCAATGGGTGTGTGGGGGACATCTCATATTTCTTTGCCATTCTCTGCTCTTTCAGCCTTGCCACTGGTATGATCTGCAAAAATCACAAATCTACTCTGACTTCCATCGGATGCTCACAGCAGGAGAGGACTTTGGCCTCTCAACGATTCCCTTTTATGACTCTTGATTTCTCGACCTCAAATACTTGGGATTCAGGTTAAAGCCACTTGCCTACCATAATGTCGATTGGTCATGGCTCATTGCAAAGCCGGAAAATAAAATTTCGATATCGCACCATGGCTGGCTCTCCGAGGCTGGGAGACTGACCCTTATCAAAATGGTCTTGGAAGCCACTCCTATGTATTGGATGTCCCTTTATTGGATACCTAAAGGATTACTCTCTAATATTTAGCAACTCTGTCATAAATTTCTATGGATGAGGAACAGAGAGGGTCACACATTTGCATGGATAAAATGGGATAGCGTCCACCACCACTCTCTCGAACTTATTTATCTCCATCTCTGAGGCTTTGTCCAAGTCGATGCACATCTAATGAACTACGCAGGGAATGTTGTCTTCGTTGGGCAGAGAATACCTCGGCTGACTTTCAGGGAATCCTGTGAATGGCAGCATTGCGAGCATTTTTGGAAATTTAGAGTGGGGATCAGCCTCATTCTTCAGAATGTAAAGCATCTTCAGCAAATCAGGCTCTTTGTAAATCTTTTCACTATCTTCCTCCGCAAGTGGTAGTCGCGTCCATCCTTGCTTGGCAAGTGTCTGTATTCCAAGATTTCTTTTCTGATTCGCTCCTCTAAATGCAACTTCTGAGGTCACCAAAAGATAGCTCACGTAGATTATAGCATGCTCCCACCTCCAGGTCGATAGGCCAGATACGGAATGACTATCTTGATCTTCAACGGTGCGTCAATATGAATTTGCTTTAACTGTCCGCTCAAGTTGTAATTTATACTCAATGGCGGGCCTACCATCTTAACGGCTGTCTGACGTTATCCTAACGGTTCTTTGAAAATTAAGTTATCGAAAATAGATATTCGAAATATTATTTGCTATTATGGGTAATTTAGGTGTCCGAAAACTGATTATATATCTTGTTTTTTTTTTGCTTAATCGTTTTTTCAAATGAAAATATATATTATATAATTTAATTTGAAAAAGTATTTTCTATTATGGGTAATTTAGACGTACGTGAAAACTGATTATATATATTGTTTTTCTTTGCTGAATCGTTTTTTGAAATTAAAATATATATTATGTAATTTAATTTTAAAATTGGTTAAGTGAAGTATGAAATTGGCGTATCAGATTTTCTGTATGAAATTGGCGTATCGGATTTTCTTTACGATGATATGATTGTTTATTTAAAATTTATAAAAATGTGTTTTTTAAGTTTTTTTTAAAAGTTATTTAAAACAAATTGAAATATATTTTTATTTTATTTTTAGTAAAAAATATATTTTTTAATTAAAAATATATAACATTTATTATAAAATATATATATTTTTAATTGAATAATATATATTATTATAACCCTTTGTATCGTTATTATTATTAAAATAATAATTATTTATTAGGAAATAATTTATGGTTTATAAAGAGTAATTTAATTAGAGATGAGTGTGTTATAAAGTATTTTATATGTAATGAAATTCAAATTCCCTTAAATCAAGCTTTATATATATATATATCACAATTATATATATTTTAAAAAATACTATTTCATACTTTTAAATTAATTACGTGTAATCTTTCTAAAACAATGTAAGATATTTTTGGGATTTTTTAAGGATTTATTTTTAATAAAAATTCCTCCATTCTATATTAATCTTATAGTAAAAAATAATATTCTCAAAACATATGTAAAATTAATTTAAGGAATATGAATTTAAACCAGTCTAGATCAAATCTCTAGAGGTGAAACCCTCTTTTTTGAGTGTAAAATGTAAGGAAATGTTTGTACCTGGAGAGATTTGATCCCTCTCCATTGATAGATTCAAAGTCAAGAGTAAGATGGTTTATGCCGTGTGCTGAGAAGGAAAATATATCGAATATATGATTAATCTTATAACAAATCTAATGTTAATATAATCATTTTAAATATGCTATATATGTCTCAGATTAATTTAGGAGTTAAGATTAGGATGGTTTCTGTCGTATGCTCAGAAGGAAAATATATCTAATATATGATTAATCTTATCAATAATATATAAATATATCTAATGTTAATATAATCATTTTAAATATGCTATATATGTCTGAGATTAATTTGGTCATTTGAATTTTAAATTTTCTTAGTTATCTCAATTGAGATGATAATATTGTTAATAAGTTTAATGATGAAAATGAAAATAAAAATTTTGAATGGAAAGTGACATTGCAATAGTGTTGAATGATAGAAAATCTGAATAATAAGAATGTAGACAATTACAAATAGTCTTCATTGTGATCAATCTCAAACTACTTTCTTCTAATATTCTTATTGTCACTCTTGTTAGTTTACTATTTTCTTCTACTATTCTTATTGTCACTCTTGTTATTTTTTTCATCTTCTCATATCAATTATATGAAAATGAAAGTTGAAATCGTAAGCCATTTAAATATTTGGCTCAAGTTTTTGTAGTAAACATCATACTTTGTCTCTCTCGTTCAAAAATATTAATAGGTTGAATTACAATAACAAAAAATTTTATGTACATTGTCAATAATTTTTTGTGGTTACACTAAAACCAATACGCATTATTAATCCATTCACTTTAAAATTAGTGTACCATCATACATCCAATTACATCAAATCAGAAATCAACATCTATAGTGAAATCAATTTTTCTAATGCAATAATTTAAATAAGATTAGAAAAGAACTTCTACATTGAAATCTATGCATCTAATGCAACCAATCAATAGGATTAGAAATCAACATCTACCCTCAAATCAATGCATCTAGTGCAAGTAAGAAAATATAATTAGAAACCAACATCTACACTAAAGTCAATGCATTTAATGCAAGCAATCATATAGGATTAAAAATCAACTACATTGAAATCAATTGATCTAGTGCAAGCAATCAATTATAATTATAAATCAACATCTACATTGAAATCAATGCATCTAGTGCAAGCAATCAAATAGGGTTAGAAATCATTATCTACACTGAAATCAAATAGGGTTAGAAATCACTATCTACATTGAAATCAATGCATTTAGTGAAAGAAATCAAATAGGATTAGAAACCAACATCTACACTGAAATTAATGCATTTAGTACAAACAATCAAATAGGATTAAAAATCACCATCTACACTGAAATGAATGCATTTAGTGCAAGCAATCAAATAGGATTAGAAATAATATACACTGAAATCAATGAATCTAGTGCAAGAAATAAAATATAATTAGAAATCAACATCTAGACTAAAATCAATGCATCTAGTGAAAGAAATCAAATAGGATTAGAAATCGCCATCTACATTGAAATTAATGCATTTAATGCAAAAAATCAAATAGGATTAGAAATCATCTATGTTGAAATCAATGCATATAGTACAAGTGATCAAATATCATTAGAAATCAACGTCTACACTAAAATCAATGCATCTAGTGCAAACAATCAAATAGGATTAGAAATCACCATCTACACTGAAATCAATGCATCTAGTGCAAGAAATATTCTTACCTCTCCCCCCCCTCCATATATATTTATATCTCCCTCCATCTCTCCTCCTTTATCTCTCTATCTCAACCCCCAAATAGACACGCTCTCTCATTCCATATATATCAATCTCTTTGTCCCTCCCTCCCTCTCTCCATCTCTCTCTTCCTCCCTCTCTTCACCTTCCATCAATATCTCTATCTCCCTTTGTCTCTATATGTCACCCCCATAACATACACTCTATTTATCCAATCTATATATCTATCCCTCCCTCCCTCTCTCTCTCTCTCTCTCCCCTACTTCTTTCTCTCCCCCTTTCTCTCCCACCTCCCTCTCCCTCACCGCATATATCTCTCTATCTACCCTCCAATCCTCTCACTATATCCCTTCCTCTCTCCTCCTCTCTCCCCCGTCCCCTTCTATATTTGTGTCTCCCTCTCCCTCTGTTTCCCTTCTCTACCTCTCTCACTCCTCTCTCTCTTTCTCTCTTCATTCCTTCTCTCCACTCTCCTTGAGTTTATCTTCATCTCTCCCTTGTGAATCTCCCTATTTCTCCACATCTATCATTGTATGTCTTTGTTCTTCCCTGCCATATATATCTAGAGTAATATATATCATGATATATTAATATATATTATAATATAAAAATTTAATATTGTATTAATCCAAATTTATTAAATTTAATAATATTAATATTATAATATATTAATATAAATATTAGATTAATAATAATAATAATACTTCAATATTAATATTAGGGTTAATAATTCTTTTTTTTCATTGTATTAATAGTAATTAGGCCCATGGTATTTGGCTCATATGCTTCACCTAAACAAAACCTCTTTTTTGAGTGTTCCTAAATATAAAGTGGATTATGGGGTAGATATAAAAAGATGTTTTATTTATTTACCCTACCTCTGGTTTATTTATATTTTATTTATTTACCATACCTCTTTTATTTACCATGATATTTGGCCCATGGCATTTAACCCATGGTATTAAAATGGTATTTGGCCCACAGGCTTCACCTAAATAAAACCTTTTTTCGTAAATATAAAGAGGTTTATGGAGTAAATATTAAAAGAGGTTTTATTTATTTACGATACATTTAGTTTATTTATATTTATATTTGTTTGCCATACCTTTGGAGTAAGTATAAAAATAGGTTTCATTTATGTACCATAGCTCTAGTTTATTTTTATTTACCATAACTCCTTTTTGAGTGTTCACAAACCTTTTTAGATTTTAAATTTATATTGTATTTATACATAATAATAATTGGATTGATTTTTAAGAATTTTAAATGTTAAATGTTAAGTTTACATTACAAACATTACATATTTGAATTAAATGAGAGGTTTGGCTTGAATTTTAAATAAATATAAATAAAATATGATAATATATATTATAATAAATGTTTTCTGTTTCTCTCTTTCTATATATAGAAATTTTTTTACTATACATATTTTTTAAAATGTTTCATTCATAAAGCATTGAATAAATTACAAATATCCCTTGTAACTTACATGATTGTTCTTGGCCCTTCCAAAAAAATATATCGATTGATTTGTTATTTTGTGCTTATAGTCTTCTTGTTCCTTCACAATTCAAATATTACTTTTGTTAAAAGAAAAAAATATTTGGGAATAATACATGTAAATTACCATATGCTCTCATTACAACAAATAGATATGGGCTTAAGGATGGCTACATGTAAATCATTTAAATTTTCAAATTTGTTAGAGTATGCACAATAGAAATTAAATAAATTCACACACAACAGATAGCAGAAAATAGAGACAGCGAATATTCACCCAACCAATCTGGGCTACATCCACCAAATAGAGGTTCAGCTTTCTTATTATTCGACAGCAGATTACAACAATAGATTTCTCACATCTGCACTTCCTCTTCCTCATCCCTCATATCTTTTGCCTCTATGGGCTTTACAATTTATAGATGTAGAAGAAAAACTGAATATTAAATTCCATTCCATCCTATCACAAGAAAATAAGATTGTTATCTTATCTTCAGGATTTTATGCCTTCAGATTTGGAACAAATCCTATTGTTGGCATTATCCATGAGATTTGTAGCCAAACTAATATGCACAATCTCAACAATCTCCACCTTGACAAAAATTAACCTAATACCTTGTTCCTGTTATTATTTTCATTTTTTTTCTGCAAGCCAAGAGAAGCCAGACACCATCGTAGCTTCTCTAATAAAACTGCTTTCATGAACATGTCTGCATATTTTTCCTTTGTATGCACTTTTTCAAGAGAGACTCCCCATTCAGTGATAACTTGTCGTACAAAATGGTACTTTATAGGTATATGCTTTGATTTACTATGAAAGGCTAGATTTTTAGCCAAATGAATTGCACTTTGACTATCACAAAATAACTTTATGTTGTCTTGCAACCTTCCAAACTCACTAAACAAACCTTTCAACCAAACCGCTTCTTTGCAGGCATGTGATGTAGCTTTGTATTCTGCTTCTGTAGTGGATAAAGCAACAATGTTTTGTAGCTTTGACATCCAGCTAATAGCTCCACCTCCAAGAGTAAAGACATATCTTGAAGTTGACCTTCTCTTATCCAAATCACCTACAAAATCGGAATCAACATATCTGCAAACAAATTCACTACTTATGTCATAAGTTATATAATAATCACTTGTGCCTCTCAAATACCGAAACACCCATTTCATTACTGCCCAATGTTTTTTCCCTGGATTTTCCATATACCTACTGACAACCCCAACTGCATGTGAAATATCTAGTCGTGTACAAACAATCGCATACATCAAACTTCCTACTACATTGGCATATGGTATTCGAGACATATATTCCTTTTCGTCATTTGTATTAGGACATAAACTTGAAGAAAGCTTAAAATGGTAAGCTAAAGGGACTGAAACCAGCTTCACATTATTCATACCAAACCTTACGAGTATTTTCTTAATATACTTATGTTGTGATAACCATAACTTACCATTGCACCTGTCTCTGAAAACCTCCATGCCCAAAATCTGTCTTGCTGCTCCTAGATCTTTCATATCAAACGTCTTAGCCATCTGAGCCTTTAACCTGTTGATCTCACTTATGCTTTTGCTTTCTAAAAGCATATCGTCAACATATAATACTAAGATAATGAATATGTCATTAATTAATTTCTTAAAGTAAACACAATGATGATATTCACTTCTTATATAATTTTGGCTCATCATGGAAGAGTCAAATTTCTTGTACCATTGTCTCGGTGACTGCTTAAGACCATACAATGATTTCTTGAGCCTGCAGACAAATTTCTTGTTGCAATTTTGAACAAACCCTTTTGGTTGTTCCACATAAATCTCTTCATCTAAATCTGCATGTAAGAATTCAGTCTTAACATCTAGTTGTTGTAATTCTAAATCAAGTAAAGCAACTAACACTAACACAATTCGAATTGAAATAATTTTAACAGCTGGTGAAAATATCTCATGAAATTCAGTTCTTGCTTTCTGAGAAAAACCTTTTGCAACCAGCCTCGCTTTGTACCTATCTTCTTTACCATCAACACCCCTTTTCAATTTGTAAACCCATTTACATCCTACAGTTTTTCTGTCATTAGGAAGTTCTACGAGGTCCCATGTGGCATTCTTGTATAATGCCTTCATCTCATCCTTCATATCTTCTTTCCCCTTATCACTGTTAGAACCTTCTATAGCTTCCTGATATCATAAAGGTTCATCATCATTAGCGGTTAAAGAAACTGAAGTAACATAATCATCATACCTTTTAGGTGGATATCTGATTCTCGTGGACCTTCTTAAATATGTTTTTGCTTCTTCCACAATTTGCTGATTATTATCTGTAGGAACTTCTTCATGATCTTCATCTAAAACTTGTTCATCTCTATTATCTTCTGAATTTGAACTGGTTTCAAACTGAATATGTTGAAACTTAAGTACATTTTCCTGTTTCAATTTAATATCTACATCTGGATTATCGAGTGAAGATTCATTGAATTTAACATCTCTATTAATGATGATCTTGTGATTAGTAGGATCCCACAACTTGTATACCTTAATCCCATCACCATATCCAACAAAGATATATCTTTTTTATTTAGGATCTAATTTAGAACGGTGATGTTTCGAAATTAGAGCATATGCATCACAACCAAAAACTTTTAGTTTAGAATAATCACAAGGATGACCCTTCCATACCTCTTGAGGAATTTTCAATCCTATTGTAGTTGATGGTGATCAGTTTATCAAATAAAAATCCATAGATACTATTTCTATCCATAATTCCTTATGTCAATTGGCATTACTTAGCATACTTCTTTCTCTTTCTAAGAGAGTCATGTTCATGCGTTCAACAACTCCATTTTGCTGAGGAGTATATACATTAGTTCTATTTCTTTCGATCCCAAATTCCTTGCAATAATTATCAAATTCATTTGAAGTAAACTCACCACCATTGTCATTTCTTAAACATTTAATGGTTCTTCCAGTGATATTTTCTATTAATTCTCTAAACTTCTTGAAAATTGTGAATACATCAGACTTTCTTTTTAACATATAGACCCATACTTTCCTAGAGAAATCATCTATAAAAGATACAAAATATGATGATCCTCCATATGAGGTTGTAGGAGATGGATCCCAAACATCAGAATGGATATAATCAAGGATTCCTTTGCTAGTATGTTTTCCTATTTTAAAGTTCCGCTTGCTTTGTTTCCCATAAATACAATGTTTGTAGAAATCTAACTTAGAATATTTTAAACTAGGAAGTAACATTCGATCAGATAAGATTTTTAATCCTCTTTCGCTCATATGGCCCAACTGTTGATGCAATAGTCGAATAGAATCATTGTCGTTTTCAGATACAGTTGAAACATGATCTGACTATGTTCTTCCTTCTAACTGAAAAAGAATTTCCAATCTTCATTTTTTTCATTAATAATAAGATTCCTTTGTAAATTTTCATTGCTACACCTTGAATAAAATTTTTATATCCATTTGTGTCTAATACTCCTAGAGAAATAAGATTTTTTCTGAGTTTAGGCACATGTCTTACATTAGTTAAGATTTTGATTGTCCCATCAAACATTTTAGTATGGATGCTTCCAATTCCCACAACATTACATGAGACATCATTGCCCATGTAAACTAATCCATCATTGATTGAATTATAAGATTTAAACAACTGTTTACGGATGCACATGTGATTGGACACACCAGAATCTAATAGCCAATGTTGATCATGATTTGAAAAATTAACTGATAAACTTCATCACTTATACCTGAACAGGATGTCGAACCTGTATCTTTCATGTTTTCTTCTTTATTTTCTGTTGAAGAGTCTCCTTTGGATGTTTGCTCTCTCTTCCAACAATCCTTCTTCAAATGTCTCGATTTGCTGCAAAACCAGCATTTTAGCTTACTCTTCTTCCCTTTCAATTTTGACTGAGAGTTTTTTAGCTTACTGAAACATCTTTCTTTATATCAACCTCTAACCATCATTTCTTCTGATGTAGAGGTTTCTAAATTTGACCTTTTTCTTGTTTCTTCAGATAGCATAGCTCCAACAACATTATCAAATTAAAGGGTTTCTGATGAACTAAGACTTATAGAAGTAACAAAATGATCCCATGACTCACGAAAAGAGCATAATAAAGTTACAGCTTTATCTTCTGAATCAAATTTTACTTCTATGCTCTCTAACTACACCAAGAGAGTATTAAAAGTATTCAAATGATCGGTTATTATTGTACCTTCCTTCATGTGCAAGCTATACAACTGTCTTTTCAGAATAATCCTATTGGTTAAGGATTTAGTCATGTATAGTTTTTCTAGCTTTGTCCATAGTCCAGCGGCTATTTTCTCTGACACGATGTTAAATAAAAGATTACTCGCCAAACACAATCATATGCCGCTCAGTGCTCTGTTATCGATGTCACTCCATTCATCATCTGTCATGGCGAAAGGTTGTTTGGATTTTCCCAAAAGTGCCTTCGCCACACCTTGTTGTATGAGTAAATCATGCATCTTGAATTTCCATATTTCAAAGTTATTCCTCCCATTAAACTTCTCGATCTCAAACCGAGCACTTTGAGTTTTTTCCATATTTAATTTAACTTCCCACACAACAAATAAAGCTTCACACAATTAATATTTTTCAAAAGTTATAGTGGAGGATGATTCAAAAGTTATAGCGGATTAGTATTTTTTCCAAGCTATCAAAAATTTCACCCACTCCAGATTCATCAAGGAATATTTTGTTCCTAACTCCATAAATAACATATTCCAAACTTACATTATTTATTGACAAAAAAAATAAATGTTTATAGCATGTTTTTCTCAAAATTTTGGCATAATGGCATCTACTTGGGCCAACCTAGCTCCTCTTCAACCCATTTCCCAAAGTTATAATTTTGTTTCTTAAAGAAAAAAAAAACCCAAGTTTACTTCTTAGGGGAGTATGTAGTTTCCGTAGTGAAATTTACACCATTTTCACACCTATGAATAAGGATTAAATAAAGGATTCCACCAAATTTTGTGGTGAAATCCCCATTTCTTGGATTCTTAGATGTTATGAGGTAATCCAAAGTATATTATTTTAAACTTATGAAATTTTAAACAAGAATTCATTAATGTGATTCTCATTCCTCTACCTCCAATCCAAAAAGGCCTAGAGTTGTGAAGGATTTCCAATTTTCTCATTCCCATTGTTGTAGATTTTAACCTTGATTTCTAGTAGGACAAACCATATTACTTGATACAAGTGAGAAATAATAGAATGAAACAAATGGTACTCATCCCCACCCCGTGCCAAATATCCAATCCTAAATTAACCTTTAAGCTGATTACAATGTGTCATACATCCAATCAACAAATAGGGGAAGAGATATTAGTGAGAAATTTCCAAATATTTAAACCTTTTGACAATTTGTGAGGCTGTAAGACACAAAACACACAAACTGGAAACAAACTTCAACAATATATTAATGAATGTATCAAGGAATGATGTACAATGTATACACATATAAATACATCAAGAAACTATTGAATCAGTTCCCCAAGTTTCTTGGACTCTAATAACCGATTACCTAACAAAAACTAACCCAAGGATTAGTTGCCTAACATTCCCCCCTTAATCTGAAGGGATATACCAATGTCCAAGAATGATAGCTCAGAATGAAGAAATTCTTCTCAGCCAAGAGTTGTGTGCCTCTCAGAAATGGTTTTCAAGGATGACCATAAACCGAAAATGGGAGAACTCAATGTCTCAACCAACACTAATTCTGGAACCTACATAGCAGTTCTTAGAACAAAGAAATGTGGTTTTAAGATGACCATAAACTCCAGAACTGTCACAATAGTTCCTCGAACAAACTCAATCAACTAAGGTTGTGGCTCAAGATGTGGATCAGTGACTCAAGCTCACTTGACATCTCAAACTTGAACCTTTAGTAGACCCACCAAAAAATCCCCCCTTGTCGGATACAAGGTGATAAATATTCTGCATCACTGCAAGACTCATCACTCTTGAACAAATTCTTTGATATGATCTGTAGACCTTCTTGGCTTCTTTCGTCCATTCCCAAGAAGCAATCCATCCAAAACTTAGCTTCTCGCCTGCAGTGCTCTTCCTTTTGGAAAATTTGTTTGACTCATGATTTCGCTTTCAACAATGCTCGCACGAGTGAACATCAAAACAACGATCTTTCATATGTCCAACTCTGTTACACTATTGGCATTTATCAACCTTTTCTGGAACCACACCATCTAGAAAACGTGCACTTCAGAATTTTATAGGTTTAGTGAAATCTGGAATGTGAAATAATACACCACTGCTATAACCAAGACCAGTTCTATGTTTATTGTGTGTCATCTCTTCCCATGGTATTATAACAGGTTTCACATCAGCAATTACATCCAAAGTTTCACCTCAAAATCACTTCATTTCTCCGATCATCATTCTTTGACTGATCATCAGACTCAAAAAAAAATTGTTCTGAACAAACACTAGTTTAGAATCACAAGTTTTCTTTTGAAGTTCATCTCACTGTAAATGCGACCCTAACTCCAAGAATTCAATTTTTCTTTTAGCATTTTGCAAACATGATTGGATTTCAGAGAGCATGTCTTTGCTAACGTGGAAATTGTTATAGATAGCATTAAATCGCTTAATAATTGTACTAAATCATTTAGTTTGGCCATTTTTTCCAGTGCAATATCAAAGTAAACTTGTAATCAACTCATAAAGAAAGGGTGTCGGTTGCCATCGAAAATGCACCCAATACAAACTTCTCAATGAATTAACCCGGTGTCAAATTCAACCGATCATGCACCCATCAATAATACAAATCATAACATGTAACAGACAACTTCAAAACTTCAAAACTTTCGTTTACTAGGAGCAATACCAACAAGGCAAGCTCCCAACAAGCCAACAAAAATATCTTCAATTCAAATTCTACACTCCAACCACCTTTTGAATGTGTCAATTTTCTTATCCCTCCAACCAAATGCTCTGATCATATAATGACTAACTCGAAAGTTTTATTTTTAAATAAACTTCATTAAATATCGATGCCAAAGTAATGTGGAACTAACTCTACCCAACATACTCTTTAGAGAAAATTCCAATAAATTTAAAATGTCAACTTCTTGATTTAGAAGAGATAAAATAAAAAATTAATATTGAAACTTCCAAATAATACCTTGACATTATGGCTTAGCTAGAGCAATAACCTTCACTGCAACATCAATTTCATCACATATCCCAGGTATCCATATATCCTAAAACAGTCAATAAACCTCATTTCGAAAACATATTGATAATGTATAACAACCATTATGCTTTCCCACTCTTTGAATTTGAACTAGCATCAAATACTCATTATCTCATTATTAGCATGAAAATGTCTTTCTTATAATTCTGTACCTGTAATTGGGAAATGCACTAATGGTGAATTTGAGCTAGCATAAAATACTCATTATCTCATTATTAGCATGAAAAAAGTTTTCTTATAATTTTTTACATGTACTTGGGAAATGCACTAATGATGATAGGCATGCTACTTCAATTTTGCAACTGCTTTCCAGAGGCAGGCTAGAAGAAGTGTGTTCAATGAAACTTGATTTACAACAATCAACAAAACCTGGTAGTGGTCCATCTAAATTACATTCTCCTACACCCAAATGACAGAAAGCCACCAGAAATGGCCGTGCAACTATGGGATGGTCCCCAGGCTACAATGATAATGAAATTTTCATTGAAATTGCTACAGAACATTTAGCACTTCTTGCTAACTATAAAATTCATCTGGCCACTTTTGTTGCCATACAACAAAACTTGTAATTTTTCTTGCCACACAAGGAAACTTGTAATTATTTTATCATTCTTCGCTATAATAAATTATCAATAAACAGTCAATAAACCTCATTTCGAAAACATATTGATAATGTATAACAACCATTATGCTTTCCCACTCTTTGAATTTGAACTAGCATCAAATACTCATTATCTCATTATTAGCATGAAAATGTCTTTCTTATAATTCTGTACCTGTAATTGGGAAATGCACTAATGGTGAATTTGAGCTAGCATAAAATACTCATTATCTCATTATTAGCATGAAAAAAGTTTTCTTATAATTTTTTACATGTACTTGGGAAATGCACTAATGATGATAGGCATGCTACTTCAATTTTGCAACTGCTTTCCAGAGGCAGGCTAGAAGAAGTGTGTTCAATGAAACTTGATTTACAACAATCAACAAAACCTGGTAGTGGTCCATCTAAATTACATTCTTCTACACCCAAATGACAGAAAGCCACCAGAAATGGCCGTGCAACTATGGGATGGTCCCCAGGCTACAATGATAATGAAATTTTCATTGAAATTGCTACAGAACATTTAGCACTTCTTGCTAACTATAAAATTCATCTGGCCACTTTTGTTGCCATACAACAAAACTTGTAATTTTTCTTGCCACACAAGGAAACTTGTAATTATTTTATCATTCTTCGCTATAATAAATTATCAAGAATCAATTGATATTCTGTGTGTGCATCATACTCATCGAAAATTTACTCAAAACAATGTGCATGGCTTCACTAGAAAAGGCAGCAAAAACAAGACTCATACCACAATCTCCACTAATTGAAAATACAATATTGGAATAGAAATAACGATTTTAACCCTTGGAATTCGATGGATGGTTTCATAACTTGTCCAACATCAGAACCTTTAGCGCAGCTCAATATCCAGATCAATACTTCCAGTATACCCCATCACATTGTCGAACTCTCCTATGGTCTTTCCCCTTTCATCTCTGGTATTGGATTTATTTCAATCAAACCACGGGCATCTTTGCACCTATCATCTTTGATCTGAGAAAGTGTTTGAATAAATATCGTAGAGGTTGTCTATTTTAGAAATAATTTCTCACTCCTACTAGTGTTTTCCATTAAAAAATAATCGCAGATTGTCGTAGCAACACTTCCACTATGCCAAATAAGGTAAGACAGAAATTGATGCCAATTAAGTATGAAAAATTTATCCCAAGATGGAGTGTAAGAGTTTTACATACTATGTGGGCTTCATAGGCAAATATTTTGGATTATTTACAACCATATATTCATCGTCAACGGATTTAAATAAATATGATCTCTTCCACCACATATATCATAGAATATATCTCCACATTTAGGAAACATACAGGCAAGGAAGTAGAAATGAGATAAAAAGAATAAAAATGTGCAGTTTGCAAAGGGTATAAAAAATATGTTAGTGGATACAATTCAAAACTCTGTACCTTATTTATTTATCATCAATAGTCCATTGAAAAACCCGATACCACCAAGTTCATTGTTTTCTATTGAAACCGTTAATCTTTGTTTAACAATCAAAATTGCATTCTCTACGAACGAAATTATTTGGATAACTCGAACCCCTCAGCCTCTTTCACACAGAGCCTGGTTATCACACAATCCACAAAAACCTTCGACTGACAGATGAAAACTCCGGTGCTCATTAAGGGCCACAAAAGTAGTGGCACATTTCAATTAACATGGAGATGAACAACCCTGCTATGATACCACTATAAGACACACAACACACAAACTGGAAACAAAATTCAACAATATATTAATGAATGTCTTAAGGAATGATGTATAATGTATACACATATAAATACATCAAGAAATGTTTGAATTAGTTCCCCAGGTTTCTTGTACTCTAATAACCAATTACCTAACACAAACTAACCCAAGGATTAGTTGCCTAACACAGGCCACCTAAACCAATCATTTAATGATAAAGAAAAGAGATATTGTGATTCTAGTACATTTCCCCGAAGTACAGAAATGTGCACTAGATGTCGCATACTTTGATCTTACAAGGCTTTACTAAAATGGAATACGTTCTTAACCCATAAACCAATTAAATTGTTTGGAACACTAAATTTATCTCATTTTACCAATAGGATTCCTTCACTTTTCCCCTCTCCTACTAATTGAAATTGAAAATGAAAGTTGTTAATTAAATTTTTTAGAATATACATTTTAAGAGAAAATGATATTTTCTGGAACTAACTTGAGTATATATATATATATATATGCAACACTTAATTATAGAACTGAGATCATAACTTAGGGATGCTATTTGCTTTTGAGTTTTTCAATGTGTATATTATGGTGTTTGTATGCCATGTATCATCATTTCTCTACTTAGGTTGTGATGAAGTGTATAAGTTTCGGTATAGTGGTTAAACTATTATCTCAATTTGATATCCTTGAGGTTATTAAACATTTTTTTTTACTATTTACTTCCTTCTCTATTTTCTCGAAGCAATATCGTTGTGTTTACATTGACTAATCCTGATTGTACATGTCATACTAAAGGTTGTATCTATTCTAGCGGAATGGTTCAGCCTAGTGGTTGTTAACTTGTTTCCACGCAATGAACTCTTACTTATTCCTTAATTTGGATTTCTGCGTAGCTTTTCATTGTGGGTATCAAGATAGTTCAATATCTAGTTAATAAAATAAAATAATAACTCTTCCCGATTTGCATATAAAAAACTCCACTATTACTTTTACTCTTTGACATATACATGGATACATTGAATATATCTATGATTGAATGTCATAAAATCTTAATTCTTTAGGCTATAATGAAAATAGTATTTAGTTGAGGTTATGCATATCACATGCTTTGATGATTGTTTAATGTTTTACATTGTCAATACTACCTCTAGTCCCCAATAACAATTTTACTCTCTTAGAGCATATTTTAAGTATTTTCCTGTTTTCATATACAAGCCCATTGTCCACTAACCATAAGCATGTAATGCCTCTCATTTATCAACAATTTTTTTTTATATTATTTTTTTATACTTGTATATTGTACTTCGTCACCATACGACGAGACCTTTTTAGCATTTTAATTTATAATTTCTCATTCCATAATACTAACATTTATTTTCATTCAAACAACTACTAGTTCTACAATAAGGCCCTTTTCATATTTTCAATTAATATACATAAGGTCCTTATTATCATAAGGCCCTTTTTATGTTATCACTTAATATACATATATTTCTACATAAGTGTTGAATGAAGTCTATTTAAATGTACGTATAAGATTTCATACCTATTTCATAGGCCTTTTTTATAATCATTCTCTCTTCTCCCAAGGCTCTCTACCCTTAACCTTGATATTTCATATATATTTTATAATTTATTTGACTCGTAATTTATTTTAAAACATACTCCTATATTTTAATCCTTGTCTACCCCGTAAGTCTCATTAATATCTTCCTCATTTAGGCCTTACGTTTTAATTCAATATAGCTGTAAAGTGACATATAATAATGATTATCCACAAGGGTTCCAAGGCATGAAACAACTGTTTATGCCTGATTCAATTTAAACTTAATGTAAAGATATATGTTCTAACTTCACCTAACCTATTAATTTGACTCAATGATACACTTAATTTGAGTTCTATTGTTTTTTTTTTAAATGTTTATGTCAACGGACAATCATTAATGAGGTTTTTCCATATTTTCCACGCTAGTTCAGATGCTAAGAATACGATTTCCCAATTTTTCATCGAGCCACATAAACAAACATAGTTTATTGCCCCATACTACAGATCTGACCACTGTTTTAAAATTTTCAACTGCAATTGTACATTTCGTATTTAATAGAAATAGATGTTTGTCAAATCCACAGAGAATATTCTCGATTTGAGGGAGAATCGGTGGATGACTGCCAAGTGTAAGTTCGGATAGAGTTAGGTTTTTTCATTTCAGTTTCTATTAAAATATCGCTTTGCCATATTCACCATTTCTCGGTTCCTTTTATTGCAAGGGAATTTTGTCTCGAAATTTCGCTCCTGTAGATAAAAGATGGATTTATTCAGTTGCACTGGTTCCCGCTTCATGCATCCACTCACTAAGTCAAAGGTAAGTGTATATCAATGTTCTATCGCTCCATAAAAACCATTTTACAATTTATAATTGCAATCGATTTCAGGTTCACGTTGAGGTCTAGTGAAATCTTCGACTTTCTCTTATTAAACTGAAATCTTATTTATTAACTAGGAATGATGCTGGCAACCGAATTATTGGTTCGTTCATTTTCATTTACTTCATATGAATAAGTCTAGTTTTGTTCTGTTTCTCAATTTATTTCACCATTTATAAGATTTATTTGATACTATTCGAGCCTGAATAGGAACTATAAATTCACCTTTATTGGGATTACTCCTACCATATCATTTTACATAGACTATGCGGCTTAGGGTTAATATGCGAATGATGTATCAATAATTACGATTTCTATTTTTATTTGAGGATTTTCTCAACCTTTTATATTCTACATGGCTTACCTTTCACATTTTATTTTCACGAGACTGGCTTCCACTAGTTTAATAGATGCATGAAGTCGATGGAGTTTGGGAAGAGCCCACAGCTTTTCATCTTGTGATTTCTCTCCCAGCCTCTTAAGGACTCTTTTGCAATACCTGCGGAATAATTCTAGTTATACTCACTCTTTTCTCGTGAGCTATGCATTTTGTTAAAATTTTGCACCGACTCGACCTAGTGACGAGGCTCGTCAAAGCTCGTCAGGTAAGGGCGAGGGTTAAAGTTTTCTTTGTTTTTCACTTTCATCATTTCTCTTTCATATAATTTATCTCCTATATTAATATTTTTAGTAATGGGTTTTCATTCTGGCCTATTAGTTAAGTACAGTCTTTTCCGAATTCAATGAGGTAACTAAAATTTAAATTTAGATTTTGAAATTTGTTTATACTCTTCACAATCCCATAGTCCTGGTTTTCTAACCTATAATTCTTTTGAGTTTAGGTAATCTTTCTCTTGGTAATTGTTAACCCCAGTTGCTATTTACAGTATGACATCAAAATCTAACCTATGGTTTATGCATATGTATCTATGTAAATGTCGGTAAACACATTGCCTCCGCTACCTTCAGCCTTCACTAGAAATGTTCTATATAAATTTTCAAGATTAATAGATGATTTAGGGCTTTTCCCTTGATTGGTTTCTTCTTTCCAGTTTATATTGTAATAATTAAAATTTAATTTCTTTCTAGAAGCTTCTCAACACGACTGTGGGATATTAAATGATTAAATTCAGTTTACATACTTGTGAAAATTTATTCACAGACTATTTAATGTTGCGGCTGATTTCCTATGCTCACACAATAGTATATTATATATATTTTTTTATATTTAAGTTGTAATCACATAAATATATACATGGTTGGTTATTTTATTCTGGTAGCCAATTTAGAAATTTTATCTCCTTTGATTATTTATGTATATGGAATTTATATATTCACCTCTCTCTTTTCTTCTAAGATAAAATATAAAAATTCTCATTTTCTTTCATATAATACCCTTTTGGGTTTAATATTACAATTTATGTGCTAATATACAATATTATAGCAAAATCCATTTATGTACTATCAGAAAAAGTAACCAGAGCTTAAACTGAACTTATATGTCCACTGTTTATAGATTTTTTTTTTTTTTTTAATATTTAAATTTTCCTCATTTTTCATTCTATTCAGTAATAAGATACAAGACTTTCTTTGCAGTAAGATAATTGTAATTTTTTTCTCAGTGAGAAACAATTGGCTATGCTGTATAATAATTCTGTTATTGTTTTTCCCAATAATTAATAAAAGAAATTTCTAATACTGGTTCAATTTATTTTTGTACAGTAAGTTGATGTTTAGGAATACATTTATATGGCAATTCTACAACTCAGAATAGAATGTAACTACAGTAATTATGATGTAGTCATATGGAATATTTCTTTGTTCTCAATACTTATGCTTTCTATTGTACATATATGTTTGATTTCTACATGTTAAATACAGTGTTGGTTTATCTTTTATTTTTTTTCTGTCTCACGTCACAAATTATTTTCTACTATATTAAGTTGCTTATTTTAATTCAATTTTCTTCACACTGTATTTCCTACTAATAATTATCATAGAAGAATAATAATTAGAATAGGTCATCATTCTTTTGTAGGTAAAATTTTCTATTCTACATGTTAGTGTAGTTTTCTCACATCTAAGCACAGTAATAATATTATTATCTTTCACTACATAAAAGTAATATCTTCTCTGAGAGATACTGATCTCCATATTTAAACCGGTGATTGGTTTAGACATTCTAGTAGATGGATCTCATTAGACTACGCCCATACAACTAGACAGATATGAAGTATTGCTACTTCATTTAAGTCTGTTAAATGTATGGGTATTAATAATTTTAGCATACCACAATTTAAATCACTCATTAAAACAACACTACAATTTACCATGAGCACTTTCATGTAATTATAAATTAGTTTAGTTCTATGTGCATACCAATTTCTATGACCAGTCCTCCCAACCTTAGAGTTCTTTCTTTCTCGAACTCACCCCAAGCTAAGTTCTTCCAGTGACACACAACCCTTTGTCTGTCCTGGAACAACTTACTTAAGCAGTGCTTTCCCAAGCCTGTTTCTAATTTCTACGTCCAGAAATTCCAGGATTCATTATTCCTGTTTTTTCCTAGGCTTTCCTCAATGAGGTACTTTAAAGCTGTTTTTCCGCTTTCATAGCTTTTCTTCCTCTTCCCAATTACTTTCCTCTTCATTGGGGAAATTAGATTTTTTTCTCTCCCAAATCTAATTTAGTAATATTCCTTTCAAGGTTGTTCTGAAAGGTTTTGGGAAACTCTAACCTTATCCATATCCTCATGGATCAAGGTTTAGGATCTCCATCTCAATCTATTCATATTGCACACATAATTATTCCACTTATATTTATTGTTAAATATTTAAATAAATCCACACATTGTTTCTCCATTGGGGTCCAATTTCCCTTTGGATTTGTTCAAATTTTAAACTAAAAAGCATAGCTATTTGGGGTGTTACACATTCCCCCTCTAAAAACAAACACCGTCCTCAGTGTTGACAAAATAAATTTAATAGTTCAATGTGAAAACAGTGATGGGTACTTTTCCATCATTTCAGTTTCTCTTTCCCAAGTAGTTTCTTCAGTAGTAAGGTGCTTCCATTGCACTTTTACTCTGGCTACTGTCTGGTTCCGTAGTTCAATTTCTACCCGCTCTAAGATTTGAAGCGGCTCGGGAAGAAATTCCCCTTCTGGTTCCACCTGAATCACATTCCAATCAATAACATGAGCAGAATAATGTACATAATTTTTCAATAAAGAAACATGAAAGACCTCATGAAATTTAAAATGCATGGGTAAGGCCAGTTTATAAGCCATTGGTCCCACCCTTTCAAGTATTTCAAATGGTCCATAGTATCTAGGAGCCAATTTTTCACAACTACAAGTGTGCAAAGTGCTCTTCTTGGGCTTAATCTGCAGATATACATGATCACCCACACTGAATTCTAGGTTTACTCTCTTCTTGTCTGCATAAATTTTCTGTCGATCCTGAGCTATCTTGATATTTTTCTGAATTTGTTTGAAAATTCTTTCCATTTCTTATCAAGTGTCTGGCCCAAGTACTAGTTTATCTTCAGGTTGGCTCCAGCTTAAAGGAGTGTGGAATTTTCTTCCATAGAGTGCTCCGAATGGACTCATTTTTATGGAAGTTTGATAGCTGTTGTTATAGGAAAATTCTGCTAAATGTATATAGTCTTCCCATTTAGTTGGCCTATCCATCACATACATCCTCAGCATATCTTCCAGAATTTGATTTGTTTTCTCGGTTTGACCATCCGTTTGAGGGTGATAGGCAGTACTAAAGTTTAATTTAGTACCCATGCCCCAAAAAAAACTTTTCCAAAAGGCTGCAGTCAAATTGGCATCTCTATCAGAAATAATCATTTTAGGGACCCCATGTAGCCTTACAATCTCTTTAATGAACACATTTTCTACTTGGGTTGTTCCAAAGGTAGATTTAACAAGTATGAAATGTGCAGCCTTCGTCAAAGTGTCTACCTCTACCATCACTGAATCATGCTGATATTTGGTTCTTGGTAACCCGGTTATAAATTCCATAGAAACATTTTCCCATTTCCATTATATAATTGTTAAAGGATTTAGTAGTCCAGCTGGATGCTGATGTTAAAATTTTACCAGTTGACATTCCATGCATCTGGCTAGGTAGTTTTCTACATCCTTTTTCATCCCTAGCCAAAATAAATTCTTTTTAAAAGCTGTGAGTAGTTTCTGATAGCTACGATGTCCAGAATAAAGCTGTTTATGATAATCATCTAGAATTTCCTTTTTCAAAGAGTCTACATTGGGGATGTACAATCTTTCTTTATAACAAATCAGTCCTTTCTGATTTTTTGTATACCCTTTCATTTCCTTTTGCAGCAATTGAATTTGTAGTTTTTCATAGCTTGGATCTTGATCTGCTACCTTTTTAACTAATCCTTCTAAGTCAAAGTTGGCACTACCGCCAACGTTGCTTATGTTTTCGCAAACATCTCTACTTAGGGTATAAGAAATTTTGTTTTCTTTTCCTTTGATATGTTTTATTTCCATGTCAAACTCACTCAGAAAAGACAACCATATGGCTTGTCTAGCATTCAAATCTATTTGAGTGAAGAAATACTTTAGGCTGATGTGATCTGTCATCAAAATACATTTCTTTCCTAGAAGATAGTGTCGCCACATCTTGAGAGCATGAATTACCACAGCTAACTCAAGATCATACACACTGTAATTATGTTCATGTTTCTTAAGTTTTCTAGATTCATAAGCAATAACAGAATTCTCTTGCAACAATACTCCCCCTAATCCCTCTCCACAAGCATCAGGACATACTACAAACTCCTTATCAGGATCTACAATCTTCAGAATAGGTGTTGTAGTAAGTTTTAATTTTAGTTGTTCAAAGTTGTTCTGGAATTTGTCTGTCCATTCAAATTTTGTACCTTTTCTTTGCAAGGAAGTTATGGGATAGGCTAACATGGAAAATATTTCTACAAACTTTCTGTAGTACCCCGAAATCCCCATAAATGATCTTAACGATGATACATCAGTAGGTACAGGCCATTATCTAATGGACTTTATCTTCTCAGGGTCGACAGCCAATCCTTGTTCTGAAATTATATGCCCCAAATATTGGATTTTATCCTTATAAAATTCACATTTGCTAAACTTGGCATACAACTAATTCTCCTTAAGAGTCTGCAACATGATTCTAAGGTGTTATTTATGCTCTGCCTCACTTTCTGAATAGATTAAAATGTCGTCAATAAATACTAGTACAAATTTATCTAAGTATTTATTCAAGACACTATTCATTAAGCACATAAAAGTGGCAGGTGCATTTGTCAACCTGAATGGTAGGACTATAAATTCATAGTTTCCATACCGGGTTCGAAATGTTATTTTGCTGATATCTTCCTCTTTAATTCTCAATTAGTGATAACCTATCCTTAAATCAATATTGGAAAACACAAAGGCTCCCCTAACTTGATCAAAGAGGTCATCTATTCAGGGTAATGGATACCTGTTCTTGATAGTCAATTTATTCAGTTGATGGTAATCAATACACATTCTAAAGGTACCATCCTTCTCTTTTTTTCAAACAGCACTAGTGCTCCCCAAGGAGACACACTCGGTCTGATGTAACCCTTCTCCAACAATTCTTGTAATTGCATTTTCAACTCCATTAGTTCAGGGGGGCTCATTCTATAAGGGGCTCTAGAAACTAGAGTTTCCCCAGGTAATAAATCAATTATGAAATCGATTTCTCTCTTGGGGGGGGGGGGAAGATGAGGAATCTCATCTGGAAATACTTCTTTAAATTCTTTGATCACTGGTAAAGTGTCTAACAATTTTTTCTCTAGTTTCTATTCTAATTATTCAACATGTACAACATATACTTGATACCCCTTTCTAGCAGTTATTTTTAATTGAAGGGCTGAGATCTGCCTCACAAAGATGGGTTTTGGAATCCCTTTTAGTATAAATGGTTTTCCCTATATATCAATGCAGTGTAATGTTTTGTCCCAATAATTCATCATGGCCTTTTTCTTTTCTAACCAGTCCATTCCTATCAATATATCATAGGAACCTAATGGAAAGATGTTTAAATTTACTTCTGTTTGATAATTATTCAACTTTATGGCCATTTGAGGTAACTTATGAGTTATCTTGCATTTTGTACCAGTGGTTAGATGGACCAACCAAGACTGTTGAAACTTATATTTTTTGAGTTTACATTTTTCTACTACCTGCGGAGTAATATAACTCAAAGATGCACCCAGATCTATTAAAACTATAAAAGATTGGTCAGCGATCATACCTTCCATCTCGAGCATCGTAGACTGATGTTCTGCTTGCCAGTTTTCTAAGCTTGCACTAATGGTGTGAATGTTCCTTGCTATGTCATTTACTGTAGTGGCTTCTCGTAATACTATCAAAATATTTTGATATGGACAATCCCTCAACAAATGAGGTTCTCCACAACCCCAACACTTTAAAGGCTCCTGCATTTTAATAGTTCCTTATTTCTTATTATTCCCATATATTGGCTTTGAACCAGTTTGCGATTGAGCAGTTTGATTTTCACTTATTTTGTTAAATTTCTTTCACTGATGGTTCCTACCAATGTTCTTCAAATAAGCTGGTTTCGATTTCCTTCCGTTGAATTCACCTTTGTTTGTCCAGATCTTTCCTTGCTCAATCTTTCCCCTAAACTGCTGGTAGCATAATCTGGCTTTCCTCACAAATTCATCATTTTTTTTTGGATTATCGAACTGTATTTTCTCCTTGTATAATGTAGGCAAACAGTTTAGAAATATCTGTACCTTTGCCTTCTCCTCTCGGATATAAGGAACATATTGTAACAGATTTGTGAACTTGGTGACAAACTCATCTATGGTGAGTTCTCCCAATCTGAGTTCATGAAACTCTTTTGCCTTGTCATCATAGTAGCGTTCGTTCAAATATCGATTTTTGAACTTGACTTGAAAATATTTCCAATTCATTGTTTTTTCATCAATGGCATGAACCATTTTTGTTTCCTCCCACCACAAGGTAGCCTTACCTTGCAACTGGTAAAAAGCCAATATGGTTCTTAAATTATTTTCATATTCATAGACCTGGAAGTACTTTATCATATTCAGCAACCATGCCTCAACATATTCCTCCTTTTCTCCATCATAGGAGGGAGGTTTTATTTTCTAGAATTCACCCTGTAATTCCTTCTTTTTTCTAGACTGTTATTTAGTGGCATCATCTTCCTCAGACTCATCTGAGGAATTAACTCTTCCTTTTCTCTTTCTTCTAGAACCTTCACCTTCGCGCCGTTCTGTGAAGTCAGTTCTCTGATGAGTTTTTCTTGCTCCTCACTCGCCAAAGATAGCCTGTCGTTATGGCTCTTAAGCTGTGCCATTTCTCATTGCATTCTATGCAACCTAGCCATCAATGGAACATTTGGATCTGGCATGTTTTCTCTGCCACCCAGATCTACATACAGCTCATCCCCTTCAGTCATGGTTCGCAGCTATACTTTTTAACACTGTTCACTGTTCAACATAACAACATTTAGTACAACTTAAAATTTATAATATTTTACAGCAACATATCATTTCCGCGTGAACACATAAATTGCCCAGTATTTTCTTCCAAAAGCTTTGATACCATTTGTAATGCCTCTCATTTATCAACAATTTTTTTTTTTTTTAATACCTGTATGTTGTACTTCATCGCCATACGACGAGACTTTGTTATAATTTTAATTTATAATTTCTCATTCCATAATACTAACATTTCTTTTCATTCAAACAATTACTAGTTCTACTATAAGGCCCTTTTCATATTTCCACTTAATATACATAAGGTCCATTTTACCATAAGGCCCTTTTTATGTTATCACTTAATATACATATATTTCTACATAAATGTTGAACAAGGTCCATTTAAATGTACGCATAATATTTCATACCTATTTTCATAGGCCTTTTTTGTAATCATTCTCTCTTCTCCCAAGACTCTCTACCCTTAACCTTGATAGTTCATATATATTTTATATAATTTATTTGACTCATAATTTATTTTAAAACATACTCCTTTATTTTAATCCCTGTCTACCCCGTACGTCTCATTAATAGCTTCCTCATTTAGGCCTTACGTTTTAATTCAATATAAATCTAAATTGACATATAATAATGATTTTCCACAAGGGTTCCAAGGCATGACCCAACTGTTTATTCTTGATTCAATTTACACTTAACATAAAGAGCTACAGTCTAACTTCACCTAACCTATTAATTTCACTCAATGATACACTTAATTTGAGTTCTATTGTTTTTCTTTTTAATTTTTATGTCAACTGACAATCGTTAATGAGGTTTTTCTCTATTTTCCACGCTAGTTTAGATTATAAGAATACGATTTCCCAATCGTTCATTGAGCCACATAAACAAACATAGTTTATTGCCCCATACTATGGATCTAACCACTGTTTTAAAATTTTCAACTGCAATTATACATTTCGTATCTAATAGCAATATATTTTTCTCAAATCCACAAAGCGTATTCTCGATCTGAGGGAGAATCAGTGGATGACTACCAAGTGTAAGGTTGGATCGAGTTAGGGTTTTTCATTTCAGTTTCTATTAAAATCCTGCTTTGCCATATTCACCATTTCTCGGTTCGTTTTATCTCGAGGGAATTTTGTCTCTATATTTCGCTCCTGTAGATAAAAGATGGATTTCTTCAGTTGCACCGATTCCTTCTTCATGCATCCGCTCACTAAGTCACAGGTAGCGTATATCACTGTTCTATCACTCCATAAAAACCATTTTCCAATTTATAATTGCAATCAATTTCAAGTTCACGGTGAGTTCTAGTGAAATCTTCGGCTTTCTCTTATTAAACTAAAATCTTATTTATTAACTAGGAATGACGCTGGCAACTGAATTCTTGGTTCGTTCATTTTCATTTACTTCATATGAATAAGTCTACTTGTATTCTTTTTCTCGATTTATTTCAACATTTATAAGATTTATTTGATACTATTCGAACCTGAATAGCAACTGTAAATTCACCTTTATTGGGATTACTCCTACCATTTCATTTTACATAGACTATGCGGCTTAGGGTTAATATGCGAATTGTGTATCAATAATTATGATTTCTATTTTTATTTGAGGATTTTCTCAATTCAACCTTTTATATTCTACATGGAATACCTTTCACATTTTATTTTCATGAGACTGGCTTCCACCAGTTTCATAGATGCATGAAGTCGATAGAATTTGGGAAGAGCCCACAACTTTTTGTCTCGTGATTTCTCTCCCGACCCCATAAGGAATCTTCTATAATGCTTGTGGAATACTTCGAGTTATATTGAATCGTTTCTTGTGAGCTATGCATTTCGTTCAAATCTTGCACCGACTTGACCTAGTGACAAGGCTCGTCAAAGCTCTTCAGGGAAGGGTGAGGGTTAATGTTTTCTTTGTTTTTCACTTTCATCATTTCTTCTTCCTATAATTTATCTCCTGTATTAATATTTTTGGTAATGGGTTTTCATTTTTCCTATCAGCTGAGTACATGCTTTGCCGAATTCTATGAGGTAACGAAAAACTTAAATTTCAATTTCGAAATTCGTTTATACTCTTCACAATCCCATAGTCCCGGCTTTCTAACCTATAATTCTTTTGAGTTCAGGTAATATCTCTCTCGGTCATTGTTAACCCCAGTTTCTATTTACAATACGGCTTCAAAATATACCTTCTGGTTTACACATATGTGTCTATGTACAGGTCGGTAAACACATTGCCTCCACTACCTTCAGCCTTTGCTGGAAATGTTCTATATAAATTTTCAAGATTAATAGATTCTTTAGGGATTTTCCCTTAATTAGTTTCCTCTTTCTAGTTTATATTGTAATAATTAAAATTCAACTTCTTTCTCGAAACTTCTCAAAAGGATTGTGGCATATTAAACGATTAACTTCAGTTTACATAGTTGTGAAAATTTATTCACAGACTATTTAATGTTCCGGTTGATTTCCTATGCTAAAAAAACAATATATTATATTTTTTTATATTTAAATTGTAATCACATAAATAAATACATGGTTGGTTATTTTATTCTGGTAGCCGATTTAAAATTTTTATCTCCTTTTCTTATTTATGTATATGGAATTTATATATTCACCTCCCTCTTTTCTTCTAAGATAAAATATAAAAATTATCTTTTTCTTTAATATAATACCCTTTTGGGTTTAATATTATAATTTATGTGCTAATATACAGTATTATAGCAAAATCCATTTATGTACTATCGGAAAAAGTAACCAGAGCTTAAACTGAACTTATATGTCCACTTCTTCTTCTTCTTCTTTTTTCTGAATATTTAAATTTTCCTCGTTTTTCATTCTATTCAGTAATAAGATACAGGACTTTATTCGTAGTAAGATAGTTGTAATTTTTTTCTCAGTGAGAAACAACTGGCTATGCTGTATAATAATTCTGTTATTGTTTTTCCCAATAGTTAATAAAAGAATTTTCTAATGCTGGTTCAATTTATTTTTGTACAGTAAGCTGATGTTTAGGAATAGATTTATATGGTCTTTCTACAAATCAAAATAGAATGTAACTATAGTAATTATGATGTATTCATATGGAATATTTCTCTGTTCTCAATACTTATGCTTTCTATTCTACATATGTGTTTGATTTCTACATGTTAAATACAATGCTAGTTTATGTTTTATTTTTATTTTCTATCTCATGTCACAGATTCTTTTCTACTGTATTAAGTTTCTTATTTTAATTCGATTTTATTCACACTGTATTTCCTGCTAATAATTACGATAGCAGAATAATAAGTAGAATAGGTCATCATTCTTTTGCAAGTAAAAATTTCTATTCTACATGTTAATGTAGTTTTGTCACATCTAAGCACAGTAATAATATTATTCTCTTTCACTACATAAAAGTAATATCTTCTCTCAGAGATACTAATCTCCAGATTTAAATCGGTGATTGGTTTAGACATTCTTGTAGATGGATCTCATCAGACTAGGCCCATACAAACATATAGATACGAAGTATCACTACTTCATTTAATTCTGTTAAATGTATGGGTATCAATAATTTTAGCATACCACAATTTAAATCACTCATTAAAACAACATTGTAATTTACCATTACTAATTTCTATGACCAGTCCTCCCAACCTTAGAGTTTTTTCTCTCTCGAACTCACCCCCAAGCTGAGATCTTCCAGTGATAGACAACCCTTTATCTATCTTGGAACATCCTACTTAAGCAGTGCTTTCCCAAGCCCGTTTCTAATTTCTGCGTCCAGAACGTCCACGATGCCTTATTCTTGTTTTTGCCTAGACTTCCCTTAATGAGGTACTTGAAAGCTATTTTTCCACTTTCACATATTTTCTTCCTCTTCCCAATTACTTTCCTCTTCATTGGGGAAATTAGATTTTTTTCTCTCCCAAATCTAATTTAGTAATATTCCTTTCAAGGTTTTTCTGAAAGGTCTTGGGAAAGTCTAACCTTATCCATATCCTCATGGATCAAGGTTTAGGATCTCCATCTCAATATAGTCATATTGCAGACATAATTATTCCATTTATATTTATTGATAAATATTTAAATAAATCCACACATTGTTTCTCCATTGGGGTCCACTTTCCCTTTTGATTTTTTCAAATGTCAAACTAAAAAGCATAGCAATTTGGGGTGTTACAAAGTGAGTAAAAATCTTGCAATTAATGAGTATTTCACTCTGTGTTTTAACTTTGGCTTTAAATTTATTTCCCATTATAACCATTAGATTTTTTCTTTCATATAGCTATCTTTGTAGCAATAATATACACAGTTTAATAGTTCTATGAATTCAGCCTTTAAAAAGGAAATTCATACTATGAACTATTCAATAATCCTTTGTTTTCCATGAATACAATTTCCTAGAAATTAAGGTATTACTCTAGCATCTTCCTAATAGTGAAGTCCATCTAACCATAATTATTTCATAGTGATAACTTCCCTATTGGCTAACTGTAAAACAAGTTTTGTATTACACTAATTATGTAGAAGTAAATACGTAAGGAAAAAAAATTATTCACACAAGGTGCATGTATCACATAGGTGTAAGTCTGTTAAGAAGAAGTAATTTTTCTTGTTATTAAATGCAATTTCACATATTTCATGTAGAGCAAAGGAATTCAATTATGTTCAGTGATATACATGTTCATATGATTAGAAAATCTTAAAAGAATTAATAAATATTGAGAAACTCATATATATATATATATATATATATATATATATATATATATATATATATATATATATATATATATATATATATATATATTGACAACCTTGGATCAATCAAAGACAACATTGAGCTATAAATTCACGTGTTATAAAATTAGTTCAAAACAAAAACCAATCTAACGAGAATCGCGCTAAGGAATCACAATTGAGAATCTGACAACTTTTCCACCTAACTTAGAACTACCTCCTCTAGTTCATCCCCGAGTTAAGATTTGTTTCCAAGGTCTCAACAACCTCTATTGATCTCTTTAATAGGTAATTAATAACTCTATTTCATGATATATTTTCCTTTAGCAGAGTCCCAATTTTGTGGACCTTTTTATCCACTTTCCTATTTTTTTCTATAAAATCCTACCTTTCTCTCCCACGACACTTTTATGCTTATCTAAGCTTACCATATTTCTCAAGCTAAGAAACATAATGGATTTATAGTTTCATTTAGAATTCTTATGATGAAATAATTATCCCATTTCATTCACCAATTAGATTTTGTTTTTTTGTTTTCTTTCTTTGGCAAGAATCTCATTACTAGGTGTCTTATTCCTTGGCACATACATTAAATATATTTATATTTTTATAAATATTCATTTACATAATTAGTCCAATATTATTCAAGTATTTTCCGTCATTATTTCTAACGTAACTCAACCTAAACAGAACAAATTACATAAGAAAATTGAGATTGTGCTACCAATAATTCAAAAGAGGAAGTGAAGGTTTAAAACCGTGGAAAATTAAGGACATAAATAAGTAGATAATGAATATAAATTGACGTAAATATCTTCATCTTAATAATTTTGGAAAGGATGACCAGAGGAAGAAATTAAGTGAGGGAAATGTAAATCATCTTGCACAGTCTTACACTCGGTCAAAGCCCATGGAACTTAACAGTACAAAGAGTAGTGGGATAAAGGAAATAGAACCACTGGAGTGTTGGGGTTGTGGAAAAGAACACTTATTAAGGTAAGGTCCGCATAATTTGTGATTCGTTCATAATATTCATGCACTCCAAGAAGCAACAACGTTGAATGATGTTGTCATAAATATTCCCACGATTAGTGCAACACTAGAAGATAGACAGGCTGAGCATCAATCTGCTATGATTGAGATTGAAGGTAAAATTCTAAACCAATTTTTTTTTCTGTTTTAATTGATTAAGGCACTATTTTAAGCTATATTAGTCCCAAAATTGTGGAAAGATGTAAATTAAAATATGAAAAATTGAAGAATGCATGGTGGGTACAGTTCACAACCGACACAAAAATAAAGGTAACCAGTCAAATTAAACAATGTCTCATTGAATTAAATGGTTATTACATAGAATAATATTTAAAAATTCTTCCTTCATGATCGTATGAATTATTAACAGGCGTGGACTCTTTGCTTAAACAGGGAGTTATTAAAAACTATTTGGAGAAAACAGTGAGTTGTATGGCTCAACATGAGAAAACATGGTTAATTATAGGTAAAACAAAACGAATATTAGTCTAAAAAATTTCATCTTTACACCTAAAAAGGACTATAAGGAACGGATTCCATGTATATACGTTGTAAGTGGAAACCAATAAACAACAAACAAAAGAGAAATATTTAGAGGCCTTACTAGTCATTAATGAATTTCAACATGTTTTTCTAGAGGAAATTCCAAGTTTACGTCCTCGTAAAGTCATAAAATTCTCCATTGATTTAGTGTGAGGTGCCACCCAAATGTTTATACCTCCTTACCAAATGAGTATATCAGATTTAAGTAGAACTGAAAATGAAATTATAGGAATTGTTAGACAAAGGGTATATCAAACCAAGTGTCTCACCATGGGGGTCCCAAGTACTATTTGTGAAGAAAAAGGATGGCACATTTATAATGTGCATCGATTATTGTTAATTGAATAAGCTATCTTTAAAAAATAAATACTCCTTGCCTCGTATTGATGATATATTTGATCAAGTGAGGGGAGAAACTATATTTTTAAAAATTGATTTAAGAAATAGCTATCTTCAATTGCAAAGAAAAGATGAAGATATTCATAAGGCAACTTTTATAAGCATATATGGAAACTATGAGTTCTCATGTTACCCTTTGGTCTCACTAATGCACCAAAAACATTCATGTGTTTAGTGAATAATGTACTACACAAATATCTTGATAGGTTTGTGATAGTATTGGTAGATGAAATTTTAGTGTATTCTAAAAATGAAGAAGAGCACAAAGAACACATGATATTTTTGTTACCCACCTTAAGACAACATCAGCTATATGCAAATGCCATCAAATGTGAGTTGTACAAAGACATAATACAATACTTAGGTCACATCATTTCCATGGAGGGGCTATTTGTTGATCCTGAAAAGGTTAGGGCTATTATGAATTGGCCTATACCTAAGGATGTGTTAGCAATTATATCATATATTGGGATCATAGGATATTATCAAAGGTGTATAGAGGGGTTTTCAAATTTTTCTTATCCCATTATATCCTTAAATAAAAAGGGAACAAAGTTTGAGTGGATAGAAAAATGCCAAGAAAGTTTTGACAAATTAAAACAACTTCTGAAAATAGATCCTATATTAAAAATTATAGAACCAAATAAGGAATTCACTGTTTGTACTGATGCTTGTTTGGAAGGACTTGGGGGATTGTTGATACAACAAAATTCGGTAGTAGCATATGAATCTACGAAGTTGAAACCACAGGAAAATAATTATGTTGTGTATGATCTACAGGTGGCAACAGTGATACATGTTATAAAAATGTGGAGACACAGTGATACACGTTCTAAAAATGTGGAGACACTATCTATTACGAGAAATTTTTACGTTGTGAAAGGTCACATCACTGTGAAATATTTCTTTAGGCAACCTAATATAAATTTTAGACAATCACATAGAAAACAATATGCAGGCCATTATGGACACCAAAAGATGATAACAACACTAATGAAAAAAATTATTTTACATTGGCATGAAGGAGATGGCATAATACTTAGAAAAATGTATAGAATTTCAACACGTAAAAGTAACATCAAAACCGTGCAGGATTTTTAAATCCACTTCCCATTCACGAATGGAAGTAAGAAGTGATTTCATTGGATTTCATTATAATATTTCCAAGGTAAAAATTACAACATGACCCCATGATGGAGAAGGGGTATTAGTCATTCAGGTTGATTTTACATGCAATCAATGTTTTTGGAAAATTTAATATATTTGTATCGTGGAGATTGAAAATGTCTATTTGTTATTCATATTGGAAAAATGAATGAATTTTGGTAGGTTAATTATAATAGATGAATTTTTTTTATTAAGGATACATGAGATGATATTATTAAGGAAACCTGATCGTTTTACGGATTTCAGAAGGACTATTTTCAAATGTACATTTTATTGCATGAAATTGGTCACTTTTGGGATAGAAGTTATCAATATTCTCAGTATTAATTTAACAATAAAATTAAATAGAAAACATTCACATAGCTCTCTAATTTGTAAATTTTATAGTGCGTGTGAATAACACTGAGTCCTCCATTGAGTATTATTATAGGTTTTAAAATACTGACTTTTCTTTTTCTTCTCGAAATCTAAAAGTAGGAGTTTGAAGATAAAATATAAACACCCATTGTCCTCAGTGAGGACGATATTATACTACGATAAGAATTAAAAACAATTTTAAATGGGACAGAATCAGAAAGCCATGGATAGAGAATGATATAGGTTCATTGCTGGGAAGAGAGTGAACTTTCAATTGACATTACTGACTCATACCTGAACATAAGAGATTTTTCATCTTAAATAATACAATGAGGTCATAATCATGAATCTCATAGAATAAATGATGAATTAATCAACTGTAACGCACCTCGTCTCACACCACACAATTTTTTTTCTCTCTAATACACCAATTCCTATTATTAGAGTTAGGGCATTAATTCAATTTGTTCCAATGATAATTTAATTTTTTCTTTCTCTAAGGATATTTAAGAGGGATTTTGATGTAGTTCCTTTTTTCACATCAAATGAGATTATGCTATGTATCATATGGGTTCCATGATTTTGCATAGTCATAGAGCTTTATATCGTTGTTGTATGACTATGCACATACATAGGGACTATGTCCAACTCCCTTATGTACTATGGGAATTTCGACCCATACGTTAAAACGTGGCTATGATATGATCTTTGCGACGGAATTGATTTTTTTGTGTTGTGTTCCACATTGAAGGCCACGTATTACTCAGCTCTCATGGTTCAGAATTGACATTCAAGTTACAATTTTATTTATAAATCCTCATCTGATGTCAATTTAATAAGCAAGAGTACTTTGTCTACCGTGTATTGAATTTCATTCTCGTCGTTCTTAAAGTCTTGTACTGGAACATTTACGTTCTACTCTTTCTAGATTTCCAAATCTAAACGTATGGTATTTCATATTGGTTTTATGGATAACTCACCGAGCTTATTTTATTACTCAGGTCTGAATTAGTAAGTTGGTAATAATTTTAGTACGTTTTGCGTTAATTGTGAAATGTCCGGTTTCACCTCGCTCAGTCGTTTCTTTATCCGTGTCTGAGACGATGGATAGTTGCCACCTGGACGGTTAGATGCGCCTAGGATTTAAGGCAAAAAATGGGTATAACACACACCATGTTCATTTGTTTTTACTTCCTTACTCTCTGGTCTTATCAGCATCTCCTTCTGCTTCCTTACCGGAAGAGGCATTAGTGCTGCCTCTGCACTATGGCGAGGACTTGGTGCACATCGACGTCTCCTCCAAAGGTATGGTGTTTATCATGTTCAGATACAAGTGTTGGGTTTCTCTGTCTCTGGATTTTAAATATGGTGGCTCGTATCCATATATAATATTTTTATTTTTTTTATCAACTTTATGTAAGTCAAAATGTCTGGATTGTCAATGGCAGTGTATACGGCTTCCAGCGTTTCATCCATGCAACTTTGTAGTTTGTAAGTGGATGGATTTATCAAAATCTCAAATCGTCTATAATAATAGTCGACGACCCATACGGCGTGGTTGTATAGTCTTTCAGAAAAATTTATTTTGTTCTAGCGATAATTTTTTGTTCTATATTGCATCTCATACCTGGATGGATATTCTTGTTTGGTCATGTCACTATTTGAGTTTAATTTGGTGGACGCAGGAATTATGTGGGAGATTTTCTCCCCTCTTCCTCAGTTCTTCCCTCTCACCTACATAAATTTTGATTTCCTTAGGGTAGGCCATAGAGCTCTCGGCTCTCTCTAATTCGTTTCAAGCTATTCACTTTTGTATTCCCTGACATAGGGATAGAATGTGAACGTTTTTATATATATGTAATTGTTTATTTTTCATAACTCTGAGGTTGCTGTGTGGGTTACTCTCAGCATTCGTTTCAAATGACTCAGTCATCCACGGAATGATGGAAGATTATTCATCACACCTGTATTAGAATGACGTCATGCTGGAGTCGTTTAGGTACCAATTCTGAATGACTGTGATGTGTATTATTATCAAACTTGTCCTTCGAATTTTCTCACACGGTTTACTCATTTTTTTCCTTTGCTAAAATTTGGTCAGAGTTTCGTTTCAGGCGCTCTCTCTCTTTCTCAGGTGAGGATAATTAACTAAGAATCCTCCATTCTCCCATTAACAAGTTCCGGTTATCATTGGTTTCCAATTATTTTATTGTTTCATTTCGCCTACCCCCAACCTTACAATAATATCTAATTCATGCGGACGTTTTATTGTGTATAGGTAACGGACTGGAGTAGAATTTTCATGAGTTTACTCATCGAGCTATTCCTTACGACTTTTAGTTTTAATGTTCGCTCTGCTTCTATTCTAGGTCTGTATTCACCAGTGATTCTTGAACAGAAATGGAGGCATTGATTCCAAACCTATGAAATTCGATTTCTAATGTTGATGTAACTATAACTTGAATCTATTGAGATTCGGACGTTTGGATAATTTTCTATTTGTGTCCTGGTTGACCGTCGAGGGTTTGACTGATCTGCTTTTAAAATAAACTCTGTCACATTATGCACTGATAATATATGTTGAACTCAGAGGGTTTTATATCCTTCCTTCCCCAGTATATATCAATTTGTACTTGAGACTCTTTATCGAGTGTAGTTCTGCTTAAAATGTTCCTGCGATGTTCTTGTATCGGGATTTTCTATCTCTGTTTTCTAGAATTTAACTCACTACCATCTTAGAATCTTAGTACAGTATACATATTTGTTCCACCAATGTTCCACTACTCCTACGGTTATAAATTTTACACTGGCCTTGAATGTAAAAGGAATTGGTTCTTTTCCCTATTTCCATTTCACTATCATAGCAATAGAAAAAGGTTGTTAAATGAAATAATATTTCATGCTCTACTCTATTCTGCATGTAACTCATCTAGTTATTAATTGATCTAGGCAGTAGTGAGATGGTCATGAATTGGAATGAGAAAATTTATTATTTAATGTTGTGGGTTTCATAAAAATACATCTATGTCTGAGCACTAAAATTATATATAGTTCAGCTCAGGTTTGTTTTCTTCTTTTGTTTTGTAGTAACTTAACAAATACATAAATATATTCTGCCCCAGCTTGGGTATCTATTTTGTTTGTATAGCACTTAATATTTACATTTCCTTCCAGCACACCAAAAATCTTCTACTGCTAGATGTCTGGCTCATAACTAGTTAAATCAATAATTTTACAGAAGCATATTAAAGTTAAATTCTTCATGGATTATAGGAGTAGTTTAAACCTCCAAATTTAAACCAATACAGGTTTAGAGCTTCTGGCTGGTTCTCCCTATAATTTTATTTCCTACAACTCTAAAGAATTAATAGGATATATTGCTTCTCAATAATTTTGTTAAATGTATGGAAGATCAATTTCAGGTTTAAAATAAACTAAAATTCACAATCAAAATTCACCCAGCAAGGAAATTTAGAAATTTAAACCATACAGGAATATTCTGAGCATACCACTTCTTTAATTGACCAATCCTCCCAACCTTAGAGTTCCTCTGTCCACAGAACTCACCCCCGATCTGAGATCATCTTCCAGAATAGACCAACCTCTAATATGTTCAGGAATAGCTTATTTAAGCTTTTGCTCCCCAAATCCTATTTCTAATTCTACGTCCAGAATTACAGGATGCTTTTCTTCCTGTTTGCCTAGGCTTCCCTTATTTAGGGAGTTTTAAAGCTGCTTTCTGATTTTCCCAGCTTTTTACCTCTACCCAACTACTCTCCACCTCATTGGGGAAAACTGGATTTTTCCTCAAAAATCTAATTTGGAAATAAATTATTTCAAGGATTTTTGAAAGATTTTTGGGGAAATCTTAGCCTCTTTCCATACCTCATGGATTTGGAAAATGATCTCATAATTCTCATTTGGTCAATATGCACAGAATCATTTTATTTATTTTCAAAATTAAATACTTAAATACATTCCACCAAATACTTATCCATTGGGGTCCACTCCCTTTTGGATGTAAAGTTCAAATGTCTAATCTTGAAGAAACATAAAACTAGGGGTGTTATATATTCCCCCTCTGAAAGCAAACACCATCCTTGGTGTTGATAACTAACTACTAGAGTTCATTTTTCAAACAAAGATGGATATTTTTCCATCATCTCAGCTTCTCTTTCCCAGGTAGCTTCTTCAGCAGTAAAGTGCTTCCACTGCACCTTTACTCTTGCTACTGTGCGATTCCTCAATTCAATTTCTTCTCGCTCCAATATTTGAAGCGGCTCTGGAAGGAACTCCCCTTCTGGTTCCACCTGTATCACATTCCAATCAACAATGTGAGAAGAATCATGTATATATATTGTTAATAACGAAACATGAAATACATCATGAACTTGGGGCGGTAGGGCCAGCTTATAAGCTACTGGTCCCACCCTCTCTAACACCTCAAAAGGCCCGCAATATCTAGGAGCGAATTTCGCACAACTTCCAGCATAAAGTGTGCTCTTTTTGGGTTTAATACGCAAATACACATGATCACCCACATTGAATTCTCGATGCACCCTTTTCTTATCAGCATAGTTTTTCTGTCTATCTTGTGCTATCTTGATGTTTCTTTGTATTTGTTTAACAATTATTTCCATATCTTGTAAAGCATCTGGCCCCAACATTAGCTTATCCTCAGGTTGACTCCAACTCAAAGGATTATGGAACTTCCTTCCATAGAGTACTTCGAACAGACTCATTTTGATGGAGGATTGATAGCTGTTATTATAGGAAAATTCAGCTAAATGCAAGTAATCCTCCCATTTTGATGGCCTATCCATCACATAAATTCTCAACATATCCTCCAAAATCTGATTTGTTCTCTCTATCTGACCGCCTGTCTGTGGGTGATAGGCAGTGCTAAAATTCAGCTTAGTGCCCATGCCCCCAAATACACCTTTCCAAAAGGCAGTTGTAAACTTAGCATCTCTATTGGAAATAATCATCTTTGGGACCCCATGTAGCCTTACTATCTCTTTTAGGAACACATCTGCTACTTGGTCTATCCCAAAGGTAGATTTTACAGGTATAAAATGTGCATCTTTTGTTAAAGTGTCTACTACTACCATAACTGAGTCATGCTGGTACTTGGTCCTGGGTAACCCTGTTATGAAATCTATAGAAACTATATCCCATTTCCATTCTACAACTGGAAAGGGATTTAATAGACCAGCTGGGTGTTGGTGTTCAACCCCGAATAGTTGGCATTCCATGCACCTAGCTAAATATTATGCTACATCCCTTTTCATTCCTAGCCAAAACAATTTCTTTTTCAAGGCTGTAAGCATTTTCTGATATCCCGGATGTCCTGCATATGGCTGTTTATGGTATTCATCTAGGATCTCTCTTTTCAAAGATTCTACCTTGGGGATATACAATTTGTTTTTATAGCAAATCGTCCCTCTCTAGTTTTGGGTATATTCAGCCATTTCCTTTTTTTATATTTTTATTTGTAGATTCTCATAATTTGGATCTTGGTCTGCTACCTTTTTCACTAGTTCCTCTAAATCAAAACTAGCACTGCTTCCAATGCTGTTTATGTTTCGAAAATCATTTCTGCTTAATGCATCTGCAATTTTGTTTTCTTTCCCTCTGATATGTTTTATGTCCATATCAAACTCATTCAGAAAAGACAGCCATATGGCTTGTCAAGCATTCAAATCAGTCTGGGAAAAGAAGTATTTAAGACTGATATGATCAGTCATCAATGTAAATTTCTTTCCAAGAATATAGTGTCACCACATCTTCAAGGCATGGATTACCGCCGCCAATTCCAAATCATATGCACTATAATTCTGTTCATGTGTCTTAAGTTTCCTAGACTCATATGCAATAATAGAATTTTCTTGCAACAACATTCCTCCCAACCCTTCTCTACAAGCATAGGTATGCACAAGAAATTCTTTATCAGGATCTGCAATCTTCAGTATAGGGGCTGTAGTGAGTTTTAATTTTAATTGTTTAAAACTTTTTTGGCATTTTTCAGTCCACTCAAATTTGACACCTTTTCTTTGTAGTGAAGTTATGGGATATGCTGTTGCAGAAAATCTTTCCAAAAATCTGCGATAATAACCTGTAATCCCCATAAATGATCTAACTGTTGAAACATCAGTTGGTACCGGCCATTCTCTAATAGCATTTATCTTTTCAGGGTCAATAAACAACCCTTGTTCAGAAATAATATGTCCCAAGTATTGGATCTTGTCCTTATAGAATTCACATTTACTGAACTTGGCATATAACTGGTTTTCTTTCAAAGTTTGCAACACTATCCTCAAGTGCTCTTTATGCTCCTCCTCGCTTTTTAAGTAACCTAAAATATCATCTATGAACACTAGGATGAATTTATCCAAGTACTTGTTTAAGACATTATTCATTAGGCACATAAAGGTGGCAGGGGCATTTGTCAAACCAAAAGGTAGGGCTACAAATTCATAGTGACCATAGCTGGTTCGAAAAGTTGTTTTACTAATGTCTTCCTCCTTAATTCTGAGCTGGTGATAACCAGTCCTTAGATCAATCATAGAAAATACCGAAGCTCCACTTACTTGATCAAAAAGATCATCAATTCGGGGCAAAGGATACCTGTTTTTAATGGTCAACTTATTCAGTTGATGATAGTCAACGCACATTCTAAAGGTTCCATTCTTCTTTTTCACAAACAGCACCGGTGCTCCCCAGGGAGACACACTCGGTCTGATATAACCATTATCCAGCAATTCTTGCAGTTGCATTTTTAGTTCCATGAGTTCAGGGGGACTCATTCGATAAGGGGCTTTGGAGATAGGTGTTGCTCCAGGCACCAAATCGATTGAAAATTCAATCTCTCTTTTAGGGGGAAGATGAGGAATCTCATCTGGAAAAACTTCCTTAAATTATTTTACCACTGGTAGAGTGTCCAGAAGATTGTCTTCAAGTTACTGTCCTAGTTCCTCAACATATACAACATATACTTGATATCCATTCCTAGCTGTCCTCTTTACTTGCAGAGCTGATATTTGTCTTACAGAAATTGGTTTTGGTTTTCCCTTGAGGGTAAAGGGTGTTCCTTCTTCATCTATGCAATGTAAATTTTTATCCCAACAATTCATCATAGCCTTCCTCTTTTCTAACCAGTCCATTCCTATCAGCAAATCATATGAGCCTAAGGGCAGAATGTTTAAGTTTACTTCTGTCCAAAAATCATTTAATTTAATTGTTGTCTATGGTAACTTATGAGTTACTTTCCTCTTGGTGCCAGTGGCTAACTGGACCAATCGAGACTGTGAAAACTTTTCAGTCTTGAGATTGCATTTTTCAACAATTTGTGGACTAATGTAATTCAAATAATCACATGGATCAATTAAAACTGTAATAGATTGGTCATCAATCTTACCTTCCATCTCAACCATGGTAGCTTGGTGTTCTGATTTTCGATTCTCCAAGGCTGCACTGATAGTGGGTATATTTCTTGCTATGTCATTTACTTTGGTAGCTTCTCAATCTCTCACAATCATCTGAATGTTTCGATGGGGACAATCCCTAAACAGATGAGGTTCTCCACAACCCAACATTTCAAAGGCTCCCTCATTTTAACTGTTCCTTCCTTTTTATTATCTCCATCTAATTTCTTGGAACTAACTTGGGACGGTGCAATTTGACTTTCTTTTGGTTTTTTAAATTTTTTCCGTTGATGGTCCCTACCAAAGTTCTTTAAGTAGGCTAGTTTTTGTTTCTTTCCTTTGATTTCACCTTTGCTTACCCAGCCTTTACCAGGTTCACCCTTTCCTTTAAACTGCTGATAGCATAATATTGCTTTCCTCACTTATTCGTCCATATTTTTTGGATTATCGAATTTGATCCTCTCCTTGTACACAGTAGGCAAACAGTTCAAAAACCTTTTCCTTCTCCTCGCGAATGTAAGGGACATACCTTAACAGATTTGTAAACTTGGTGAGAAACTCATCGACAGTGAGCTATCCCAGTCTAATTTCATGGAATTCCTTTGATTTATCATCATAATAACATTCTTTTAAATAGCGATTTTTGAACTTAACCTGGAAATCTTCCCAAGTCACTGTCTTTTCATCAATGACATGGACCATTTTCATCTCCTCCACCACAAGGTAGCCTTACCTTGTAGCTGGTAGACAGCTAATCTGGCCTTCAGATTTCTTTCATATTCATAGACCTGGAAATACTTAATCATATTCAACAACCAGGCTTCAGCATCTTCCTCCTTCTCCAAATCATAGGAGGGAGGTTTGATCTTTCAGAATTCCCCCTGTAATTCCTTTTTCTGGTTATACTGATGTCTAGTAGTGTCCTCTTCCTCAGAATCATTAGAGAACTTTCCCTTCTTCCTCTTTCCGGAAACTTCACCCTCCTAGCAGTTCCGTGAAGTCAATTATCCGATGAGTTTTTCCTACTCCTCACTGGCTAATGAAAGCCTGTCATTCTGGCTTCTTAGCTCAGCCATCTCTCGTTGCAAACTATGCAACATAACCATCACCGGAGTGTTGGGATCTAGTGTATTATCTTCATCACGCAGATCCACATAAATTTCATCACCTTTAGCCATTTGGATTTTTCTGCTTTAGCACACTGTACACTAAATAACACACATCAGTAATAATTTTTTTTTTCTTTTTTTAGTAAAAATAATTTATACAGTGAGCACAACAATAGCCCAATTTTATTTAACCTGGCTCTGATACCATTTGTAATGCACCTCGTCTCACACCACACAATTTTTTTTTTCTCTCTAATACACCAATTCCTATTATTAGAGTTAGGGCATTAATTCAATTTGTTCCAATGATAATTTAATTTTTTCTTTCTCTAAGGATATTTAAGAGGGATTTTGATGTAGTTCCTTTTTTCACATCAAATGAGATTATGCTATGTATCGTATGGGTTCCATGATTTTGCATAGTCGTAGAGATTTCTATCGTTGTTGTATGACTATGCACATACATAGCGACTATGTCCAACTCCCTTATGTACTATGGGAATTTCGACCCATACGTTAAAACGTGGCTATCATATGATATTTGCGACGGAATTGATTTTGTTGTGTTGTGTTCCACGTTGAAGGTTACGTATTACTCTGCTCTCATGGTTCAGAATTGACGTTCAAGTTACAAGTTTATTTATAAATCCTCATTTGATGTCAATTTAATAAGCAGGAGTACTTTGTCTACCATGTATTGAATTTCATTCTCGTCGTTCTTAAAGTCTTGTACTAGAACATTTACGTTCTACTCTTTCCAGATTTCCAAATCTAAATGTATGGTATTTCATATTGGTTTTATGGATAAGGCACCGAGCTTATTTTATTACTCCGTTCTGCATTAGTACATTGGTAATAATTTTAGTACGTTCTACGTTAATTGTGAAATGTCCAGTTTCACCTCGCTTAGTCGTTTATCTAGTCATGTGAGAGACGATGGATAGTTGCCACCTAGACGGTTGGAGGCGCCTAGGGTTTATGGCGAAAAATGGGTATAAAACACACCATGTTCATTTGTTTTTACTTCCTTACTCTCTGGTCTTATTAGCTTCTCCTTCGGCTTCCTTACCTGATGAGGCATTAGTGCCGCCTCTGCACTATGGTGAGGACTTGGTACACATCGATGTCTCCTCCAAAGGTATGGTGCTTATCTTGTTCAGATACAAGTGTTGCATTTCTCTGTCTCTGGATTTCAAATATGGTTGCTCGTATCCATATATAATATTTTTGTTTTTTTTATCAACTTTATACAAGTCAAAACATCTAGATTGTCAATGACACTGTATACGGCTTCCAAAATTTCATCCATGCAACTCTGTAGTTTGTAAGTGGATGGATTTATCAAAATCCCAATTCGCCTATAATAATAGTCGACGACCCATACGGCGTGGTTGTATAGTCTTTCAGAAAAATTTATTTTGTTCTAGTGATAATTTTTTTTTCTATACTGCATCTCATACCCGGATGGATATTCTTGTTTGGTCGTGTCATGATTTGAGTTTAATTTGGTGGACGCAGGAATTACGTGGGAGATTTTCTTCCCTCGTCCTTAGTTCTTCCCTCTCGCCTGCATAAATTTTGATTTCCTTAGGGTAGGCCACAGAGATCTCGACTCTCCCTAATTAGTTTCAAGCTATTCACATTCATATTCCCTGACATAGGGATAGAATGTCAACATTTTGATATATATGTAATTGTTTCTTTTTCATAACTCTGAGGTTGTTGTGTGGGTTACTCTCAGCGTTTGTTTCAAACGACTCAGTCGTCCACAGAATGATGGAAGATTATTCATCTCACATGTATGAGAATGGCATCATGCTAGAGTCGTTTAGGTACCAATTATGAATGACTGTGATGTGTATTATTATCGAACTTGTCATTTGAATTTTCTCACATGGTTTACTCATTTTTTGCCTTTCCTGAAATTTGGTCAGAGTTTCGTTTCAGGCGCTCTCTCTCTTTCTCAGGTGAGGATAATTAACTAACCGTCCCTTCTCCCATTAACAAGTTCCAGTTATCTTTGGTTTCCAATTATTTTATTGTTTCAGTTCGCCTAACCCCAACCTTACAATAGTATCTAATTCATGTGGACGTTTTATTATGTACAGGTAATGAACAGAAGTAGAATTTTCATGAGTATATTGGTCGAGCTATTCCTTACGACTTTCCGTTTTAATGTTCACTCTGCTTATATTCCAGGTCTGTATTCACCATTGATTCTTGAACAGAAATGCATGCATTGCTTCTGAACCTATGAATTTCTATTTCTAATTTTGATGTAACTATAACTTGAGTCTATTGAGATTCGGACGTTTGGATAATTTTCTATTTGTGTCCTGGTTGATAGTTGAGGGTTTGACTGATCTGCTTTTAAAATAAACTCTGTCACATTATGCACTGAGAATATCTAGTGAACTCGGAGGGTTTTATATCCTTCCTTCCCCATTATATATCAATTTGTACTTGACACTCTTTATCTAGTGTAGTTCTGCTTAAAATGTTCCTGCGATGTTCTTGTATCGAGATTTTCTATCTCTGTTTTCTAGAAGTTAACTCACTTCCATCTTAGAATCTTAGTACAGTATATATATTTGTTCCACCAGTGTTTCACTACTCCTATGGTTATAATTTTTACACTGTCCTTGAATGTAAAAGGAATTCGTTCTTTTCCCTATTGCCATTTCACTATCATAGCAATAGAAAAAGGTTGTTAAATGAAATAATATTTGATTCTCTACTCTATTCTGCATGTAACTCATCTAGTTATTAATTGATCTAGCCAGTAGTGAGATGGTCATGAATTGGAATGAGAAAATTTCTTATTTAATGTTGTGGGTTTCATAAAAATACATCTATTTCTGAGCACTAAAATTATATATAGTTCAGCTCAGGTTTGTTTTCTTCTTTTGTTTTGCAATAACTTAACAAATACATAAATATATTTTTCCCCAGCTTGGGTATCTATTTTGTTTGTACAACACTTAATATTTACATTTCCTTCCATCACACCAAAAATCTTCTACTGCTAGATGTCTGGCTCATAACTAGTTACATCAATAATTTTACAGAAGCAGATTAAAGTTAAATTCTTCATGGATTATACGAGTATTTTAGACCTCCATATTTAAACCAGTACAGGTTTAGAGCTTCTGGCTGCTTCTCCCTATAATTTTATTTCCTACAACTCTACAAAATTAAGAGGATAAATTGCTTCTCAATAATTCTGTTAAATGTATGGAAGATCAATTTCAGGTTGAAAATAAACTAACATTCACAATCAAAATTCACCCAGCAAGGAAATTTATAAATTTAAACCATACAGGAATATTCTGAGCATACCACTTCTGTAATTGACCAATCCTCCCAACCTTAGAGTTCCTCTGTCCACAGAACTCACCCCCGAGCTGAGATCATCTTCCAGAACATACCAACCTCTAATCTGTTCAGGAATAGCTTATTTAAGCTTTTGCTCCCCAAAGTATGTCTCTAATTCCGCATTGAGAATTACAAGATGCTTTTCTTCCTGTTTGCCTAGGCTTCCCTTATTTAGGGAGTTTTAAAGTTTCTTTCTGCTTTTCCCAGCTTTTTACCTCTTCCAAACTACTCTCCACCTCATTGGGGAAAGCTAGATTTTTCCTCAAAAATCTAATTTGGAAATAAATTCTTTCAAGGATTTTTGAAAGATTTTTGGGGAAATCTTAGCCTCTTTCCATACCTCATGGATTTGGAAAATGATCTCATAATTCTCATTTGGTCAATATGCATAGAATCATTTTATTTATTTTCAAAATTAAATACTTAAATACATTCCACCACATACTTATCCATTGGGGTCCACTCCCTTTTGGATCTAAAGTTCAAATGTCTAATCTTGAAGAAACATAAAACTAGGGGTGTTACATCAACATAGCTCCACAGTAATTTAGGTAGATTTGATCTCCATAAAAAGGGAATGTATAACAAATTTTAGAAATGAATGCATCGTATGCCATCTAGGTATAGTTATACAAATCATGAAAATTGCAGTTTTGGTTTTCTTCTACTCTGCTCCACTACGCTTCTACACATATTCTATTACACTCACTATCTACTCTATTCTCACACACAGCATACACTCTATTTGTATTGTAAACATATATGGGGTTATAAAAGAAATTAATCCTAATTTTAAAACTTTGTAAAATTTATATGTCGCCCCACTTTTAACAATTTAACATAAAAGCTATAACCTAAGTCTAAAAGGCTTATATAAAATAAATTATTTCACGGCGAGAAAGCTATAACCTAAGTCTAAAAGGCTTATATAAAATAAATTATTTCGCTACGGGTTTACAAACCATAATGCAAAACATTACAAAACAATGTGATGGGTTTTCGCATGGGAAAGCATGCCAGATGACGTCAGCATCGGATGGTGCGATAAGTGAACGAGGAATGAAATTGCTAAGGGATATCACAATCAAATGGCGTGCCCACTGACTGTGTGGTTTAAGCTTGTGATGAGGCGCTATTGGTCGACAGAGATGAATTGGCAGGTGGTGGGGTTGTGGTTATCGCGCGATCGCGAAGGGAGTGGTGACGTCAGCAAGAGGGCATGAGATACAAATTTGATTGGCTGTGGAGGGTTTGACGTGGACTAGGGGTCCACAAAAGAATGACGCAAATGAAAAATGGTGCAATAATATTTGATTGGTCGGAAGACAGGTGACGTGGAGGTTTTAAATTTAAACGATGGAGGTGGAGATATTGTGGTTAGTGCATAGGAGTAAAGGCAGGAGGTTGCGTCGATTAAACCACGATTTAGTGAATTTGAGAGGGGTACTACAATGCATATGGTTGCAAGGGTTTTAAAACACAAATTCAATGCACATATTGAGTGCAAAACCAAAAAAACAAAAAATTTCCTACTGCTTCCTTTATCTTCACATCAAAAATTGATGTTTTGTCCTTACTCTTTCAAGTTGTAGTTGAGATTAATTTCCAAAATTACACTCAAATATTGATGTTTTGTCCTTGTTGTTTCAGGTTGTAGTTGAGATTAATTTCTAGCATTACACTTGGATATAGACATAGAATATAGACCCGTATTTAGAATTTAAAAGGAAATAAAAACATTCTTTTAGGAAGAACGTAAGTGAAGAAGATAAACTATCATTGGATAAAATTTGAGGAAAAAATAAAAATAATACTTCTACATGAATCCAAAAATTGCATAAGAATAAGGAAATGACAAAATAAAATACTATTGTATTATATGAAATTATTTTCAAAAAGCCGATACATACCAACCAGTATTTCAATTCATACATGACTTGTACCAATGGGATGACCCCTTCCATATTTGGTATGAAAATACCTGTGCATGCAAGAACCAGACAAAAGAAAATAACAAGTTTCATAGTTGCAGCAGTAGGCATTATGTCCACATTAAATTAAAAAAAAAAACAGTTATAGAAAATTTCTTCATAACCTAGTACTGGGAATGTTATCTGGAAAGAACTCGTAACATGGAAATATTATTGAAAATAAAAGGTAATAACCACATAGGAACAAATCTTTCACGATATATGAAATTAAGAATTTACTCATATGTTCAAATTTATGAAGGAAAACTAAGAGTACATCTCTTAAAATAATGTAGCCCAAGACTCTCAAGTGAAAATATAAGTCAGGTACCTATCAGAGGTGAAACTTTCCTTTTATACATCTACATACATGAAATAGACAAAGCAACCAAATCCATAACAAATAATGGTTTAATCGTTCAATACATGCTTAGAAAGGAACGAACACCATTCAACTAGAAACAACCCTAACAGGGTAGGGACTACATCAAAGAGAGGAATTATTCCCGACAAAAGAGAGACATTTCATTTAGAAGCAAAGGTGGGGTGAATTAACTAACTTGGCATGAGGGAGAGCAGTCAGGTAGGGAATGAAAAATATCTGATTCCCTTTCGCACTTGCAAGAACAAAAAGGAACAAAAATCCTTGAATATGCATGGTTTGAAGGTACCTTACAAAAATTTCAAAAGAAAATATGAAAAATAGAAAGGTATATCAAATGGGGAAGAGTATCCTTACCCAAAACAAAGCATCTTTACTTTGCTGAGCGAGCACCAGGAAGTGCACCCAGAAAGGGTGTCTTTGTCCTTCAGAACGACAATAGAGGGCATATTTGTCACCTTTAGAAAAAAAAACAATAGATGGCACTAGTAGCCATGTGAAATCTGAATAAAATACGGAGGATACCCTTATAATATGAACCAGGAAGAAAAAAAAGAAACAAGATACCGAGTTAATACTAGTATGAAAAAAAAGAAACAAGATAGCATTTGTGTCCCTGTGTGGGGATGGACCTCGTGCAAAAAAAAACTTAGTGAGCTCTTTAAACCAAGAGCAAACCAAGGAACTTAAATAATTTCAAATAACGAGCTTCATTGGAAAACATTACATGTTTTCAATGACCAATGAAGGTTTGAGAACTTTGGGAAGTGCCACAATACCTTGAGAAAAAAGCTCAACTATGATTTTCTTCTTCCTCATAGCAAGGCGGTTACAGGATCGAACACCCCACACAATACAAGGTTCATGAATGCGACTTGTTACAAAGCCCTATCGCTAGGGTTAGAAAGGAAGGATGCATAGTAGCCATCGGATGGGAGCACCATAAATCCAATTGTCGAAGGGTCTAGAGTACCATAGGACATGTGAAAATCACATGGCCTGGCCCATGTTGCATCGAACCATTTAGCTTAGTAACCCAAACACTGATCTAAGAAAGCTCCAAAACTGATTGGGTGGGTGAGATAAATCCATTTCTTACATAATAAATCAACAAAGATTCAATAGGGTTGGGAGTGGTTAAATTCATTGATATATGTTTCTATCCTTTGTTGATAATGCATTGATCCTTTGAAGGATATAAACCAAGCTCTCACACTAACATAATTAAAGTACCAAGAAAAAAAGTCATGCAACATTCAAATTAAACATAAGAACATGTATAACTATATATACTCATCTCAAGGTATATCCAACCAACAAATGAAGCATTTTTCAAAACCATGATGTTAAACATAATCCCTAAATCGACCAAGAATTATAAAGGTCGATGCATCAGAAATCATTACGGACTGTAGATAGCATTAAATAGCTTAATAATTGTACTAAATCATTTAGTTTGGTCATTTTTTCCAGTGAAATATCAAAGTAAACTTGCAATCAACTCATAAATAAAGGGTGTCGGTTACCACCGAAAATGCACCCAATGCAAACTTTTCAATGAATTAACCCAGTGTCAGATTCAACCGATCATGTACCCATCAATAATACAAATCATAACATGTAAGAGACAACTTCAAAACTTCAAAAATTTCATCTACTAGGTGCAATACCAATGAGCCAAGCTCCCAACAAGCCAACAAAAATATCTTAAATTCAAATTCTACACTCCAACCACCTTTTGAATATGTCAATTTTCTTATCCCTCCAACAAAAGGCTCTTTCCATATAATGACTTACTCCAAAGTTTTACTTTTAAATAAACTTCATTAAATATCTATGTCAAAGTAATGTGTAACTAACTCTACCCAACATACTCTTTAGAGAAAATTACAATAATTTTAAAATGTCAACTTCTTGATTTAGAAGAGATAAACTATAAAATTAATCTTGAAACTTCCAAATAATACCTTGACATTGTGGCTTACCTGGAGCAATAACCTTCACTGCAACTTCAATGTCATCACATATCCCAAGTATCCATATATCCCAAAACAGTCAATAAACATCATTTCGAAAGCATATTGATAATGTATAACAACCATTATGCTTTCCCACTCTTTGAATTTGAGCTAGCATCAAATACTCATTATCTCATTATCAACATGAATTTTTTTTTCTTATAATTCTGTAACTGTACTTGGGAAATGCACTAATGGTGAATTTGAGCTAGCTTCAAATACTCATTATCTCATTATTAGCATGAAAAAAAATTTCTTATAATTTTGTACCTGTACTTGGGAAATGCACTAATGGTGATAGGCATGATAATTCAATTTTGCAACTGATCTCCAGAGGCAGGCTAGAAGAAGTGTGCTCAATGAAACTTGATTTACAACAATCAACAAAACCTTGTAGTGGCCCATCTAAATTACATTCTCCTACACCCAAACGACACAAAGCCACCAAAAATGGCCGTGCAACTATGGGATGGTCCCCAGGCTACACCGATAATGCAATTTTCATTGAAATTGCTACAGAAGATTTAGCACATCTTGCTAACTGTAAAACTCATCTAGCCACTTTTTTTGCCACACAAGAAAACTTGTAATTATTTTACCATTCTTCGCTATAATAAATTATGAAGAATCAATTGATATTTTGTGTGTGCATCATACTCTTCAAAAATTTACTCTAAACAATGTGAACAGCTTGACTTGCAAAGACAACAAAAACAAGACTCATACCACAATCTCCACTAATTGAAATTACAATATTGGAATATAATTAACGATTTTAACCCTTGGAAGTCGATGGATGGTTTCATAACTTGTCCAACATCAGACCTTTCAGCGCAATTCAATATCCAGATCAATACTTCCGGTATACCCCATCGCATTGCCGAACTCTCCTATGGCCTCTCCCCTTTCATCTCTGGTATTGGATTTATTTCAATCAAACTACTGCATATTTTCACCTATCATCTTTGATCTGAGAAAGTGTTTGAATAAATATCGTAGAGGTTGTCTATTCAAGAAATAACATCTCACTCCTACTAGTGTTTTCCATTAAAAAATAATCACAGATTTTCGTAACAACACTTCCACTATGCTAGATAAGGTAAGACAGAAATTGATGCCAATTATGTACGAAAAAATTATCCTAAGATGGAGTGTGAGAGTTTTACATACTACATGGGATTCATAGGCAAATCTCTTCGATTATTGACAGCCATATATTCATCGTCAACAGGTTTAAATAAATATTTTCTCTTCTGCCACATCTCTCATAAAATATATCTCCATATTTAGGCAACATAGAGTCAAAGAAGTAGAAATGAGATCAGAAGAATAAAAATGTGCAGTTGGCAGAGGGTATAAAAAATATGTTAGAAGATACAATCCACGACTCCATACCTTATTTATTTATCATCAACAGTTCACTAGTCGCTATTGAAATCGTTAATCTTTGTTTAAAAATCAAAATTGCATTATCTGCTAACAAAATTATTTGGATAACTCGAACCCCTCAGCCTCTTTCACACAGAGCCTGGTTATCACACAATGCACAAAAACCTTGGACTGACAGATGCAAACTCCGGTGCTCATGTAGGGCCACAAAACTAGTGGCACATTTCAATTAACAACAGGATGAACAACCCCACTCTGATACCATTGTAAGACACACAACACACAAACTGGAAACAAACTTCAAAAATATATTAATGAATGTCTTAAGGAATGATGTACAATGTATACACATATAAATACATTAAGAAACTATTGAATCAGTTCCCAGGTTTCTTGGACTCTAATAACCGATTACCTAACATGAACTAACCCAAAGATTAGTTGCCTAACACAAGCCACCTAAACCAGTCATTTAATGATAAAGAAAAGAAATATTTTGATTCTAATACATTTCCCCAAAGTAAAGAAATGTGCACTAGATGTCTGTAATATTCCCTTTTCTTGATCCCGTCAAAGTGGATAGAATTGACCCGTGGTTTTAACCCATGGTATTTTCCCCTGGTATTTCTTGATGGTATTTTCTCATGGTATTGACCCATGGTATTTCTTTTTGGTATTGACCCATCAAGCCTATAAAAGGGGAGAGAAGCTAGGCATTTAGGGCATTCTAGATTATCTATTTTATTATGTTTGGGTTGAGAACCTGGCCTGGCCAGTTCTTTTATTGATCCCGGGACGAAAACCCCGCGGTAATGTTTATGTGGTGAATCCATTCAGGATTCACAATTGAGCTTCAATTTCTTATGTTTGTTGTGTTGTGTGATGTGTTTATTTATTTAGAATTTTGATCTTTGGGATACTACAATGGTATCAGAGCTGGTTTTTCTTGCCAGCCTGAGGGTTTTAAGAGTACTAGTTTCGGTGATCCTTCATAATCACCCTAGCTAGAATCTCATCAATTTCGGTGGTCCTCCATAACTACCCTAATTGACCATTGTAGAGAAATTACTTGTCCACTATTGAGTTGATTGGTGGGTAGAATTTTTAATTGTGGACGATTGTTGGAAAGCGGAACCCGAGAACTACAAAGAGCAACGCGCGAGGTGCGATTAGAAGACACGAGACCCATTATCTGGCATCGCGAGCAAGGAGTAACTGCAAACCACATTTTCCCCGCCGGGCGAGGTTGGCATCATCCCCTGTTGCGGAATGTTCATGACGCAGAAAGGAGACTAATACCCTTAACAGCTATAGATGCTCACGGTGATTTTCGTTCTCACAGTAGCGTGATAGCGTGAGACATACATGGAACATAGAAGAGTCGTATAAATGCTGGAGTCTGCTGCGTCAACGATCCGCCCAAGCTACGCATCCCAACAACACTACCGAGCCTTGGCACCCTGCGCATAGCTCCCAAGTGATCGCTGTCTAGCCGCATGAATGCCGGAAGTCTGCTGCGTCAACGATCTGCTCCTAGGTGATCTCTGTCTGCGCAGACAGATCTGCAAAGTATAGTTTGATCCTTTGAAATATTTAATAATTATTCGGTAAGGAAGAGCGCATCATTTCGTAGTGAGGCAGGGGTACACAAGCCTCTTAAGAAGGCTAAGGGAAAACTTGCAATTCATGGCTCTAATGGTGAATTGTCAACGGCATTCAAAGAATCAAGAAAAATCGATAACTTGCATATAGCAGCGAGCCACAGCACAAAGCCTCTTTCAACTATTGTCGTTGCGGGAAGAGTTCCTGTGGGAGAAGTTGCTGCAAGTCCTGTTAATACAGAACTTGAGCAAGCATCAGGAAATACTGCATTAAAAGAGGCCTGGGATTTGATACGTACTGCAGACAGATTAAAGGCTATAGGAGGTAGTGGATATGATACCACATCCCTTTACTTTGAAGCAGCTTTAAAGTTTCTTCAGGGTGCTTCAGTGTTGGACCGTTCCAATCTTGAGACTGCAGAGCATGGAGAAATACCTGAGTTTATGACGTTATACACATATGCTGCCAGGCTCTTTGAGTATTGCACCTCAACATATGAGAGAAACAAAGAAATGGCGGCTGCTGCCCTTGCATATAAATGTATGGGAGTGACACACATGAGGATTGTCGCTTCTAAAACTTCATGTTTAACCAGAGATCAAGCAAATCCAGCAAACGAGATATCAAAATTCTACTGTCTTAAGGAGGTTTTAATGAAAATTTTGAGAAAATGGATCATCTCCTAGAAATTTTGGAAAACAATCAGAAAAAACTTAATGAATTAGTGAAGATATATGGTCCTTTAAAGAGCCATACCTCCATAGACCAAAAGGATAGTCAAAGGAGACCATTCTCAAGAAGGGTCCACGTCGTTCTGCAACAAGAGCAACCATGGGAGGTGAAGGAAGGACAAAGAAGAGGAGCTAAGCTCTTTACACTTGGGTCTGAATTACAACATACAAATCAAAAGCAAGAACAAAGCAACAGGCCTTTCTCTCGAAAGGTCCATGTTATCCTTCAGCAGTCAAAAGATATCTGGAAGGAAGATGTAACAAGCAAGTATCTCTTCGAACTTGGATCCAAATTGCAGGGTACAAAGTCAAAAGATGTTCTCCCACAGCTAGACACATTAGATGCGACTTTGAACTTGATAGATAAATCAGAATGGGAAGGGTCAAGCTGGGCCTTGAAGCCATCCATGCTTGCTTTGATACAACCTAAGTTCTTGGAGCATTCTTGTGAAAATGTTAGACTCACCGTTGCTTCTTGTCTCAGTAAAATCATAGCCTTAATAACACCACTATTGCCCTACAATGATGACATCATGAGGAGGACTTTTCGGGTAATGGTAGAATCACTCCAAGGGTTGGAAAATACAACACCACCATTCTTACTTTTCTACCAGAAGCGCACAATTTTGGAACGCATGGCGAAATTCAGATTTGGTATGCTTATGCTAGATCTAGAGTGTGATGATTTAATCCTTCTGATGTTCCAATACTTCTGCAATGGAATTACAACGTCTCATCCAAACTACATCAAAACAGACATGGGAAAGATCATGTCTCCGATCTTAGGAGAAGATATGGCCATCTGCGAACAATTGAGATCCGAATTGTTGGTCATCTGGAGGAAGGAGCTAATTGCATCACCTGTTGCTTATGAACTAGTTGAGGGGTTGATCAAACAGAGCATCAATCTACTTCGAAAGAAGTTAACCAAGGAGGAACTAACAAAGATTTGTGGAGACAGCAAGAATGAACTAAGGAGGAAAGGCTTATGCTTTGTATGCAAGGGAGTCTGGGCACTTGACCATTCATGTCCAGACAATAAGGAGGCAACAAGGATAGCAAAATTAGAGACTTCTTCAGATCATGAGGATTCATCCATTGATGGGTTCGCTGGTTTTCAGGAGAGGACCTATGAAGGATCTGAGCAGTCAAATATAAATGGTGAACAACAACACCATACTCTTCAGAGAAACTTGCAGGACAAGCTGATCAGTCAACTTGAAAAAGTACATGACGAAAGGAAGGATGCAATTCCTCCTGGTGATGTGGTAGTTGAATCTATAAATACAATGGAGGACATCCATAAAAAGTATGGGCAATCAGGTATAGACAACAATCAGCCAGTACATCCATGTTTGACAACCAGAAAGGATGGACAACTCATCCTCACATGTGAAGAGGTCCAGGATGAATACACTCAAGGAGAATCAAATGAGGAGAGGATCATGCATTTTGAGGAGAGGATACTCACAACTGAGGGCATATTGCAGCTTGGGCCCTTTGGTGCGGACAACGATGGAGGGTACCATAACCCACAGGTCCCAGGATTTAGGTGGCATTGGGATCCAGGAGAATTCATTGAGGAAATGATTGGCCAAAGGATTGTTTGGGATCCAGGTAAATCTATTCCGGGAAGGATTGGTCAAAGGATTGTTTGGGATCCAGGTATTGAAGGATCCATTCAGGATCGTTCAACATGGAGGGCACATCGGATCGTATGGGATCCTGGTATCAATGTACAAATGCTTCTGTTGTGGATAGAAGTGGATCGCTTGAGGACAAGCAATCTTTGGGCGGGAGGATTTGTAATATTCCCTTTTCTTGATCCCGTCAAAGTGGATAGAATTGACCCGTGGTTTTAACCCATGGTATTTTCCCCTGGTATTTCTTGATGGTATTTTCTCATGGTATTGACCCATGGTATTGACCCATGGTATTTCTTGTTGGTATTGACCCATCAAGCCTATAAAAGGGGAGAGAAGCTAGGCATTTAGGGCATTCTGGATTATCTATTTTATTATGTTTGGGTTGAGAACCTGGCCTGGCCAGTTCTTTTATTGATCCCGGGACGAAAACCCCGCGGTAATATTTATGTGGTGAATCCATTCAGGATTCACAATTGAGCTTCAATTTCTGATGTTTGTTGTGTTGTGTGATGTGTTGATTTATTTAGAATTTTGATATATGGGATATTACAATGTCGCATACTTTGATCTTACAAGGCTTTACTAAAATGGAATACGTTCTTAACCCATAAACCAATTAAATTATTTGAATACTGAATCTATCTCGTTTTACCAATAGGATTCCTCCTACTTTTTCCTTCTCCTACTAATTGAAAATGAAAGTTGTTAATTAAATTTTTTAGAGTATACATTTTAAGAGAAAAGGATATTTTTACGGGCTATATATCTATATATATATATATATATATATATATATATATATATATATATATATATATATATATATATATATATATATATATGCAACACTTAATTATAGAACTGAGATCATAACTTAGGGATGTTATTTGTGTTTGAGTTTTTCAATGCGTATGTTATGGTGTTTGCATGCCATGTATTTATCGTTTCTCTACTCGGGTCGTGATGAAGTGTATAAGTTTCGGTATAGTGGTTAAACTATTATCTCAGTTTGATATCCTCGAGGTTATTAAACAATTTTTTTTGCTATTTACTTTCTTCTCTATTGTCTCAAAGCAATATCGTTGTGTTTACATTGACTGATCCTGATTGTACATGTCATACTAAAGGTTGTATCTATTCTAGCGGAATGGTTCAGCCTAGTGGTTGGTCACTTGTTTCCACGCAATGAACTCTCACTTCTTCCTTAAGTTTGATTTCTGCGTAGCTTTTCATTGCGGGTATCAAGATAGTTCAGTATCTGGTTAAAATAATAACTCTTCCGGATTTTCATATAAAAACTCCACTATTACTTTTACTCGATTTATAGGTTCTGCTCTGACATATACATGTATACATTGAATATCTCTATGACTGAATGTCAAATAGTATTTAGTTGAGGTTATGCATATCACATGCTTTGATGATTGTTTAATGTTTTACATTGTCAATACTACCTCTAGTCCCCAATAACAATTTTACTCTCTTAGAGCATATTTCAAGTATTTTCCTCTTTTCATATACAAGCCCATTCTCCACTAACCATAAGCGAGTAAAAATCTTGCAATTAATGAGTATTTCACTGTGTTTTAACTTTGTCTTTAAATTTATTTCCCATTATAATCATTAGAATTTTTCTTTAATATAGCTATCTTTGTAGCAATAATATACACAGTTGAATAGTTCTATGAATTCAACCTTTAAAAAGAAAATTCATACTACGAACTATTCAATAGTCCCGTGTTTTCCATGAATACAATTTCCTAGAAATTAAGGTATTAATCTAGCAACTTCCTAATAGTGAAATCCACCTAGCCATAATTATTTCATAGTATCATAGTGATAACTTCCCTATTGGCTAACTGTAAAACAAGTTTTGTATTACAGTAATTATGTAGAAGTAAATACGTAAGGAAAAAAATTTATTCACACAAGGTGCATGTATCACATAGGTGTAAGTCTGTTAAGCAGAAGTAATTTTACTTATTATTAAATGCAATTTCACATATTGCATGTAGAACAAAGGCATTCAATTATGTTAAGTGACATACATGTTCATATGATTAGCAAATCTTAAAAATATTAATAAATATTGAGAAACTCATATATATATATATATATATATTGACAACCTTGGTTCAATCAATGATAATATTGAGCTATAACTTCACTTGTTATAAAATTAGTTCAAAACAACAACCAATCTAACGAGAATTCTAAGGAATCACAATTGAGAATTGACAACTTTTCCACCTAACTTAGAAGTGCTTCCTCCAGTTCGTCCCGAGCTTAGATTTGTTTCCAAGGTCTCAACAACTTCTATTGATCTCTTTAATAGGTATTTAATAACTTTATTTCATGATATATTTTCCTTTAGCAGAGTCCCACTTTTGTGGAGCTTCTTATCCACTTTCCTATATTTTTTGATAAAAGCCTACCTTTCTCTCCCACGATGCTTTTATGCTTATCTAAGCTTACCATATTTCTCAAGCTAAGAAACATAATGGATTTATAATTTCATCTAGAATTCTTATCATGAAAGAATTATCCCATTTCATTCACCAATTAGATTTTGTTTTTTTATTTTCTTTCTTGGGCAAGAATCTCATTTCTAGGTCTCTCTTTCCCTAGCACATACATTCAATTTATTTATTTTTTTATAAATATTCATTTACATAATTATTCCAATATTATTCAAGTATTTTCCTTCATTATTTCTAACTTAACTCAACCTAAACAGAACAAATTCCATAAGAAAATTGAGATTGTGCTACCAACAATTCAAAAAAGGAAGTGAAGGTTTAAAACCATGGAAAATTAAGGACATAAATAGGTAGGTAATGAATATAAATTGACGTAGATCTCTTCATCTTAATAATTTTGGAAAGGATCACCAGAGGAAGAAATTCAGTGAGGGAAATGTAAATCATCATGCACAGTCTTACACTCGGTCAAATCCCATGGAACTTAACAGTACAAAGAGTAGTGGGATAAAGGAAATAGAACCACTGGAATGTTGGGATTGTGGAAAAGCACACTTATTAAGGTAGGGTCAGCATAATTTGTGATCCGTTCATAATATTCATGCACTCCAAGAAGTAACGACGTTGAATGATGTTTCCATAAATATTCCCACGATTAGTGCAAAACTAGAAGATAGATAGGTTGAGCATCAATCTACTATGATTGAGATTGAAGGTAAAATCCTAAACCAAATTTTTTCTATCTTAATTTATCAAGGGACTAGTTTAAGCTATATTAGTCCCCAAATTGTGGAAAAATGTAAATTAAAATACAAAAAATTGAAGAATGCATGGTGGGTACAGTTCACAACCGACACAAAAATAAAGGTAACCAGTCAAATTAAACAATATCTCATTGAACTAAATGGTTATTCCAGAGAAGAATATTTAAACATTCTTCCTTCATGATCCTATGAATTATTAATAGGCATGGACTCTTTGCTGAAACAAGGAGTTGTTATAAACTATTTGGAGAAAACAGTTAGTTGTATGGGTCAACATGAGAAAACATGGTTAATTAGAGGTAAACCAAAAAGAATATTAGTCGGACAATTTTTAGCTTTACGCCCAAGAAGGAATGCAAGGAAAGGATTCCATGTATATACGTTGTAAGTGGAAACTAATAAACAACAAACAAAAGAGAAAAATTTAGAGGCCTTACTAGTCATTAATGAATTTCAAGATGCTTTTCTAAAGGAAATTCCAAGTTTACGTCCTCGTAGAGTCATAGAATTCTCAATTGATTTAGTGTGATGTGCCACCCAAGTGTCTAGATATCATTACCAAATGAGTATATCGGATTTAAGTAGAACTGAAAATAAAATTATAGGAATTGTTACATGAAGGGTATATCAAACCATGTGTCTCACCCTCCGGATGCGGATGGTAATTAAGGGTGATGGTACACTAGTCCCTTGGCGACTCCCGATGGAGTTCGCGTGTGGTGGCCATATGGCCACCTCCAATTCCATTAACGCGACATTTAATCCGCCAACCTGCATGCCATTAACATTTTTTGCCCAGCTTCTTTACCACTCCGCTCTGCTCGTCTAGTTTGCTATGGCATTTGAGCATGATCATTCGGCTTGCTCCTATGCCGCTTGCAGCTCTCCTCCTCTTCTGTGTGGTGCCTGCCCTCCTTCCTATGCTGAACCGAGTGCCTGCACTCAAACTGGGTGCCGCTGCATGCTTATTTGCTGCATTGAGATACTGTTGGGTCACCACTTCTCCCAGAGTGCTTTATGTTGTTCAAATTTCCATTACTGTGCTCAGTCTGTCGAATCATGTTGGTCGCCTTTGCATCCTGCCTACCCTCCTTGTCTTCGGCCATACCAACTTGCCTTTGCAACCATGCCACGACTACGCCATAGAATGAGGTGTGGACACAGTGCTAGCAGGGGTCGTGAGACCCACTCTCGGCCTTCTACCAGCTCGGACTCCTCCTCTGAGGACGTCTCCTGGGGCCATTACCCGGAAACTCGTAGTCTGAGAGGTAGAGCCCGTCAAGCCGGGCATGTCCACTTTACCCAGTCCCCCCTGCCTCCTAATGCCGAGACTCCCCTACCCATCATTTCCCCTGCCTTCCGTGTGTCGGCCAGTCTTCTCCTTCGTCAATCCTCCCAAAGAGCAGAATTCAGCTTCGAATGCTCCCTTGACAGGCCCGTCATCATCGCTTTTGTTACTGTCACCCTCAGAGAAGAATTGGTTAACCCTATCCCCTCCCCTGCCCCCTGCCCTCATCCCACTCTGGTTAAGGACGAAGCGCTGAACTCTGAGACGTCGGTGGGGAATGTGCATAATGAACAGAGCAAGGACCACATGCACGTGGATGTGATCAACAAGGATAGCATGCCCACTGAAGAAAATGATGACAAAAGGGACAAGTACTCGTGCAAAATTGTGGAGGAGCCTCCATATCCAGCTCATGACTAATGAAATTCATGACCCTCGGCCCACTTTTGTACTGCTCAATAATCTTAGGATTTTTTTTTTTTTTGTATTACTCTTCAGTAGAAAGAGCTGAATGCTATAATCGTATGTTTATTTCTGCTTTGTTAAACTGTATGGACAATAGGTCGGTTTCCCTTGGAAGGGTGGCTAGACTGTTTCCTAAAGGACTGGTTTCCCATTCAGGGCAGTCCAATTTTTTTGTTAATCATGGCTATCAAGCCCAGCTTTCAGGCTTACACAGCTGAAGCTAAGCCAGTTTTGTACTAGTATGTTATATAAATAGAATTAGCATTATTCAGGAAAAACAAACCATGTGTCTCACCATGGAGGTCCGAAGTACTATTTGTGAAGAAAAGGGATGGCACATTTATAATGTGCATTGATTATTATTAATTGAATAAGCTATCTTTAAAAAATAAATACTCATTGCGTCAGATTGATGGTCTATTTTATCAAGTAAGGGGAGAAACTATGTTTTTTAAAATTGATTTAAGAAATAGCTATTATCAACTACAAAGAAAAGATGAAGATATTCATAAGACAACTTTTATAAGCATATATGGAAAATATGAGTTCTCATGTTACCCTTTGGTCTGACTAATGCACCAAAAACCTTCATGTGTTTAGTGAACAATGTACTACACAAATATCTTGATAGGTTTGTGCTAGTATTGGTAGATGAAATTTTAGTGTATTCTAAAAATGAAGAAGAGCACAAAGAACACTTGATATTTTTGTTACACACGTTAAGACAACATCAACTATATGCAAGTGTCAACAAATGTGAGTTTTACAAAGACATAATACAATACTTAGGTCACATCATTTCCATGGAGGGGATATTTGTTGATCATGAAAAGGTTAGGGCTATTATGAATTGGCCTATAGCTAAGGATGTGTTAGCAGTTCTATCATATATGGGGATCACAGGATATTATCAATGGTGTATAGAGGGGTTTTCAATTTTTTCTTATCCCATTACATCCTTAAAGAAAAATGGAACAAAGTTTGAGTGGATAGAAAAATGCCAAGAAAGTTTTGAAAAATTAAAACAAATTCTGACAGTAGATCCTATAATAAAAATTATAGAATCAAATAATGAATTCACTGTTTGTACTAATGCTTGTTTGGAAGGCCTTGGGGGAGTGTTGATACAGGAAAATTCAGTAGTAGCATATGAATCTACAAAGTGGAAACCACAGGAAAATAATTATGTTGTGTATGATCTAGAGGTGGCAACAGTGATACATGTTATAAAAATGTGGAGACAAGGTGATACATGTTCTAAAAATGTGGAGACACTATCTATTAGGAGAAATTTTTACTTTGTGAAAGGTCACATCACTCTGAAATATTTCTTTAGGCAACCTGATCTCAATGTTAGACAAACACATAGAAAACAATATGCAAGCCATTATGGACACCAAAAGATGATAGCAACATTAATGAAAAAATTATTTTACACTTGCATGAATGAGGTGGCACAATAGTTAGAAAAATGTATAGAATTTTAACACATAAAAGTAACATCAACACTGTGCAGGATTTTTAAATCCACTTCCCATTTGCGAATGGAAGTAAGAAGTGATTTCATCGGATTTCATTACAATATTTCCAAGGAAAAGATGACAACATGACCCCATGATGGAGAAGGGGTATTAGTCATTCAGGTTGATTTTACATGCAATCGAATTTTTTGGAAAATTTATTGTATTTGTATCGTGGAGATTGAAAATGTTTATTTGTATTGAAAAAATGAATGAATTTTGCTAGGTTAATTTTAATAGGTGAATTGTTTTTATTAAGGATACATGAGATGATATTATTAAGGAAATTTGATCATTTTATGGATTTCAGAAGGACTATTTTCAAATGCACATTTAATTACATGAAATTGGTCACATTTGGGATAGAAGTTATCAGTCTTCTGAGTATTAATTTAACAATAACCTTAAATAGAAAATATTCACATAGCTCTCTAATTTGTAAATTTTATAATGCATGTGAATAGCACAGAGTCCTCCATTGAGTATTATTATCGGTTTTAAAATACTAACCTCTCTTTTGCTTCTCGAAATCTAAAAGTAGGAGTTTGAAGATAACATATAAACACCCATTGTCCTTGTTGAGGACGATATTATACTACGGTAAGAATTAAAAACAATTTTAAATAGGATAGAATCATAAAGCCATTGACAGAGAACGATATAGGTTCATTGCTGGGAAGAGAGTGAACTTTCAATAGAAATTATTGACTCATACCAGAACATAAGTGATTTTACGTCTTAAATAATACAATGAGGCCATAATCGTGAATCTAATAGAATAAATGATGGATTAATCAACATAGCTCCACAGTAATAAAGGTAGATTTCATCTCCAAATACATCATCTAGAGGCTTTGAGGAAAAATCATCAAGAGATGGGGCATGGTACAAGATGTTGAATATCTGAAGGGGGTATATTCCAACTCAAATTTGGTAGATCATGGAATTTTAGGAGCTTAATGGTTTTTCCTGAAGACCATCAATGGCTGTAGTTTGCAACGTTCAAGCTGGAATATCGATTCCTGGCTTCTGAAATATTTGGGTAGTGGACATGGAGGCTTTGTTCTCCAGTGGGTTTTTATGAGGGTAAGTGGATTTTTACTCTCTTGGTTTCTTTTTTTTGGGGATTTTCTTCCAGTTAATGGTCAAGAGCAAGAGTTGTAGCTTCAAACGCAAGTAGGATTTGCAACAACATGCCAGAGTGGTTTCCATGAAAGATGGGCGTTGAATGCTATGGTGCAATACCTTTTACTATTTGTTTTTTCGGGAAACCCGTGATGGGTTGCTCTTGGTAGGGGTTAACTTTTATTTATTTCAAGGAAATCCATCAATGCCGACCCGAGAAGCTACAATAGAATTTTTGTTTTAAAAGTAAAAGGGGTGAACGTATGGGGGGACTGCTCGGTTATGATCTATGTGTTGCAGCACATAGATGGGAACAAGAATATGTTTTCTATTTTGATTAATAGTTGGTTATGAGACATCGGACTTCTAAGTTTAAGGAATCAGATCTAGTGGGCTTCTCACCTCTTTGAATGGATGTCTTCTCTTATGCTAGTTTCCTTGGGATGGTTTTCTCTGCTTCATCTCCATTGTGTTAGTTAGGGACTTGCAACTTTTGTATGGTTTTTTAGGCGACCACCTTTTCTAAACGGGAAGTCACCAGTTAAATTTTTAAAATATTTTCTGGTGGAGGTGATCTCATTCTCTTACTGGAGTGACAACTGTCTATTTATTTCCTTTATGTGGAATAATGGAATGAGTATGATGGGTTGGAGGTGACCTTTATGGTATTCCTACAAGGCTTATGAAGGACATAGGTAGGTGAAATTTTCATATCCCCGTAAATGATTATTTGATTTCTAAAGGAAACAACCTATCTGGTGGATGGTTGTAGAAGCATAGGTGGCATGTTCTTATCACATCAAGCCTGTTTGGGTTAGTTGGATTTTATCAGTTATTCGTACTTCCGACGGCTAAAACAACTGGGCGTACCTACCCTCCGACAAGGGTTATGGAATGAGAATATTGTGTAATAACTAACTGATTTCCTCGATATGGAGGAATTAGGAAACTACATTTCAAAGTGTGACTAAGATTTTTCGGATGCGTCGTTTCTTCGAGCCATCGAGGTGGAGGAGGATGGATTGGAAACAAGAAGTGGAATTCTTACAACCTCGTCTGTTTGTCCCACTAAAGACATAAGGGATGATGTAAGGGACAGAACCACTGAGCGGACTAAGAGTAGAAGTGCTAAAATCCCACCTTTAAAAAATACTATTCAGAGTGCTGTAAAAAAACCAATTCGACAAGGAGAAGATTGCCTGCTATTAATATTTGGTTATGATGTCATGTGGCAATGCATTGAGAGCCTAAAAAAAGGGCGATGATAGGAAGATGGAAGTTTTAAGGATAGGGAAAGATGAATTTAATGGAATGGTTGCTCCGAGAGTGGGAGAAAATGATAGGTTACAAGCTGAGAGTGAGTAAGCTAGAGCAGGGGTGGTACTGTTTTCATCTGATAAATAACAAAGATGCGGTGGAAATCCTGGGTAGGAATTGGGTAAATGGACATAGCTTCCTGGCTTTGCACAGGTGGGATGCAAGTTTTCATCCATGCCTAAACGCCCTAGTGAATCACTTGGTCTGGGTAAAGCTGTATGGGTTACCATTACATTTCTGGAACTTGAAGGTCTTAGTGGCGACTGGGGACAGCATAAGTAGTTGCAGATATGTTGATCCGAAGTGTTTTGGAGTGTATGACAAGTGGGTTGCTTGGGTTCTGGTGGAGATACCATTTGCGGGAGGACTGTCGGCTTTCATAGACTTGGCATGGGATGGGACGACTTATATACAGGCCATAGATTATTGGATGATGCCATTTAGGTGTCATTTGTGCCATGAGACTGGCCATCTGATGAAAATTTGTTTGAGGTGGCAGGAGTGGGAAAAAGGAAAGAAGATTTTGGAAGTTTCGGATGTTGTTCTCTCTGCCGTGCGCCACAGTACTGGTGAAAACTCTGGGTTGGGTGTCTCTGCTTCATTATCGGGTAAGTCCCATGACCAAAGTCATTTCATCTCCAATGATAATGATTTTACTCAATTATATCCGGGTTTATCTGATACTCATGAGTTTTCTGAGCCATCTTCTACTCTTCCCACGGGAGAAGAGATGGAACCATGCGGCTTTAAGCCATTCCTTTCCAAGGGCATGAGACCGCCTAAAAACACAGGGGGACGTACTAACCTCGAAATTTTTTCAGGCCAAGAAACTGGGTTATCCCGGGAGGAGACTATTGTGGTGTTGTCCCCACCTTGGCAGATCGTGGAGATGGGTGTTTAGGTGGAGGCCTTGTCACCTGTGGTTGAGTCCCCTCCCCTTTTGGCTGCTAACGCTAGTCACTCCCCGTGGAACTCTATAGGCAGTGATCTAGAATTTCTAATGTTGGATCAGGAAATTTCACTAAATCTGCTAACGGTGGACATGGGAGGACCAGGGTCTCCCAAACTGATAATAATACCTTCCTTAAGGTCAAATGTGACCACAATATGGGGGAGTGTGAAACCAAAGAGGAAGAAAAATATGGACAACATTGCAACAATTAAGGATTTTTCTTTGGAAGGAAATTTTAGGGACATCCATGTCTCTTTAGCTATCGGTCAGGTCCTTAGAGCTTTAGACCCTGAGACAGAAGACCCATGATGAAACTTGTTTCGCTAAACCTACGGGGCCAGGGGGGAGAGAAAAGTTCCTGTCTATCAAAAACTTTTTATTTTTTTGTAATCCTTCTATTCTCTTTATTCAGGAGTATATGAACACTGCTAATATTTCTATTGCATATTTTCATGCTTTGAAACCAAATTGGCATTTTGTCGCTATGGATGCTGATGGACACTCAGGAGGGCTGTTGGATTTATGGGTTCCCAACAGGGCATCCTTAAAGGCTTTCAGCTTCTTTGGCAGCATCCTCCTGACTGGATTTTTCCATTGTTTCCCAGATAGAATTCATATGATTAATTTCTATGGTCCATATGTGGAAAGAGAAGTATTCTGGAAAAATATGGAGGATAGCGGCCTTCTTCTCCTACAAAACCTTCTTATTGTAGGGGATTTCAATTGCATTTTAAATGAAGATGAGATATGGGAGCAGAAGGGAAGAATGGATCCGTTGGTGGAAACGATCAAGTGGATTTTCAAAAAAGTTGGGCTAAGGGATCAAACTTTCAATGAAAATTGTCCAACGTGGAAAAATGGTAGGACTGGTAGTGAATTAATTGGAAAAAAGATCAACAAGTTTGTTATTAATAACAATATTAGATCACATATGGAGAAAGTGATAGCAATAATGGAAAGCTTAACGATGTCGGATCATAGGCCGATATCCATAAGTTGGGATTTTGAAGTCAGAAATGGTAGACATCCCTTCAAGTTTAGCAGAACTTGGTTGGAAAAAGACTCTTTGAATGCCTTTATTAAGGATTATATGAAAGAACATAAGAGGGTGGTGGGCATCCCGACAATGACATTTCTATCTCAAACATTGAGGAACCTGAAGGTTGTGGTGAGAATTTTGGAAAAGGGGCAGAAAATAAAAATGAAAGATAGGATAAGAGCAATAAGGCTGGAAATATCGAGGATTTTTCTAGAAGTGAAAGAGGGAAATCAACCCTTGGATTATTGGGAAAAATTAAATACCCTAGAAGCTGAATACAGACAACATCTTTTAGTTGATGAAAAATTCTAGAGATTGAAGAGTAGAGCCACATGGTTACAGAGTGGTGATAAAAACACTAAGTTTTTCCACAAATTTTCATTGGGTAGAAGGAGTAACAATGCAATCTGGAACATAGAGGAAAATGGTGAGTCTATCTATATGACTGAGGAAATAAAAAAGGCGGCGGTGGATTTCTTTGGAAAGCTATATAGAAAACATGATGATGTTGATATTGTTATGCATATGGATTACTTGGAGGGCTATCTAGTAATGTTTAGGGAGGAAGACTTGTTAAATATAAAAAATAAAGTGAGCATAGAGGAGATTAAGACAGTGCTTAAATCCTTCACGATGGATAAGAGTTCGGGTCCAGATGGATGGACCCCGGACTTTTTCATCCACTTTTTTAAAGAATTTATTCATGAGAAAGCAGATAAGGTGGAAGAGGTAAGGCTGATGGGGAGGATACAGGGTGAAATAAACACTACCTTTCTCGCCTTGATTCCAAAAAAGAAAGGTATGGCTACTTTTGATGACTTTCGGCCTATTTCTTTATGTAATACTTTATACAAGACAAATTCTAAGATCATCACACAGAGGATGAAAGGAGTTGTATCAAAGCACATAACGTTGGAACAGTCAGGTTTCCTCAAGAATAGAAGTATACATGAAACTGTGGCAATCACCCAAGAGGTTATCCATACAATGCAGACAAAGAAGTTGAATGCGGTTGTCATGAAAATAGATCTAAGTAAGGCATATGATAGACTGGATTGGACCTTTTTAAGACTGCAGTTGTCATGAAAATAGATCTAAATAAGGCATATGATAGAGTGGATTGGACCTTTTTAAGACTGGTGCTTTTTAAAATTAGTCTTGATAGGGAGGTGGTGGCATGGATCATGGGATGTATCACACACACATCCATGTTTGTTTTAATTAATGGAACAACCTCACATTTTTTCAATCCTGAGAGAGGTTTGAGGAAAGGTTGTTCTCTGTCTCCACTACTATTCATTTTGGTCATGGACGTGCTAAGTATAAAGATAAAATGTGCATCGGAGCTGGGTTCATTTAAAGGGGTTGAAGTATGCAGGAATAAGGAAGTAACTCATAGTCTATTCGTTAATGATGACTTGATATTTGGAAGTATGAACAAAAGTAGCTGGGAGATGCTAAAAACAATCTTACATGGTTTCACCATAGCGATGGGGATGTAGATAAGCATTGGTAAGTCTTGTATATATTATGTGGAGGGTGACATAGAAGATTTTGAAGAACTGGGGGCTTTATTCAATTTCAACATAGCTGCCCTAAGTGAGGGGCTATCATACCTGGGATTCTGGATGAAACCGACCAAATACACAGGGGAGGACTAGAAGTGCCTAGTAACAAAATTCAAGAACAAAATATTTAGCCGGTCCAACAGATTTTTATCAAGGGGAGGAAGACTTATCTTGACTTAGGCAGTACTACAACAGTATACGGTATATTGGGCACATCTCTATCAAATCCAAAATAAGACGATAATGGAGATCAAGAAGATAATTTCCAGATTCATATGGAATGGGGGTGAGGAGAAGAGAACTATACATATGGCAAGATTGGACTGCATTACAAAGCCAAAGGAGAAGGGGAGATGGGGTATTATGGACATAAAAACATTTGGTTTAGCACTCGTTTTAAAATATATATGGAGGTGTTTAACCAATCATGGTTTATGGAAGGAGATAATAAGCCATCAGTATCTTGAACAAAGGAATATGGAGGACGTCCTTACACTAGGGATGGAAAAAACAAAGAGTAGATCCAATATATGGAAAGGCTTCAAAAATTGCTAGCCTGTTTTTATAGAGAGAATAAACTGGTATTTTGTAAATGGAAATAAGATACAAATTGGTAGTCAAAAGGTTCTCAGCTTTCGATCAAACCAAAATATAAGTAGTGAGACTATAGACTTATTAAACTACAGAGGTTTTTTCTTTCAGTATCCGATTATAAAGGGATGGGATGAGGATTGCCCGAGATGGAGATCGTATGAGGAGATGGGCCTAGAGGGTTATAGACATACTAAGTGGGAGAACTATATTACCTCACTAAATCAATTGGGATGGAGAAAGGGTAACGATGCAAATAGGATTACGTGGGAAGGAACAAAATTGAAGCAGCAGATTAGCACGAAGGAGGCTTATAAAATATTGATGGACAAAGCACTAGGATCAGAACCAGACTGTTGGTTCAAACTGATGTGGAGTGTTAAGGTGTCGATTAAAATGATCATTCTAATCTGGCTCATCTGGAAAAACAAAAATTTAACATGGAAAGCATTACAATGCAAAGGGTGGTAGGGCCCTCGTATTTGTTTTTGTGCAGGGGTCAGGAAGAAGACAATTCTCCTCTTTTCTACAACTGCTCTTATGCTCAGGAGGTGATGAACAAACTCTGCTTAACACTGAAGCAACCTTATCCTCAATATAGAAACACAGAAGACAGCATTAGATGGTGGTTTCGAAGGGGGAAGTACTTTCAAGCTATTCCCTTTTTAATACATTGGCATGATTGGTGTTGTAGAAATAGAATTCTTTTTGAAGGGATGTCATGTTCTCCACAGAGTATCAATGTGAAAATTTTCAGTTCACTGGACATGATGAAGATGAAACAGAAACCATCATGTGACGCCTCTAAGAGATTGAAGCCATTTGAGATTCACTATCCGTCTGGTTTCTTTGATGGCGCCTCACAAATCAGGTATGTGGGTGCAGAGCCTAGCTAATAATATCCTCGGATTGTCACTATAAAATATTTTGGAATGGGGATAGAGGTACTAACATGAGAGCAGAACTAATTGTATTGTGGGGTTTGTTATGGATCGCAAACCAATTATACTTGGAGGAGCTTTGGGTGTTTGGTGATGCGAAGGTCATTATTGATCATTTGAACAAAGGAACACAGCTACAACTGGGACATCTTGGTCACTGGCTGGAAAGGATACATGCTATAACACAAAATTTTACATCAATAAACTTTAGCCATATATATATAGAAAAAAATAATGAAGCAGACAGACTATCTAAGAGAGGACTGACTAGTAGATTTGGGGAGATGAATTATGAATTATACAACTCAGGCGGTCCTGGAGCAGCTGGTAAGGTAAATTTTTGTTAATATTTTTCATGGATGAAAAGGAAAATAGGTGCAATGACTGCAGAAAACACAGCGGAATCCTGCAAGGTTGAGACAGTATATGTTTTCTTACGCTAGTATTTTGTTGCTCTATATGGATGTTTTATGGAGTGAGCCATCACAGAGAGAAAATATATAGGTTTTGGTATTGAATTTTCAAGTGGTAAGCTGATATTTAAAATCTGAATCAGAAATGTAACTAAACTATAGGGATGTAATTTTGGACTTATAAAAAGTTTTGTTCTGGTACATAATATACACCAGTAGTATTTTTCTCACTGAAAAAAAGATTTGATCTCCATAAAAAGGGAAACTATAAAAATTTTTAGAAACGAATGCACTGTATGCCATCTAGTTATAATTATACAAATCATCAGAATTGCAGTTCTAGTTTTCTTCTACTCTACTCCACTCTGCTTCTACATAGTCTATTACGCTCACTATCTACTTTATTCTCACACACAACATACACTCTAGTTGTATTGTAAACATATATGAGGTTATAAAAGAAATTAATCCTAAGTTTAAAACTTTGTAAAAATATGTCGCCCCGCTTTTAACAATATAACATAAAAGCTATAACCTAAGTCTAAAAGGGTTATATAAAAGAAATTATTTCAGGGCGGGAAAACTATAACGTAAGTCTAAAAGGCTTATATAAAAGAAATTATTTCACTGTGGGTTTACAAACCATAATGCAAAACATTACAAAACAATGTGATGGGTTTTCACATGGGAAAGCACACCAAATGACGTAAGCACCGGATGGTGCGATAAGTGAACAAGGAATGAACTTGCTAATGGCTATTGCATCAAATGGGGTGCCCACAAACTGTGTGGTTTAACCTTGCAATGAAGCGCTATTGGTCGATGTAGATGAGTTGGCAAGTGGTGGGGTCACGGTTACCGCGCGATCACGAAGGGAGTGGTGACGTCGGCAAGAGGGCTTGAGATACGCATTTGATTGGCTACGGAGGGTTTGACGTGGACTGGGGGTCCACAAAAGAATGACACAAATGAAGAATGGTGCGATAAGATTTGATTGGTTGGAAGACAGGTGACGTGGAGGTTTTAAATTTAAACAATGGCGCTGAAGTTACTGTGGTTGGTGCATAGGAGTAAAGGCAGGAGGTTGCGTGGATTAAACCACAATTTAGTGAATCCAAGAGGGCTACTGCAATGCAGATGGTTGCAAGGATTTTAGAACACAAATTCAATGCACAGATTGAGTGCAGAACCAAACAAACAAAAAATTTCCTGCTGCTTCCTTTATCTTCACATCAAAAATTGATGTTTTGTCCTTGCTGTTTCAAGTTGTAGTTGAGATTAATTTCCAACATTACTCTCGGATATTGATGTTTTTTCCTTGCTGTTTCAGGTTGTAGTTGAGATTAATTTCCAACATTACACTCGGATATATACATATAATACATACCCGTATTTATAATTTAAAAGGAAATAACAACATTCTTTTAGGAACAGTAACTGTAGGAGATAACTATCATTGGAGAACATTTGAGGAAAAAGTAATAATAATACTTCTACACAAATCAAAAAATTGCTGAAGAATAAGGAAATGAAAAAATAAAACTCTATTGTATTATATGAAATTATTTTCAAAAAGTCGATACATACCAACCAATATTTCAATTCATACATGACCTGTACCAATGGAATGACCCCTTCCATATTTGGTATGAAAATACCTGTGCATGCAAGAACCAGACAAAAGAAAATAACAAATTTCATAGTTGCATTGGTAGGCATTATGTCCACATTAAATTAAAAAAAAAACATTTATAGAAAATTTCTTCATAACCTACTACTGGAAATGTTATTTGGAAAGAATTCGAAACATGGAAATACTATTGAAAACAAAATGTAATAACCACACAGGAACAAATATTTCATGATATATGAAGTTAAGAATTTACTCATATGTTCAGATTTAGTAAGGAAAACTAAGAGTACATCTCTTAAAATAATGTCGCCCAAGACTCTCCAGTGAAAATATAAGTCGAGTACCTATCAGTGGTGAAACTTTCCTTTTATACATGTACATACATGAAATAGACAAAGCAACCAACTTCATAACAAGTAATGGTTTAACCGTTCAATATATGCTCAGAAAGAAACGAACACCATTAAACTAGAAACAACCCTAAAAGGGTAGGGACTACATCAGAGAGAGGAATTATCCCCCATATGTGTGAGACATTTCGTTCAGAAGAAAAGGTGGGGAAAATTAAATAACCTGGCATGAGGGAGGGCAGTCAGGTAGGGAATGACAAATATCCGATTCCCTTTCGAACTTGCAAGAACAAAAAGGAACAAAATCCTTGAATATGCATGGTTTGAAGGTACCTTACAAAAATTTCCAAAGGAAATATGAACAATAGAAAGGTATATAAAATGGGGAAGAGTATCCTTACCCAAAATAGAGCATCGATACTCCGCTAAGCGAGCACCAGGAAGTGCACCCAAAAAGGGTGTCTTTGTCCTTCAGAACAACAATAGAGGGCATATTTGTCACCTTTATAAAGAAAAAAAAACAGTAGATGGCACTAGTAGCCATGTGCAAACTTAATAAAATATGGAGGATACCCTTATAATATGAACCGGGAAGAAAAAAAAGAAACAAGATACCGAATTAATACTAGTAGGAAAAAAAATAAAAAAAGATAGCGTTTGTGTCCCTGTGTGGGGATGGACCTCGTGCAAAAAAAACCCACTGATCTCTTTAAACCAAGAACGAACAAAGGAACTTAAATAAGTGTGAATAACAAGCTTCATTGGAAAACATTACATGTTTTCAGTGACCAATGGAGGCGTCATAACTTCGGGAAGTGCCACAATACCTTGACAAAAATGCTCAACTATGATTTTCTTCTTCCTCATAGCAAGGCGGTTACAGAATCCAACACCCCATGCAATACAAGGTTCATGAATGCTACTTGTCACAAAGCCCTATCGCTAGGGTAAGAAAAGAAGGATGCATAGTAGCCATCGGATGGGAGCACCACAAATCCAATCATCGAAGGGTATAGAGTACCATAGGACATGTGAAAATCACATGGCCTGGCCCATGTTGCATTGAACCATTCAGCTTAGTAACCCAAAAACCGATCTACAAAAAGCTCCAAAACTAATTGGGTGGATGAAATAAATCCATGTCTTACATAATAAATCAACAAAGATTCAATAGGGTTGGGAGTGGTTAAATTCATTGATATATGTTTCTATTCTTTGGTGATAACACATTGATCCTTGGAAGGATATAAACCAAGCTCTCACATTAACATAATTAAAGTATCAAGAAAATGAATCATGCAATGTTCAAATTAAACATAAGAACATATATAACTATATATATATGATAGAAATAAGTAAAAAACACTCAATTACTAAACACACTCATATATTATACACAAATGGTGTATGTGTAAACACACTCACACACTGATTACATTCAGATTACTCTATTAAATAGAGTTTCTGAGATCCAAATTATTCCTAATTTAGAGAGAGAGGTTGAGAGAATTTCTCAACCATCACAAACCAACTTCTCAAATATAGAATGTAAGAATTAACTCCAACATCCCCCCTTAATGATTACATTACATGAATTTATTGAAATCACTCTTAAATAAAAAAATAATCAATCATTCTTTAGCTTATCAGTAGATGCTCCATCAAGTTGCCTCATAACGTTCATAAAGGTGTAGTTGGCAAGTTGGATTCTCGAGTTTGCTTCCTCAACTCCCGAATCAATTACCTCCCAAATTCAATTACTCAACAGCATCCCAATCTGTCGCATAACCTCATTAGGGGACCACTCATTGTTTACGACTAATGAGGGATTCTTCCCTAGATCCATAACTGCCATACTATCTCGACAACCATCCATGTTGAGCCTTACTGCCACTTAATATGGGGAGAAAATGTGAAGCTGGGTTACACTTTTTGCCCTTTTTTGAGAAAACATTTTCATTTTTTTCAGTTCTTCAACTTTCTGCAAATTATAACAATTTTTTTGTGTAGAATTTCATTTTGCGATAAAAATAAAAGTTGTGAGAAATTTTGTTAGCTTTCTATTACTTATTTAAAAAAAAAAAATTATGCAGATTTGATATGTCAACTTAGCGTTTCTTTGAGTGTGTGTTTCTTAACAATCAAAGGATTCATAAGAAGTCATGTTATGACGCAATGTTGTATTCATTGAAAATTTGTGTTTTTGAAAAAACAAAATGTGTTACAACAATCTAGACGGAGTCTACTTTGTTTTCGTCATATTTACAAAGCCAATGGATGCATATCATAATTACTAGAATTTTTTGAAGTGGTCCAATACGAAAAACTGCGTATTTTGGATATGTTTCGCGTGGCAAGAAATTTCTTAACATATAAGTTATAAACTAAAAATCGAAAAGCTACCCATTAGAGTCGACGAACCAATGTAATGCCACATAATTTTTTCAATTTTTTTTACAATGTATTTTGGGAGATACAAAATTTTGATTTCACTGAATCACGACGACCCTCAGAAATTGTTTGCACCTATTTTATTAGAAAAATAATTAAAATTAATAAACGTTTATGAAATTCCATAAAAGTTATATTTCCTGAAAGTAGATTCAATTCTGAAAATGTTTGTCTTGGTTTTGACAGTTAATTAACAACCTTTCATGGAGTTTAATCAGTCCAAAGTTGCATAACCGTTTTCAGATCCTGGTTTTTGCGTAATCGGTGACGCGTTAGTTCAGCCGAACTTTTAGTCCAAGTTCGGCCGAACTATGTTTTCCTCTTAAGAGTCGTTAACTCTAACGTCTTAATAGTTCAGCCGAACTTTTTAACAAAAGTTCGGCCGAACTATTGTATAACTCTCCATCGGCCAGAAAGTTTTGTGGAGCCCCCTACTAAAAACACATTTCGCGTCAATATAAATTTCCGCGAAATGATTCACAATTTTCGCACATTTCGCACACTTCATCTCATTTTACAAAGATCTTGGTTTGGGTTCAAAAGCTTTTCTTCAAGGTTTGGGAAAAGAGCATTTCTTGGAAGAAAATTGATTTTACAAAATCTTGGTTTGGGTTCAAAAGCTTTTCTTCAAGGTTTGGGTTTAAGAGCATTTCTTGGAAGCAAATTGATTTTACAATTTTGGGTTTACAAAAATTTTTTGGAGGACATTTCTTGGAGGCGACATGATTTTGGCAAAAATTGTAAAAAATTTCTTGGACGTACATTCAAAAGACATTTCTTGGAGGTATGTACGTGTTTTGAGTTAAAGTAAATCTTTTGAATTTCGTTTCATTTATATAAGACATTTTTCTCTCGAATTTTTTAAAGTCTGTGTTTTGGATTGGAGTATGTATTTTTTACAAAAAAATTACACTGAATTTTTTTAAATTAAATCTTTTGTGATATTTTTTGTAATTGAGTTATTGTCTAATTTTTTGAAGGAAATTTTTTGAACTTCATACCCTATTATCATGGGAAATCGAAGAACTTGTGTGAGAAAATATGATCGAAAAAGAGACTCTGAGACACGTAGAGAAGAAACAAGACAATCTCACAAAAGAAAGTTAGAAGCCCTCTCAAATATTGAGGAGGAAAATCAACCTCAAGAGGAAAATCAACCTCAAGCAGAAATTGAAGCAGGTATGTAAATGTAAATATTATGATCTATTGATATATATTTAAAATTTTCCTAATGTAAAATGTGACACTTAATTTTTATTTGATGAACTAGTTTGAAAAATATTTTGTTTAATGTAAACAGACAGAGATATTCCTCAAAATATTGAAGAAAAAAATCAACCTCAAGCAGAAATTGAAGCAGGTATGTAAATGTAAATATTATGATCTATTGATATATTTAAAAATTTTCTAATGTAAAAGGTGAAACTTAATTTTTATTTGATGAACTAATTTGAAAAATATTTTGTTTAATGTAAAAAGACAGAGATACTCCTCAAAATATTGAAGAAAAAAATCAACCTCAAGCAGAAATTGAAGCGGGTATGTAAATGTAAATATTATGATCTATTGATATATTTAAAATTTTCCTAATATTTATTGACATATTTATTAATTTAGTGATTTATTGAATATATACTATTTTTTCGAATATGTACAGATGAAATCACTATCGATAATGAGATGTTAGAAAATGTTGACACTCACACACATGGAGGTAAAAAACCTGACCATGTTATACGATATCGTGTCAACTGCATCTTTAAAGATTATTTCTTAAATGAGCGAGTGACAGTTCAAGCTCAAATGTTGAAAGGTCTCCTATCATCAAAGAAATTAAAAGAAGCGACGACACTATTGGGTATTCGAAAATCAACCAAAGATAAAAAAATGAAGGAAGAGGTGATAAAAAATGTGAGTAGTGCTATAGAGTCAATTAAGAGATCTAGAGATAAATATGTTTCAAATATACGTAGAGGAATACAGATGGCAATGGTTTCACCAAGTACTCAAGAGAATCGTTTGATAACATCTATGGCACGAGCACTGGGAACCTCGCGAAAAACTCTGCACAAACATCAAAAATTTCAACTGCAAATAGATGTAAATGATGAACTCGCTTGTTGGAGAGCTATTTGTAGGCAACCATACAAAGATAGACTTGGAGAAAATGTTAAAAAAATAATATATGAATATTGGAAGAACAATTCGCGTGTTTCACCAACTGCAAGGCATGTGATGCGAAGAATAATAGCACGAAATCAGTACGAAGAACATGAAAAACATCTCTTGGAAACCACTCAGATAGAGTTATTCAACAAGTTAAAAGAAGAGAATCGTCAAATTCATGTTTCACTCAGTGCTTTTGTTCAACAAAAACCATGGTATGTAAAACCTATCACCGTACGCGACACTTGTTGTTGCCGTTATCATGTGGAATTTGAGTTATATTATGACACATTCCTTGATTTCGGTAGAACATTATGGAAGGATTCACCTCCTCCTTCCACTATCCATGAATTCATATCTCAAATTCTATGTGAAAGAGAAAGCGATGAAAATTTTTACAAAAAGAAATGTGTTGGTGGTAAAAAATGTGATGATTGTGGAAATTTTGCTAAATTTCAAAACAAATATCGTATTGATATAAATGATCAATCATTGTCCAACATGAAAGTGAAATGGAAGAGATATGAATATATCGATACATCGATTCAAGGTACAAATAGTGTTAAAAGAATTGAATTACTAGAAGACGAAATTTTTCTGATAGACTTTTTGAGAAAGTTTGAGGCAGAAATTTACAAATACACCAAGCATTCCCATAGAGCTCGATGGCAATACTTGCAATTCAAAAAATCTCGTGAATTTTTTCCACCAGGGACCATTTTGTCAGTGATTGATTTTGCAGAAAACTACACATTTGTTCCACAAAAAGAAATTCAGAGTGAATACTATCATTCTGACCAAGTCTCCATGCTCGTCCATATTCTATATAGACATGCTCACCAAAATTTCGATCATATAGAAAGCACGAGTGAAAATCGACATATCATTAAATAATATCACTTTTATATCAGTGACGATCGTACACATGATACATGTTTTGTACAACATTGTTTTGGAAGAATTTATGATTCATTGACAAATCGTGGAATAACATTCAATGAACATTGGATATGGTCAGACGGATGCGCAGGTCAATTCAAATCTGCACGATCATTCTTTTGGTTGTGTTGTCTTCATAAGAAAACTTGCATTAAACATTGTTGGAATTTCTTTGAGACTGGCCATGGAAAAGGAGAACATGACGGTGCAGGAGCATGCATAAAACGAGTACTTCGAAGATATCAAATGAACCACTTTGCACGCCGACTTGTGAACGCTGAAGAAGTTGTTCAATGGTGCAAAAACTGCTCTAAGCCATGAGAAAAACCCATCAAGAGAAGTGTGAAGGTACATTCAATTTAATTTATATTGGAAATCTAATTTTAAACATTGTACATTTATCATGCAATGATTATTTTTAATTGTATTTTGATATCATATTTACAAATTCTTTTTCTAATTTTCCATATAAAGGTTTTTCTAGCATATTGGAATCAGAGACATAGATAGATCAATTGGAAATGACGTTGAAACAATAAAAGGGACTCGAAAATTGCATTCAATTCAAAGAAAGTTGTACACAAATGTGTTTGCATTGGATAAAAGAAAATATTCTTGTTTTTGTGATGTTTGCATAGACAACACAAAATCCAATGACGTTTGTGAAAACAAAATGTACGTGAACGATTGGAAACATACAGAGCTAAATACAAAGGGAAAAATCTCTGTTGCAATGTTTGAAGAAATGCAATCAGAAGAAACTACAATATCATCAGATGATGATCGAGTTTCTGATCTTATTAGAGAAGGTAACATTTGAATTACTTTCTAATGATTTAAAGATCTAGAAATAAATTTAAATATGCATAATTAAATGTTAAATTTTTATTTTATTGTGCAGGAGATGTTTTTGCTGTAATTGCACCTATTGACAACGATGAAAATGTGAAGTATTATTTGATGCGTTGCATTAAACGAAAAATGAAATTGTTACAAGACTATAATGATCACGGATTTCAGTATGACAGAGGGTCTATTATACTGAAAGGTTATTTTTTCAGACAAACTCATCAAAGTGGAGACTTTGTTTACTTTGAAGACTATGAACCTGATTCCACAATTTGTCAATATAGTCACTTGGTGTGTGCAGCACGCATAAAGTTGATAGAAGTTCAATCAAAGAAAAAATCGAAAATTAAGAAATGGAAAATGTCAAAATCCGATCAGGAACAGATTATTGATGGAATTCCATTAGAATTTTTTTGAGTGAAGTGTCCAACAATTTATTATCTTTGGATTAAATATGTTTTAGAACTTCCAGTACTCAACTAAAAATTGAGCTGCTTATGTTATTTGTGGTTTGCACATGTTACAAATTGTTTGGGTACAAGCACGTGCTCTAGTATCAACTGAAAGTAGTTTTTATATACATGTGCATTGATGAAAAATGTTATATGTATTGGATATATATATTCTAGAATGAAATTAATTTTTCTTGTATATTAATTGTTCTTGTATATGTTTTCCGACCGTATGGTACAAATTATTTCACTTTATTTTGTAAGGTCAGATTCGGTCCCCATATGGCCTAGCCTCCAAGGGACGAGATAACAAGTGGTTGTCCCCACTTGCCCGAAACTCAGCTTTTAAGTACAATTTTACTGTTTATGGTAGGCATCTTACATGATGTCCTAGCCAAGGATAGATTCTCTTTGTTTCAAGTTTCCGGTAAAAGTTGTCACCGAATGACCTACTAGGATATTATAAATACTAGCTTTGTAAGATCATTTGACATTCGGAAAAATTCGAAAGTCTTAGACTGTCAATCAATTTAAAGTATCATTCACCCTAGGGAGTGTAAAATATTATATGTAGGTTGGTGACGATGCTCACTCCTAGCTTGAAGCAGCTCCAATGACCAATTCTTTAATGAATTCCAATGCAGTAGACCAAAGTTGGTGACCCACTTGGTTTTTCACCCAAGAAATTCCAAGGTACTCTTCTTACCTTTGGCCCCCAAAGCTACAATGGACTTATAGGAAGGTGAAGAAATTTTTTTTCACTGATAGGAATTTGGTCACATCCCTTATCTCCCCTTATCAAAAAGTTCCTATCTACTACATTATCCAGCATGTACTCAAGATCACTATTTCGTAATTAGAATATCACAATATCATAAGTTCTCACAAAAATACGTGGAATGCCATTACGACACTCATCTAACAATGGGGAGCTCAAAACCTAGAAATCTCCTCGTCCCCTTAATAATAATGTGTTTAATTTAGTCTTTTAGGTGAGGATTAGGTGTGAATCTTGTTTTCACATACAAAAATAATTAATTGTTTAATTCCATAAATTTGATTATTCACCAAAATACATGTCATATCCACTATTTGTCTCTCCTACAAATTCCCATTATTTTATTAAAATATATGATTTTATCTCATCCAACTATCACATGTTCCTAAATTTACTCCTAATTGTTCCCTATGCCCTAAATCTACTCCTAATTGTTCCCTATGCTGCTTTTCCCTTACTTATTTTTAGAAAGTCATTTTCCTAGATCCATCATAACTATGGATCTATCAAGCGCCGAGAGGGATCAAATATCTAGAGGTGAAAACCTCTTTTTTGAGTGAAAAACTTGAAGAAAGGTTTGCACCTCAAGAGATGTGATCCCTCTCGGTGCTTGATAGATCCGTAGTTAAGATGGATCTAAGTTGGTTTCAGTCGTGTGCAACTAAGGAAAAACTATCGATAATATGAGAAACATATGATTAATTTTATCAATAATATGTAAATACATCTAATATTAATATAGCCATTTTAAATATGCTAAATATGTTTGAGATTTATCAAGTCATTTTAATTTTAAATTTTTTAGTTACCTCAATTTGTTGAGATGATAAATATTGTAGAATAACTTTAATAATGGAAAATGATCAAATAAAATTTTTGAATGCAAAGTAACAATGTAATAATATTGAATGATAGAATTGATAGAATGTGAATAATTAGAATGTAATCAATTACAAATAGCATTTATTGTGATCAATCTTAAACTATTTTCTTCTTCTATTCTTATTGTCACCCTTATTAGTTTTTTCATCTTTCCGTATCGATTATATTAAAAAGAAAGTAAAAATCATAAATCATAAACCATTTAAATATTTAGCTCGAACTCTTGTATTAAACACCATACCTCAAGTCTCTCTTGCTCTCCAATATTATTAGGTTTAATTATTATAACACAAAAATCGTTCTACATTGTCAATAATTTTTTGCGCTTACACTGAAATCAATGAACAATATTAATCCAATGACTTTACAAGTAATGTACCATCATACATGCAATTATATCAAATCAGAAATCAACACATAGGTAAACCATTTAAATATTTAGCTCGAACTCTTGTAGTAAACACCATACCTCAAGTCTCTCTTGCTCTCCAATATTATTATGTTTAATTATTATAACACAAAAATCGTTCTACATTGTCAATAATTTTTTGCGCTTACACTGAAATCAATGAACACTATTAATCCAATGACTTTACAAGTAGTGTACCATCATACATGCAATTATATCAAATCAGAAATCAACATATAGGTAAACCATTTAAATATTTAGCTCGAACTCTTGTAGTAAACACCATACCTCAAGTCTTTCTTGCTCTCCAATATTATTAAGTTTAATTATTATAACACAAAAATCGTTCTACATTATCAATAATTTTTTGCGTCTACACTGAAATCAATGAACGCTATTAATCCAATGACTTTACAAGTAATGTACCATCATACATGCAATTATATCAAATCATAAATCAACACATAGGTAAACCATTTAAATATTTAGCTCGAACTCTTGTAGTAAACACCATACCTCAAGTCTCTCTTGCTCTCCAATATTATTAGGTTTAATTATTGTAACACGAAATCGTTCTATGATGATGACAATTTTTTTTGTACTTACATGAAATCAATGAACACTATTAATCCAATGACTTTACAGAAAGTAATGTACCATCATACATGCAATTATATCAAATCAGAAATCAACACATAGGTAAACCATTTAAATATTTAGCTCGAACTCTTGTAGTAAACACCATACCTCAAGTCTCTCTTTATCACGATATTGTCTGTTTTAGTGCCTGCTAAAATTGACATACATTGTCAATATGCACTGGCTACTGCTGAAATCAATGAACACTATTAATCCAATGACTTTACAAGTAATGTACCATCATACATGCAATTATATCAAATCGAGAAATCAACACATGAAATAAACTAATTTAAATATTTAGCTCGAACTCTTGTAGTAAACACCATACCTCAAGTCTCTCTTGCTCTCCAATATTATTAGGTTTAGTTATTATAACACAAAAATCATCCTACATTGTCAATAATTTTTTGCGCTTACACTGAAATCAATGAACACTATTAATCCAATGACTTTACAAGTAATGTACCATCATACATGCAATTATATCAAATCAGAAATCAACATATACTGTAATGAAATCAATGGGGATTATCTTGTTACAAGTAACATTTCAATTTACCACATGTGAAAATGTAGGTTCACATTCTATCATTCATGTAGTTTTAAAAACTTCAGATGCCATGCCAATTATAATTCAACTATCCAAAAAAACATTTAACATTAAATATCACATGTCAAATGTAATTCAGATGACAACATTACTTCACATTCACATGCCAAAAGTACTAAAACCATCCAAAAATTAAATAAAACAAATTATATAATAACATTGTAATAAAATATGTCCAAAAATTGTAAATCTCACTTGATTATCAAACTATATCAAGTTTAACAAATTTTAAAACCATCTAAATTTTGAAATCAAATCTACTGTAAATCATGTCCATCAAATGGAGGATCTAGCGTCTGGGTCTCAGTCCGCGCCCTATCCTGTGAATAGGAAACCTACATACACAATGCACATGTGCTTGAACATTAAAATTTGAAGTTTTAAAAATGAATGAGAATATATATATCTAGAACTTCATGTAAAAAACAAAATATAACAAAAAAATCATGCAATACCTCGTAAGGTTCCCTCTCCATTTGATGAACAGGTTCTCCCATAAGAACATCTGCGGTGGTAAACTGTACAATATACATGTACAGTTATATATATATATATATATATATATATATATATATATATATTAAAAACTTTCAAATGAAAATGCATGTGTACATATATAAACTTATTTTCAATAATATTAAAAAAAGGAACTAAAGACAACTTGTTCAAATGCTGTGGATGTTCCTATCTCCGTCGCTAGAGTCCCCGGATTAAAGAAATCTTCTATAGGAACCTAAATTCAAAAAATTTTAAATAACTCAATATATATATATATATATATATATATATCTCAATTTTTAATGGAACTTTTTGAGGTAGAATATATATATATATATATATATATATATCTCAATTTTTAATGGAACTTTTTGAAGTAGAATATATATATATATATATATATATATAACTTTTAAACATAAATTTTAAACTTGTGAAAAATTGTCCATACTTGTGGCTCATCTCCCAATGAAGTAGAAGGTATATCTCCTAAGGAAGAAGAAGGTACCGCCATCCCAAAAACATCAGACGGAATCGGTACCTATTAAAACATTTTATCAAATTATATATATACATACATGTACATGTGTGGCAACAATTATTTATTTTAGAGTCACTTAAAAAACACTAGCATACATGTGCCAACATATCATGATGGTCAGACCCATCTGCATCATTTGAACCAGAAGTCCCGAACGTAATATTAACATTTTCATCACACATCATGCCTGAGAACTGCAAATGGTTTTTTAACATATAATCATACATTTTTGTTAGATTAATGTACACATACAAATAAATTTATACATGTACATACACATGTCTTTATTACAAATTGTACACATGTATATGTAAATATAATTTCAAACCCTAAGGTCACTAACACATACCGTTCTGGTGCCCTCTTCCTCATGAAAAATTAGGTCTTGCAGACCATTGCGACAATTTATTGCATATGTTCAGAGATCTTCAACATTCATGTTGTAAATCTCCTCATCTGTACGATAAACAAAATTGGCACGTGCATTTTCACGTGCTCTTTGTCGATTTAAACAAAGATCGACTCCACTCAATCCGCTATGAACATTGTCGATCATAACATCTCTTGCTTCACGACTTATTTAAGAAGTCGCATCCATCTCTGATCGCAGGGTTTTGACTCGAAATGGTCGACTCACCAATGGCGGCTCAGGGCGAGGCAATTCCACATCTCTCTTAGCGCCCTTACGTTGATATAATATGACTTCTATGTGACATTTGTATTGAATCATCTATTTGTTGTGTTATATGAACATAATTGGTACGCATATCTAAAGAGTCCAAATTGACAAATAAATTTTTTGATGAAAATGTGCTATGAAAGTAAAGGTTAAAAGGAAAACATGTACAAGGCATAGTTGAGTACAAGGCATAGTTGAGCCAAATTATTATCTATTTATTGAACTAGAAAGGACATATAATTATTACACATGTTTAATTTACATTCAAATGCTTCTTTGATTTATCTCCTATAGCTTAATGTAATGCTAGCTATATAATTTAAGTTGAAGAACCATGAGATAAATATGACTTCTATGTGACATTTGTATTGAATCATCTATTTGTTGTGTTATATGAACATAATTGGTACGGATATATAGAGAGTCCAAATTCTCATTCAAGACCATATGTAATCCTCATCTAACTTAGCCAGGGATTTGCAATACTATATTTGAGTTGGCTAGCTCCATTTCAAGATATTATGGTTATCCAAGAGGGGATATAAAAAATGAAAAGAAGGATGTCGTTGTAGGTTATCCAAGTTGGACATAAACCAGTGGAGAAACCTAAGAAAAAACTATGTTTCCAGGTCGAACCTTTGTAGAGGTTCCAGTACCTGAGAGTAAAATCCAGTTTGGGGCTGTTAAATTCTAACTGGACTAGTAATTGTGCTAGGGGGGAGAAATAGGATGTAATTTCCTCTTCTCACGGTTGGGAGTCTTGTTTTTCATGTGGATTCAACCAAACAAATTGTACATATTAAATGACGAATTTCGCTCTCCCAATCATTTCTAAATCACCCATATCACCAAGAAAACATGTTTTAAAATAACATACTTTAGTATGGGAAAGGAGGGGTTTTTTAAATTGGGAAGGTGTATTGGGTTCGTATTGGTAGGGGGTTAAATAATGTGATTTTCAAAGGTATTTTCCAATATGTAGTCAAATTAAGGGTATTGTTTAATATGCCACGAATGCACGCGATATGTCAAAGCTTCATTGAGTGAAGCCCCTGTGGTGAGAGATATGGACACAAGTGCAAATGTTGTGATATAAATAATTGCATATGTTGTGATGTAAGGGGTTTTAAGATTGATGCAGATGGTCATATGAAAAAGGGAAACTTTAGGATTTAAATTATTTAATATTTTTATAGTATTTGTAGGGTCATTAATTTTGTTTTGATATCCATAGATTGAATGAATTTTGAAAAGAATAGGAAGAAAACAAAGAGACAACCATAAAGAGACAAACTTTGATTTTAGATTCCTACTTGGAACATTAATACTTAGCAAGTTATGAATTTAAAAACATGCTTTTTTAAATGGTAGAATAGTTAGCTAGCTCATAAAAGAGTTGACTAAGTTGTTGTGAGACCTAGTTAGTGCATTATATGGATAAGAAAAAAAAATATGAAAAAATGTGTGGAGGAGCAAGAGATGAGAAACTATAAAGAGGGAGGAGACAAAGTTCAAAGCAAAGACAAGCGAATGAATTTATTCGTAATTAAAAAACAAGCAAGGTTAAATTTTTTATGTATGAGGGGATTGGTGTCTCCTTTAAGGTAGTCGCCTTAACAAGAATAGGTTGGAGTGTGTAGAATTACAAGCGAGTTCTTCTAGTAAGTCGTATCCCGCAAAAGAAAAACAAGGTTGAAGCCTCAGGTCAGTAGGAGCCTACAAAAAACTAATGTAAGTGGGAGTGAGTTCTTCAAGCAAGTTGTATCTTGAAAAATATAAAAGTAAAAATTGTAAATTGATGACCATGAATGCACTATACAGATTCAACCCCCATTGCATTATAGTCAAGTTTGCAGCAATTGGTATCAAATCCAATTATTTATGTATTAACTTAACTATTGGAAGGTACAGCTAGTTGAATAATAGATCATCAGCGTGTGTGTGTGCTCCATTTTGCAAAGCTTTGGTAAGGTAAATTATGAACTAATTGTTTATGCATTTGAAGTTTGAAAGGTAGTTACTAATGGTTATGGTGAACATACCCCTTCAAAAAAAATTCAGGAATGGAATGCCTAGGCCAAAAGCACAATTTACAATAAAGTTCATAATTTGGATCTTGAGACAGAAGTAGATCTCAAATATGAAAAATATATATGTAACAAGTTGTAGGTATTACATCAAGGAGATAGTTCCAATTGATGGTATCCCGATTCGGGTGGTTATCTTTCTCCAAATGAAATAGATTGAGTTCAACAGATAGAGAACTGAATCCTGCTACTGTTGTTGGCCCGAAGGAGGAGCGGCTAGGGGTAAGTAGGTGAGTTGTAGTGCCCATTCCCCAAACTCACACACATTGTAGACAAGGTGCCAACAGATTTGATATAGTGATGTTCACCCAAGTCGGCATGGAGAGCACAATGACATGCTGCGTGTCGTATCAGAATGGTCAGGAAGAGGTTATACACTGTGCCGCAACAACCCTCTTACCGACAAGTGCTTTCTGAAGCTCTTCAGGAGACACCCCTTCTATGAGCTTGCCGTGTCATGTCCAGTAATTTCCTTCATGATCCTTTTTCCACAACAGTGCTCTTCCACTGCTCTCCGAGTTGCTTCTATATCAAGTAACTCAGGCACTGCCTCTTCTTGTCCAAACTACACTACAAATAAAGTTATTGTGTACCTTTTTATTGAAGACCCACCTTCCCAACTACTCGGAACACGAGGTCTAAATCTCTTCAATTTATGCAAACCTCAAAAACACCTCTAGAAAATCCAAATGCCTGCCAACGAACTATCTATTGGGATCAGAGTTGTTCAACTAACCCACAATTCCCTTCACCTATTTCCAACCCCTAACCTTATATGTAAGCAATAGGGTGCTTCCTAAGGCATACCTCTCGGATAGTAGGGCTAAATACAGAACCAATGCAAATATGATAGGCTGCATGGTCCTTTATACCACCTCGGTTGGGTTATTCTAGGAGGGTTGCATCGCAAGTTAAAGTCAGGTGCATCAGTTAGTTTGCCTAGAAAGAGAGGCAGTAGGAGATACGAGCAATTGGTCAAACCTAAAGCATTGAGTAGGAATCCACGGACTCGAAAGAGAAACCCAAGGGTGGATTTTGTTTCTCTCTGCTCATTCTTCCCAGCTACCAGATCTAAGCTACTAGCATTCGTGAAACACAAAAATTGGAACTGTAGAAAATGGAAATTAAGCCTACGGTTTTGAGAGGGTTGGCCTAAGTTCCTTGACTGGAAGGTTGCAATCAGTCCATTCTTACAACCATCTTATAGTAGAAAAAACCATCTTATATGAGAAAAATTAATGCTTTCCTTTTATAATGGGAACAAAAACACAATATATATTAATATAGTCCAAATCTCATGCAAAAATTCCCTTATTTTTCCAATAGAAACAAAAACAATAGAAATATAGTTCAAATCTGATGAAAAAAATTGTGAGAAAAAATAAAACAGTATCAATACAGTCCAAATCTACAAAGTTGTGATGCAAGTTGTTTATCAATGCAGTCCAAATCTACAAAGTTGTGATGCAAGTTGTCTATAGTGCAGCCCAATGCAACATTGTGATGAAACTTTACAATACTTTCTATCCAACATTACTTCAATGAAAAAAATGCAGGTTTGTAATACTGATCTATTGTAATACTGAGCTAAATGTAAAGAAATGCAGGTTTGTAATACTGAGCTAAATGCAAAAAAATGTAGGTTTGTCATACTGGGCTAATGATCCAAAATTGTGATGAAGGTTTGTAATACTCAACTAACCACAATTTGCTTCTTAGTATGACATACTCCTCACCACACGAACATGTTTTGGTCGACAAGTTGGCCATTTATATGAACAGTTGTTGCAGCTGGAAAAAATATCTATTACAGTTGCTTCTTAGTTCGCTAATATAGATGCTACTCACCAGGAAGTTATGGTCGAAAAGGTGTCAATGTACACGAAGAATTGTTGCAGGTGGAAACAATTGTTGTATGTTCTTCTCATCATACGCTAATACGAATGCTACTCACCAAGAAGTTGTGGTCGACAAGGTGTTAATGTACATGAACAAATGTTGGAGTGGAAAAAATAGTTGTTGCATGTGGAAAAAATTGGTGGCAGGTGTAAAGGGAGACAAAAGCGGTGGACTTTGTATTAAAAACAATAAAGAGATTTCCTTGCGTATAAATTAAATCTATGCATTATCTTTTCTTAATGCAAGTTTTAAGAAATATATTGCAATACTTTGTTATTTACAGACTTTGGTTCTGTTATCTGTAGACTTAGCATATCTCAAAATATTTTGGTTCTTTGTCGAATGTGGTTATACAAAATTTTGGTTATGTACAAATGTGTTATGCAGATACTTGAAGAAAAAGAGCATGAATTTAAAATATAAATCATTAGCCTGACGAAAAAATTAGAAGAGGGGAGGAGAGGTAAAAATGTGATGAGATTCTAGCTATAAGAAAAGAGCATATTATGTGAAAAGTTACAAGAATAGGTTATATCCATAAGAAATAAGCTAGAGAAGTTCATATCTATCCAAAAACTAAGAAAATATGTTCAGTAGTTTGTCAAACTTAGCAACATGTTTCTCAAGTCGAAGAGCAATACGAGACGGACAGGACGAACATAACTAGACAGGACGAACACCAGCGCGGCAGGAAGAGCACGGACGGGACGGACGGGACGAACACTAGCACGAACACAGCAGCATCGACAAGAACAGTAAACACGCCAACAATGAACTCGGTAAACCATAACAATTCGTGGGAGATTTATTTATAGAACATAGTTTGGCCGAACTCTTTTAAAAGTAAAAGTTCGGCCGAACTAACAGTTCGGATGAACTTTTTTTATAAGTTCGGCCGAAATTTTGTTGCCGGTTTTCCAATCTCCAACAAAAACTCGGTTTGCTCGCGCCGTCTGTGTGCCGTCAGTCTAAACGGAATCAAGAGTTTGTTCGGCCGAACTTTATAAAATGTTCGGCCGAACTATTGCCGAAAAAAAAATTCTACCCCCGATTCTCACAAAAGTGTAACCCAGCTTCACGTTTCCGCCCTATGTTCAAAAAAATAATTTATTACATTTTTTTTTGCAATTGTTGAACTCATATTCATTCTATGGACGAGCTCCCATCCACCGAGATACATGGGTGCTAATCGTTGTACTCTCTAGTTATCTAGAAAAGTCATCTAAATACAGATGTGTCTAGATTCAGCTATTACATCATGACCTTCTTATCTAGTTTAAAAAATTCATCCTCACTTAATTCAAACATATTAATTTTTAACATGCCACTCAACCCTTTTGTCAGCCTAGATAGAGATAGTGACGTAGGCTTCCAGGTGGTACAAATAGATCCAATAAATTTTCTCAGATATTCTGATTCCTAAAATCTGATTTAAGAACTAGAGCCAAGATTGCCTGATATTGAATATCACACTAGACCAGTTGTGCTTGCCAACCCTATGAATCTCATACAGTCTGAGTTAAAAACCAGAGCTTGCAATGGGTGATAGTGGATATCATACCAATTTCTTTGTTTTTCGATCATAATTATAATCTCTTACACTTCAATCAGAAATTTTTAACTTAATTGTAACTCAATTTCAGATTCCATTATTTTCAACATCTCATTCAACAGGAAGATCGGAAGGGAAAACCTTCTCTCTATCTCTGCTCACCATCTTCGTAACGAACGAATGAGAGTAACAGATGATTTTGAAAACCATTTTGAAAAAAGCTAAAGGCCTTCACTGGGTGACAAGAAGCCTTCAGGACCCTTACGTATTTGAATGGCAATGTTGATAAAAAATACTAAAAAGACTGAAAATGCACCACTGCACCAAACACAATAGCAAGATGTAACATTCAGAAACTGGTAACAGGTTGATTGATCAAGCACTCAAAAAAAATAAAAAAATAAATAACCACTCAACAAAGCAACGCGTAGCTTCAGGAATTTTCTCACAACACAACACACAGGCCTGTGATCCTATGCTCCAATACCATGATAGAAATAACTAAAAAACACTCAATTACTAGACACACTTATATATTATACACAAATGGTGTATGTGTAAACACACTCACACACTGATTACATTCAGATTACTCTATTAAATAGAGTTTTCGAGATCCAACTTATTCCTAATTTAGAGAGAGAGGTTGAGATAATTTCTCAACCATCACAAACCAACTTCTCAAATATAGAATGTAAGCATTAACTCCAACAATATACTCGTCTGAAGGTATATCCAACCAAAAAATGAAGCATTTTTCATAACCATGATGTTAAACATAATCCATAAATCGACCAAGAATTATAAACGATTGCATGTATAAATAGTGTAAATAGGCCATATGAAATAATGACAAGTTTATCATGGGAAGGAGAAACCATTTACAATAATTTGGGAGTAGTATTAGATTATAGTACTGCAATAGGAAGGAAAACAATTTGGCTATAAAGCGGGGTTTGTTACATGATTTGACTCCAAAATCCAAGGTATTTTACATCAACAAAATTGGATGCCTATTACAACTACATTCATATTTAGAATATTTTTATTTGATTTTGTTCGAGCAAAATTGTAACAGGGATATTATTTCTTTATTATTTAAACTAAATTTTTTAATAATTCACGTTTTAGATTTTGAAAAGATAAACTATATTATGTATGTTTTTATCTGATAATAATCCAAAAAATGGAAGAAGAATTACTTGACTTACTACTCCTAAGATTCTTCTTATGATGTTTTCATAGTGTGACTTTTATGGTATGTATTTTTTGTTGTATTTGAATGACTATATATGGAATTGGAATTCATTTTGGGATGTTCTTATTGTTTTTTACTTTTAATTCTATGTACAATAAGTGCTCCAGATATATAAATTATGTAAATTGATATTATAGTTAAAATATATGGAATTGGAATTCATTTTGGGATGTTATTATTGTTTTCTACTTTTAATTATATATACAATAAGTACTCCAGATATATAAATTATGTAAATTGATATTATAGTTAAAAAAAAATTGATTGAAAATTAATAAGTGTTTTGGATGTATAAATGATGTAAATTGTTAGCATGGTGAAAACTTTTTTTATGTTATGTAAATTCCATCCAAAAGGAAAACCATAAATGTTTATGATATACAAAATAAGTTGATATCATAGTTAAAATTATTTTATACTAGCCTAAATCAATCTTAACTCTAGATTTACCAAGGAATGATATAGATCAAATCTATTTTCACTCTAAAAAAATGTTTACACATCCAAGGATTTGATCCCTCTTAGCACTTGGTAGATCCAAATAATCTATGTAATACTATAATGCAAACAAAATACATAAAAATAAAATAAAAAATAAAAAAAATACAAACAAAATAATAGAAATAGATACAAAGTTTAAGATATGAAATCTCATGTAATATAAACCATATTAAAATATGTTATTACCCTAAAAATAGATGTAAGACAAACGTAAATAATACTAATTACGCCCATAGGCGTCCCGGTTGGAAATTGCAACTTTAATCATTTTGTTAATCACAAATTCCAATCTAATGGTTGAAAATACAAGATGCTCGAATATTTTCGTCCTTGCCACTACATCAATGGATAATATTGATGAACATAACTCCTTTGCATATTTAAATCAAGTGATTAAACCCCACTTAAATAATTTTTTTACCAAATTATAATTAAAATTTTACTGTGCAATTAATTATTGACCACGTATGAAGATTAATGCTAATTAAATCCGCATCATTGAAGTTGTGGCTTCATGAAATGTCCAAAAAAGGCCACCACTATTTGAACCACCATAAAACTATGAAACGTGTCATATAGCTACTATGAAACTTCTTATATAGCCACATGTTCATTCATTTTCATAGTTCATTCATAATTAATGATATAGAATTTATTATGTTTTATTGTTATTTAAGAATAGAATAACATGGCAAAGTGTTATGTTTTCTTGGAATCATATGTATTTATTATGTTTAATTTCTATGTAACAATAATTGTTTTAATATTTTAATCATTATTTATTGTTTTAATAATATTTTATATTTTAATAATTGTACGTTACATAATAATTGTACTTACATAATGTAACTTACTCCATGGCATGTAATGGAGCGCCATGGAGCACCACCATTGGACATGTGTGTGCCATCATGTTCTATATTCTTTATTTAGTACAATTTTGTTTAATTGAGATCAATCTCATTCAAATTCCACAAAAAAAATTCAATACAAAAGAAGCGATACTTATTTAAAAAGAATCGATGAGATGCTGCAAGTTTCATTTGATAAACATGTTGTGCAGGTGTATTGTTTCTTTACAAGTTTCAATTTTATATCAAGGTTAGTCCAATTTTGTTGTTAATTGGTTTTTTTCAATACTATAGAGAAATTTCCTAAATTTCATACATTGAATGGTATCTAATAGATTGACTCTGTTAAGCAGCGGAGCTTCTATTTGATCCTAGGTTTAGTGCCATATATTCGGCTTCTATTAAATTGTTCCAGTATCAATAGAAATTGGGAGGTATGTAAAACTCAGGCCCTCTATGTTTCGGTACTCATGCTGAATGAGTCATGCAACTAGAGAAAAGAAGGATGCAAATATTAATTGCGGATGTAAATTATAGTGAAAACTTTGGATTAGGATTATAGTCATATTGGTTACAAAACAAATTTTATTATGATGTAGATCTGAGCCTTAGCACCATAGCATATTGAGTAGTTAAAAATGTGATCTGTTACCTAATAGATCGAGGGATTTTAGTATATATATATATATATAACCTTATTTAAAAACTTGTATTGTATTGTATTGAATTGATAATTTTTTGTATAAATTGACTATGCATAACAAAGAAGTCAAGGTTGTAACGTTGTAAGTTATTCATGTAAATAAGTTAATGTTCTCACATTAGGTCTTTCTTGGTGTTAGTAGCAGAAGTAGCTTGGTGTTTCTTTTTGGTTTGAGTCATTTCTTTCATCTCTCTATATTACTTTCTAGCCTCATCTAATCATAATCATGGCCTGTTTGTTTCACTCCCGTCTTCTCTTCTTTGGCAACACAAATGTCAAACAAATTCACTCACTCATATAAACTTTAATTTTATTTTAAATTAACATTTTGTAATTTATTTATTAATAATATTTCATAATTAAACATTGGAAAATTTTGATTTTACCATTTGATATAAATCACCAATTCTCTTTTCGTGACTTCCTCCACTCTTCGTAATCGTGACTTTCTTGCCCTGCTTATATATCTTCGACTTAGATTTTTTTTTTTTAATCTTTTAATAATTTATCAAAGGCAAACTTAGAGGATATCGACAATTTAGGTTTTCTTTAATAATTTCTGAGACCTTTGATTTAAACAAATTACACAATTTAGGTTTTTTCAATTTGGCTTTTCTCAATTTAGGTTTTCACAATTTAGGTTTTCTCAATTTAGATTTTCTCCAATTTCAAAGTCGATTTAAACAAATTACACAAAACCTATAACTTATAGGATACCGGCAATTTAAGTTTTGTATAATAATTTCTGAAATCGCCAAAAGAGAATTCAATTCCAATTTCAAAGTTAATTTAAACAAATTACACAAAACTTATATGAATTTAACAAATTTGTTATTAGCTATTTATCTTGCAACAAATTTATTCAAATTTTATAACTTCAATTTTTTTTCATTAAATTTTATCGAACCTTCTTAATATTTGCCGTGTTAATATAATATAATTAATATAATTAATATAATTATTATTAATATATTGATACATTGATATAATACAATTAATAGTTTAAAAATTCAAAATAATTCTTATATAATATTTAGTGTTTTTAAAAAGTAATGCATTGACCTTTAATAAAATTTTAAAAATAATTAGACATTTAGAAGTCATTAGTTTAAGATGTTGATTTTAATAGAATTTTACATGTATCTCAGGAGAGAAATTAGGCTTGAAATAAATTTGGTAAAAAAGAGTGACTTTTGGTGGTTTTAGTAATAGAGCAAATATTATATTTTTTATTCTTAACCTTCACCTTCATGTTACACTTCTTATTGAGACTTGTATAATTTTTCTCTCCCTTTAATTATGGGTATCATTTTGAGAGTATTTTTATTTGTTTAACCACATTTATTCTTTGGATAATTAGAGAAAGATAAATTATAGTTATTTGATTTTTTTCATTAAATTTTTTTTTTTTTGAAATTGTAGCCCACCCTTAGTGACATGTTAGTCCTCCTCATCCACACTTAGTGCAATTATAATATACTTTATATTGAAATTGAAAAAAAAAAAAAACTAAGATTAAGTTAAAGACACAAACTTCAAATTTAAAGGAAAAATAATTTTAAAAAATAAAAATATAATTAAAGGAAAACCTTAAAGGAAGAATAATTTATTTTTATATAAATTTATATGTTTTACATTAACATGTGTATTTATTATTAATATTAATTAACATTAAAATAAATATTGATATTAAATTTTAATATTAATATTTTTTTATTTAATTTGAAATATTTATATTTATTATTAGTGTTAATATCAATCAATATTAATTTGAATAATACTAATGTTAATATTAAATAATTAATATAAATAATAATAATATTAATAATAACAAAAACAATAATAATAATAATAATAATAATATTATTATTATTATTAATATTAATATGTTAATTTAAAACATTTATGTTTATCAATACTTATTAATTTGAATAAAAAGCATAAATATTTAAATTAATAAAAAATATGAATATTGAAAAAATTAAGGTCAATAATAAAAAAGACTTATTTTGGGTTATAAAACAACATAATGTTACATGGACCAAATGATATTGAAATGCCATTTTTTTTAATTGTAACATTATTGAACCTAAAAAAACATTAAGTTAAACACTTACATTGTTTGAACACATTACCTTTTACAAACACTTATATTATTGTATAAGACTCATTTTGAAATTTTGAAATTTAATTGGTTGAATATACATAATTTCAAATATATAGATTATTAATTCGATTATATCACTGGAATAAATATTAAAGAATTCTTAAGATTGAGTTGCATACAATATAAATCAAAGAAATTAAACAAATAAATAATAATTGAGATATTTATTTAATATTAAATAAAAATATAATTGTTAGGAAATTAATTTTATATTTGTTTCTCAAAGGATTTCAATGAAATATAACACAAAAAATACAAAGTTTCAAAAAATAAAATATTACACACAGAAAATACGAAGTTTCATAATCATTTCCTGTGAAATAATTTAATAAACTATATTCCAAATGAATACCATGGGTCAATACCTTGAGTTGTTTTATACACCTAAAATCGATCTGACTTATTAAAAAGAAAAAAAAAAACTAACATTATAAAAAAATATATAAAACTATTTACTTGTCGATCTAGTGGCCTAAAACATTTCAATCGTCTAGCATTTGATCCAATGGCTCAGAATGGACACATTGGTAGCTAGGGAAGTTTTTTTCAAATAAGGTCAATACCATGGGCTGTTTTTATAGTTTATTATTATTTTTGTTTTTTATTTAATTTACTTTTATTTTTATTTTTGTGTAATTTGACATAGTCTACATGTTAAACATGACATTAAAACATTTCTATTATACACCTAAAATCAATCTAACTTATTATAAAAATAAAAACAAAAAATAAAATAAAATAAAATAAAAAAACTAACATTATAAAAAAATAAATATAAAACTATTTACTTGTGGATCTAATGGCCTAAAACATTTAGTCGTCTAACATTTTATCCAATGGCTCACACATGGACATATTGGTAGCTAGGGAAGTTGTTTTCAAATAAGAATCATAATAAATATTAATAATAAATACACATGTTAATGTTAAACATGTAAATTTATATAAAAATAAATTTTGCATTTATACATTAATGTGAACATTGAGGTTAAACATCAATATAGATATTTCATTAAAAGATAGGATTGATAACTTTAGGTTTACATAGGTTCTATGACATTGGAATTTAACTTAATGTTTTTTTTAGGTTCAATGACATTAGAATTGAAAAAATTTTATTTTCATATCATTTGGTCCATGTAACATTATGCTATTTTATAACCCAAGGTTTATAAGATAAAGCTTTTTAATATTAAATAAATGTTTTAAGTTAAAATTTATATTCAGCATCAAACATTTACATCAATATTAAACATAGACATTAATAGAGACAAAAAAAATATCTATCAAGATTAATAATAAAATTGTGAGTTTTTTTTAACCATTGTAATAATGTTCTTCTGGCTCATATGATTTTATACATTATGTATATGTGCATTTTACTATATTTGTAGATGGAAAATTGCTTATGTATGTTAATTTTAATACTACTCACCATTAATTGAAATTTTTTTTGTTGATATCTTGTGTGTTTTCTTTTATGTTAGGTGATTTCCTTGTTTTATCATGGATCCAGCTATTTGGAGTTGTATTCCATTTGAAAGTCTTGAAATTGGCTTCCTCTCGCTCCCTTTATCAATTGTGATAAAGTTTAGCACTATTTGTAAGCAATGGAAGAATGTTTTGCAAATCCTTCTTTCTTATTGTGTTGCAAGCATATCTGTACAAATGAATTTGGATTTATGGTCCCTTTCCTCAATAATGAAGACAATTATTTTGCTACTGAATACCTTAATAAAAATGGGTACATATCTCATTTTCCTTTGCAATTCATAGATTCAAGATACAAGGTAGAGTCTACTATTAGACCAATGGTGGTTTTATCCTTACCAACAAAATTCTCCCATTCACGAAACTATTTTGTAATGAATCCATTTACAAAGGCCTTAAAAAACATTGGTCGAATAAGAATTGGAGATTGGGGATTCTTTTCGTTATTGGAAAATGTAAGCAGCAACAAGTATGAGTCAGTTGTTCTAAAACATATCTATGATAGAATGAAGTATAAATTTTATGTTTACAGTAGTCTTGATAGGGTTTGGGGAAGGGTTAATCTTCCATTTGGTGGCACTTCACCCCCTCGAAATGGAGTGTTTTATAAAAGTAAATTGTTTTGGCTCTATCTCGACACAGAGTATGAAGATTATCCTCGATATGGATATAAAATCTACTGGTTTGATGTAATAAAAAATGAATGGGTTTTTTCATTTGTTCCAATCACTGACATATAGTGTATGTGATTAGCAATATGAAAGAATCAGTTAATATGTATTATCAATGATGGCTCCACTTCTATATGGTCAATTGAAGAAATAGATAATTTCTAATTCATTCACCTGTGTGTTGAATGAAGAGTTAACTACTTTGAGGATGGTTGGGGCTTCAGATGGAAGTTGTTGGAAGAAATGTCTACAGATATAAATATCAAATGTCCTGGTTATCTTCCATTTCAAACAGTCCAAGGTGTGGCTCTTATGTGCAAATGCAGTGAAGTTCCTTTCCTATTATATGACATGATCATTGGCCTCTTCTTCCCAACAGATATTGATAATTCAACTAATGAAAAAATGCATGGATTTTTGTCTCCAATGTTGTAGGAGTGCAACGATTTGATCGAGTCTCGAAATGTTTTTCATTAGTTGAATATATTCAATAGTTGAATATATTCTGCGCCCTCTCCCTCACTGTTCTACGCCCCTCGACTCCTACAGTCCACTGCATTCCCATACTCTCCGTACACCAGTGCCCAACTTTTAATACGCTCCCACTGTCATCGTTTAACATTCATTACAGGCTGTCTGCATATATTCAGCGTTATATTTGTAACACGCCCTGCATATATGGTAAAACGCTGTGCATTGAACAGTTCCGAGCTGGTTTTATTGATTACCACGCTGGTTTTATGGTATCCACACCGGTTTTAATGAACGCCGATTTTTATTGAACGCTGGTCACCCATCTCCATATATATTCCACATATATAAACGTTGTCGTTTGTTTCAATCAACGCTGTCTATTCCATATTTCCGCCTAGTTTTAATATGGTACACCGCCCTTTCAATTTTAATACCGCTCGGTCAACCTTCATATAATATACCACGCCCCTTCATATAATATAAAGCGTTGTCCATTGTATGTTAATACGCTTTCGGCCCTCCCATTACAGCGGCATTGATATAAATCGTATTGACATTTTTTAATACCATTTCCCTTACGTATTGGCATATGACAGTCGTATGGTATTCATATTTTTTTTAATACCATTTCCCATTACTTTTGTAATCCCCATATCCATATATTTCTGCCCCTTTCCAATGTTAAATACCACTCTCACATACATGGTAGGCGTTGTATGTGTTGTGTTTTACATGAAATGCGTTGTATTGTGAAACGCTCTCCATTATATTTAACACTCTCATTCCATATATACCATTTCGCCTTTTAATACCATACACCCATACTGCCCATACGCCCCATTCACCTTCATAATTCCGTACCCCCCCCAACCATTCCATATCGACCCCCATACAATTTTTTTCTCCAAACAAACAAAAAATATATATATATATATTTTTTTTGGTGCAGATTCAGTTTTTTTAGCAAAGAGATTTTGTTTTTAAAGTCAGTATTTTAGCAAAAAGAGTTTCTGTCCTTTTAAACTGAGTACATTTTCCAGCAAAGTTTTTTTTGTTTTCTCCCCTTCAAGAGAAAGTTTCCAGCAAAGTTTTTTTCTCTCCTCCTTCAAAAGAAGATGAAAGTCCCTTCATCTTCTAAAGAGGCTACCTACTTGGCACAGAGAGAAAAGAGACATGCTTCAGATCCATCCAGAGGAAGAGAAGGCTGAAGACGAAGAAGAAACTTCAGAGAAAAGGGGGGCAGACAATCTAAAGCTCAGAAGCAAACAAATCAAGACAGAGGTAAAACTGATGACAAAGACAAAGGTAAACCAGTTGAATCAGGTCATTCTGTTCTAGCACATTGTAACAATGGAGTAACTGAAAACCTATTTGATGTTTCATTTACTTCATGGAGAGATGATTGGTTGCTAGATTTAGGAGAAACATGTCACATGACATTTAGAAAAGATTTTTTTGAGGAATTTACTGACAAAGTTGATGGAGCAGTATATTTCGCAGATAAATCCAAACTCAAGCCATCGTGTTTATTGATCTTTTAAAATTGCCTGGTCTTCCCCGATCATATCCTACATGAGGTTCTATACCTCCCGGAGTTGAAGAGAAACTTGTTGTCCCCGGTCGAAATGCGCGCGACACTCAGTTCACTTGTTTGATGGCAAGGCAGAGGTCAGAAAAGCATCAGATCACTCACTTGTCATGGAGGGAATAGAAGAAGGGAGACTCTTGAAGCTGAAAGGTTCATCTGTTCATGCTCAAAACTTTGCATTTAGTTCACATCATGATGAAGGTACATTTCCATCAAGTCTTTTATGGCATGCTAGATTTGGACACTTAAACTATGACAACCTTCGTTTGTTGAAGAAAAATGGTGTTGATGGACTGCCTACAATTCCTAGAAAACCTAAGGAATGTGATGCTTGTATTCTAGAAAAGCATAACAAACAACCATTTCATGATTCACACTCAAGAGCACATAGGAAACTTGAACTTGTTCATTCAGATTTATGTGGCCCTATGCCTATTGCTTCTGCAAATGAAAAAAAATACATGATGAAATTTATTGATGACTACACCAGAATGTGTTGGATTTACTTACTGAAGAATAAGTCTAATGCTTTTCAAACTTTCAAGAATTTTCATGCATGGATTGAAAATGATGCACAAACACGTATTGGCTCTCTACGTACTGATAATGGAAAATAATACACTTCAAACGAATTTGAAAATTATCTTCGTCAACATGGAATCAAACATCAAAGAACTGTTCCATATAATCCACAATAGAACGGTGTAGCTGAAAGAATGAACAGAACCATTTTAAATATGGTCCGCTCCATGTTATTTTTCAAGAATGTAAAATTGATGTTTTGGGATGATGCAGTTCTATGTGTTGTTTACATAAAGAATAGGTGTCCTTCAAGTTCAATTAGAAATAAAAATCCTTTTGAAATGTGGCATGGCCACATTCCTTCGGTAAAGCATTTCAGGGTATTTGGGTCCACCTGTTATGCCTTGATACCCAAGGGTCAAAGGAAAAAACTTGGTGCTAGAAGCAGAAAATGTATCTTCTTGGGGTACTCCAATACGTCCAAAGGATATCGTCTCTATGATGAAGCAAATAAGAAGTTTGTGATAGCAAGAGATGTCATATTTCTTGAATCGTCCAAGAGTGACAAGGTTGTTGAGCGGAAACTTGATCACCTGGATAGATTCACACATGCAAAGTCTTTCCAAGAATTTGATAATGTGATTCCACACCTTGAAGGGGGGATTCCGATATTGAATCAAACTGTGGAATCATATCCTGAAGCACTCTCTCGCCTACATGAAGAAACAACCACGGATGACACATTGGATGATGTGATTGACAGAATTGGGAGATTTAATCTTGAATCAATCCCAACTCAGTCAAGTGACCAGCCTGGGCCATCTCAGAAAGGTCCTCCCAAATGGCTGACAAAGACACTGGAGGATGTTCATCCTGATGAGGTTGGAAAAAAAGGAACAAGAAGTTCCACTCAAGAAATCGAAGGTGATGTAGATAATTTTGATTCTCCTGTTGATATGGATATTGCTTATAACTGTGAATTGAGTTTGTCTACAGATCATGAACCAACTTCCTTCAAAGAAGCCGCTTCTCATGATGAATGGAAAGAAGCGATGCAGAATGAGTATGATGCCTTGATAAAGAATGGCACTTGGAAGCTGGTTGATCCGCCTTTGGGAACGAAACCAATTGGCTGTAAGTGGGTCTACAAGAACAAGTACAAAGCAGATGGCTCACTTGACAAGCACAAGGCCAGGCTTGTGGCAAAAGGATTCGCACAGAAAGGAGTCGATTATGAAGAAACTTTTGCTCCCACAGCAAAATGGACCACCATCCGGACTCTCTTTGCCTTAGCAGCTCAGAATGGATGGAAATTCCATCAGATGGATGTAAAAACAACCTTCTTGAATGGAGATCTAAAGGAGAAAGTTTGTATGTCCCAGCTAGAAGGATTTGTGATAAAGGGTCAAGAACACAAAGTTTGCAAACTTGTAAAATCCTTGTATGGCCTCAAGCAAGCACCACGAGCCTGGTATGAGAAATTGACCGAGCATCTTCTGAAACTTGATTTCAAACATTTTGATCTTCATGATGCAACTTTGTTTGTTAAGAAAGTTGGAAAAACAGTTGTATATCTTGTGGTATATGTAGATGATCTTTTGATAACAGGAAACAATGAGAGCTATATTGCATCCATGAAGAAAGAGTTGAAGAAAGGTTTTGAAATGACCGATTTGGGTCATGTTCATTACTATTTGGGTATTGAAGTAATTCAACATCCTAAATTCATATTTCTTTCTCAAAAGAAGTACATTGGAGATCTCTTGAACAAATTTGGCATGAATGACTGTAATCCCTTAACCACTCCAATGGAACAAAACTTGAAGCTCAGATCTATTGAAGGGAAGGAATTTGAGGATGCAACTAAGTATAGACAGCTTGTAGGAAGTCTTATCTACCTGACCACCACCAGACCTGACATTTCATTTGTTGTTGGAATCCTCTCAAGGTTCATGCAAAAACCTTGTGAAGGACATTGGTCTGCTGCAAAAAGAGTGTTAAGGTACTTGAAGGGGACTCAAGACTTTGGACTCAAATACACACAGGTAGGCAACTTCAGCTTGATCGGATACTCTGATTCAGACTTTGATGGCGACAAAGAAACAAGGGTGTCTACTACAGGTTACACCATGAGTCTTGGATCAGGCACTGTCTCATGGAGATCACGCAAACAGTCAGTTCCAGCATATTCCATGACTGAGGCAGAATATGTGGCAGCAGCTGAAGCAACAAAGGAAATTATGTGGCTCCGGAAAATCCTAGAAGATTTACAGATGAAACAAATGTATTCCACTCCACTCATGATCGACAACACTTCTGCAATAAAGTTGGCCAAGAACCCAAATTTCCATGATCGAACAAAGCACATGAATACAAAGTACCATCTAATTCGACATCATGTTCAGGCCAAAACCATCCATCTACATCATTGTTCCACAAATGAGAAAACTGCTGACATCTTCACCAAAGCACTTGGAAGAGAAAAGTTTGAAAAGTTCAGATCGATGCTTGGACTCACCAACATCCCTTCGGATTAAAGGGGGGAATGTTGACACCTAATCCTATGGATGGGTGTGCATATTTAATATTGTATATTAATTAATATTAGGAAATAAGGAAGGCCAAGATTCATTGGGAGATGAATCCCAATAGCCTCACCTTCATGTATAAATCCATGTGCATTCTTCAGCGAATACACATTCTGATTTTGAGGAGTTACCTCCCGGTTTGACAGCAATTGCTCCCCGTATGGATTCTATTGATGAGATTCCACCATTAGATATGGACATGGAGTCTTAGGATATTAGTCATTTTATATTCTCTTTGTCGTTGTGGAAAATATTTCCATTTTTTTTAGTTTACATACTTTTGGGTATGTATGCTAAGACGTTTAAATTACAATTCTATGGATATTTATATGACTCCATTCTGAGGAGGTGTCTTCTATATGTGTATGTCTTAGATGTTGGACATTGAATTCCATTGCAATTTTCTCAAAAATATTTATTTTTGTGTTCCCTTTAGTTCTCTTAATTGCATTTGAATGTGTTTGGATGTTATCATTTTTCTTTGTTTTTATAATTATAATTACTGTGACTTATTTTATAAATGGTGTTTAGATTAGTTTTTCTCATTGATTCTCAAACAATGTTATATATTTAGGTTAATTTTATTATTTACATTTATATTTTGATGGTATATAGTTCAAAATATTTAGATATAATTCCAATTCATATAATTCTTATAGTATTTTGTTCCAGTTATATGGATTTCACATTACAATTATAATATGAGACATGAAATTTTATCTTTTTTTTGTTTTGGATATTTGAAAAAATCCATTTTTCTTTTTAGCCATTTGGAAAAATCATTTTATGTTTTCATAACTTTATATGGTTGGAAAAATAGCATATACGATTTTAATGTTTTTATGTGGTTGGAAAAAAAATGTGTTCTTTTTTCATTATTTTGTGTTTATGTATATTGGATATGTTATATGTTCCATGTTTATGGTTCGATAATAAATATGTTATTATTCGTTTTAGAAATGTCATCTGAAGGCATAAGCAAGCGTACAAGAAAAAGGAATCAATCACCAGCATTACCTGACAAGTCTAATGAAAGTCGTCGTTTATGGTATCAAAAAAATAAGAACACAATAAATGAGCATAGGAGAGCTACATATCATAGAAGAACAAGTGAAACAAATCCTCAAAATTATTTTATGATTCCTCATAAGTATTGTACTATGGATGACATCATGGAAAGAACATTTCCCCTTGATAGTTCATTACCAAAATATGCTCCTCGTCAGCATAATTTTCTTTTTCGACGCCCTCCTGAAAATTTTCATATTATTGGGGAAACATCTCGCAATAGGGAAGAACATCATGTTGATAACGTAGATGCAAATGTTCACCCTAACCCTTCTATCTCTACAATTGCATCTTCTGAGAAAGGCCAAAAGTTGCAAAATATCCATGGTGGAGGCAATGATGACATTGTATGTGATGACTTGGATGATAGTTTGATTGGCCATTTGTTTGATATTTTGGATCTAGTTGGTCAAAAAATCATATCTTCCAATCTCCCTTCTCAAAATAATGTTGTCCCATGAACAAAATTAGTCATCCCTGATATCATTTCGCATGGAACAATGGAGGTAACCCAATGATATTTTTACATTTGCTGCAATAGTGGTTGTTTTATTACATTCCTCTATTTACAATTTTTTTTTACTAAACTTATAAGGTATTTTATTCTCTTGGAATAGGATACACCTCATTTTAATAGAGGTCTAGAAATTTTCTCCCCAAGTCTTCCATATACTAATTTGAGAATTGAATATGAATCACATCACAACCTTCCACTACATTATCCTTGACAATCAAATCAGAAAACTAATGTAAATGTTCAATTTATTTGATATGATTTTTCATTTTTTGAATTTTTAGTACATTGGACATGAATTTTATTGCGTAATTTATTTTCTTCAAACATGAAACAACTCATTTTCATAGAGGTGTTGAAACTAACTCCCCGAATGTTCTATCCACTGATGTTAGAAGTGAAGAGAAACCATCTCGTACCCTTCATCCACATCGCCAAACAAATGTAAATATTGCATGAATTTGATTTTTTTTCATTTTTTCAATTCTAATTATTTGGACATTCAATTTTAAAAAATTTATGCTAAATAAACCTTATCATCCTCTCAGGTTCCAGAAATGCAAACCATAAATTTGGAAAGACCATGTCATAGATCTATTCCACATGTTTCAAATTTGGGAAGGGAATCATTTGGTGCTGAAAATCAAGTACATTTTAGAAGAAATTATACTCTTCCACATCGTTCTCCACATGGTCCAACCAATTCAAATCATATTCATTTTGATGAAAACATGATTGCAGTGCATAAAATATTTCGAGAAAATATAGATAACTTCTTAGTTGTCCAAATGTGCCACATCTACCAAGAATCATATCCCAGAATCCAGGTTTTGGGGAGATTCTGAAGGACTTGTTTGCAGACAATGTAAGAATGAAAGAGGTTCACACCGTTTTTCTAGATATAATAACATGGATCCTGGTGAGAAACCTAATATTTTAAGAGTTCTTACTGAAGTTGAAGAAATGTTAATAGCACATGTAAATCCTATTTTGCAAGTGAAACATGCTCGAGGTGGGAAATATAAGTATAGCGGACACACAATTAGCTTTACCCAAGATATTTCTACAATTGCACAAAGTCTTCCCCGACATGTTGAAGATATTTAATTTTTAATTGTGAGGAGACATGTTGCTCAGTCTAAATACTATGAATGTTGTGTAAAAATATCTCGAGTTATGGCTACATTTCTTTTCAAAATTGAATGTGATCAATATTATCGAGATGTTGTAATTGACTATAATTCAGTGAATGCTCTGCCCAAAAGATCAACAGATGTCTCCTCCAGGCTTAAATTTGTTGATTGTGATATTGCAGAATCTGAGATCAATGCAGATAATAATGAAGGGTTTCCTCTTGAGCATTTTCCCTCTCATCCTTCTTCTTTTGTTTCTTTCCTACCCAATGAACGGAGAGAAGTGGAAGAAATTAGAGCATTTCTTGAGAATGTTGATTCTTCATATGTTCAAGAAATGGATTGGCCCAGTATTGGAACATATCCGATGAATGAATATAATACTGAGGGGTTATTAGATATGGCATTCCCCACATTGTTCCCCACTGGTGATGTTGATTGGTTGCAACCACGCATTTGTACTGTTGAACTTCATGAGTATGCATTGCATCTTCTTAAATACTATGATCAGAGGTTGGAAGCCATCCTCAGTTCTAACATTACCTATTAAACATGATAATGCAACATCGTAGCCAAGAAACTGCTTCAGTTTTTGTGAAGAAAAAATTACATGAGAACTCAGCGACAACAATTGAAAACTTGCATCACCAACTTTTTGATTTACCAAATAATAAGTTGGCTGATCATCTTATGCAGTTTGGGTTTTCTCTAAGAGGTACATGGGCATACTGGACTATATGTCGGGTTGAATTGACTAACATGATTACTCAGTTGGGATGTCCATATTTGTTTTTTACTTTGAGTGCAGCTCACACAAAGTGGCGAGAGCTACATAGCCTCATGCCTATACCCTCACATTCTCATTCCTTAAATGAGAATCATATGAAAATTGAGAATTTTATCTAGTACCCTCATATTGTTGCCACATTTATGCACCATATATTCAATATATTTCGAGAGGAGGTTATCCAAAAATATCTTAAAGTGAAAGAATTTTGGTACAGGTATGTTTTGTTGAATTTATTTTCTATTCATTGTCAATTTCTTATTATTTTTCTATTTATATTTTTTGTAGTAACTCTGTATTCATTTTCTTCAGATATGAGTGGCAACATAGAGGTTCAACACATATCCATCATTTCCTATGGTTGCAAGGAGCTCCTGACATGGAAAGACTTGATTGGTCAATTGATTATGATTTACAACATGCAAAGAGATTCTTTGACAATTATGTAACTTCATGGAATCCATGTGAAATACATCGTCGCAATATAATGGTTCCAAGAAGTCTCAATGATGATCCTTTCCTATTTAATACTAATCAGATTTTCTCCTGCAATCCTCATAATGATTATGAAGAATTGTTGAACAGTGTCCAAAGGCACACAAAGTGTAGTGTAGATTCTTGTTTGCGCAGAATGGGCATTATTCTCGCTTGTCGGTACAATGCTCCAAGGGATATTTCTAAGGAATCAAGATTGTTCATAGATGATTAACGAAGAAAAAAATATGACTTGGAAAGAAATGATGATAGGCTCAAGGTACATCACATTGAATTTCTAACAATGTGGCATGCAAATGTTGATTGCCAACCAGTGCTTTCTCGGCATGTTGTCCTGAAATATATTGCTAAGTATGCATCAAAAGTAGAGAAAAGGTATGCAAGTTATCATGATATGTTAACTAGAATTTCAAATTCTATTGCCTCTGAGGATCATGCTTTATGTGCTTACAAAAGGTTTCTTTTAGAAACGATTGTTGAACATGACATTGGAGCACAAGAAACATGCCATATGTTGCTTAAGCTACCTCTTGTTGTTTGTAGTCAAAAAATTGTTTCATTAAATGTTGGAAGAAAGGTTTTCAAGAAAATATCAAGGGATGGCATGCAATGTTCATCTGAAAATACTTTTGCTCAACATTATCAGAAGAGGCCTTTTTTCCTTGAACATCTATCTTTTATAGAAATAGAAAAATCTTGGACATTTGATAGCAAGCGTAAAAAAGATGCCTGGAAGCCTAGATATGTTCATGCGATTGTTCGGGTTTGGCCATGGTTTTATTCTATTCCTAGTGATAGTTCAGACAAATTTGAAACCTTTTGCTAGACATAATTTCTCTTGTACAAGCCATTCCGTGACATTTCTATAAAGATTGGGCTTTCAACTGAAATTATTGGTGAAAATTGCAGGAATTTCCAATATTCAGCATGGCATGTTGATCGAAATCCATCAATTGTTGAAAATATTGAAGATGGATAAGATGGTGATTTCTCTAACTAGAAAATGAATCTTGAAGATGATTTTCAAGAATGGAAACTTTCCTCTCACTTGGTTCCACCAAGTAATGTCAATGTTTCTGATCTTCACACCCTTGGTTGAAGGGATTTTGATATATCCTTTGACTGGAAAAGTACAACTATTTCTGATGATGTGGCTAAAGAACCTATTAATTTTATAAGGAATGGAATATCAAGGGGTGATATTGTTGACCTTTCAAATAGAACATTTGCCTCTCCAGATTCATTGGCAAAAAAACAATGACTTCCTTTTGAAATTATTTTAAGGCATTTTTTTAATATGAGATTCGTGAAGCTCTTCTTATGATTGTTCAGGGAACTGCAGGCACTGGAAATTCTTTCCTTATCCATTGTATTTTTGAAGCTCTTTCTAATATGTCAAGTAATGGAAAAATTCCTTTGCTTCTTCTTACCCCAACATGAAGAGCTGCTTTTAATATACATGCAAAACCAATACACTCTGCTTTAAAAATTTCGATTAAAGATATGAAACCACTACAGGGTCAATCATTGACAGTATTCCAAGAAGAAATGAGGCATATTCGATATATATTGATTGATGAAATGAGCTTTTTAGGATCAAGGTTATTCATGAAAATAGATGCTCGATTACGAGAAGCATTTCCAGAGAAAAATAATTGTCCTTTTGGTGGTAGATCCATCATCCTTGTGGATGACCTTGGCCAGCTACCTCCTGTGAGAGATAAGCATTTGTATGCAGGTAATACAATAGGGAAAGTCTTGTGGAAAAAGTTCAACATTGTTGTCACTCTTGACACAATATTTCACCAACAAGGGAATAATGAGAAACAATCTTGTTTTCATAGTCCTCGATAACATAAGAAATGCAGAACCTTTTCTTGATGATTGGGAGTTTCTTATGTTGCGAGATGATATGAGGTTGCATCCTAGAGAAAGGGATTTATTTAATGTAGCAGTTCACATCTTTCCAACAAATAATTTGGTCTCCTTCCATAATAGGCATATGTTGAAATCATTAAATTATCCAATTGCATGATGTATTGTTGTGAATTCAAGGCATTCAGAAATCAGTGGTGTCGATGATGATAAACTGGACCATGAATTTTTGTTGTGTCGTGGCCAACGTGTTATGTTGACATGTAATTTGTGGGTTGAAGCTGGTTTGGTGAATGGTGCACTTGGTTATGTGGAGGAAATATTTTATATGCCTACCTCTAAGCCACCTGAACTTCCAATGTTCACAACTGTTGTTTTTGATAAGTATGTCAGTGTTTCGTTTGATGCAAGCAATCCAAACAGTGTACCTATCACACCAGTGATAAGATGAAATCGAAAACAAATTCCTTTAAAGATGGCATGGCCTCTTACATCCACAAGTCACAGGGTTTGACTTTAGAATGAGCATCAACTGATATCGGGAATAAAGAGCAGCAAGGCCTAACCTTCACAACCATATAAAGAGTGAAATCAATAGATGGTTTACGCACTGCACTACCTTTCTCTTATCATCGTTATGCCAAGATGAAATATAGTGCATATGTTCCAATTAGGAAGAAAGAAGAGGAGTGATTAAAGTCCATATCGTTATGACATGCAACTATTGATACTTTTAGCTCTTTATAGAAATTTTTTTTAATTTCTTTTATTGTCCTCTTTATTTACTTTTAATATAATAATGATTTTGATATATTAATGAGATGAATACATTCATCAAATTCATAGTAGTATTTTGGAACACTGTTTACATTGTTTTTCATGTTGTTTAATTTTCTTATTTTTTTTAACTATCTTTTGTTATTTTTCTTACAATGAACCATTCAGAGATTAAAAACTAGTTATATGAGCCAATAATTAAAAATCAAGATGGAATTCCATATCACTATGACATGCAACTAATAGTATTGTGACATATTTATAGAATGTTTTTTATTTTTTTTTATTGTCCTGACTATTTCTATTTAGTATAATAATTATTTTCATGTATTAATGAAATGAATACATTCATGAGATCCAATATAGTAATATCTGAGAAAGTTCTTACATCATTTCTCATGTTGTTCAATTTACCTCATTTTTTTAAGTCGCTACTTTTATTTTGTTAACAATGAACCATTCACACATATACAACCAATTAAATGAGCCAATCATTAAAAATAAAGATTGAAGTCCATATCCCTATGACATGAAACTAACAATATTTATCAATGTCATTTGCAAAATATGTTGTGGTTTGGTTCAATGACAACATATTTATATTTGATAATAATATTAAACTAAAATTAATATATACATTAACATTAATTTAAATACAAATATAGAATTACTAACATTATTAATATTTGATTTTAAACATTAAGTTTAAAATTTTGTGATTTCTTGTTGATTATTGTAATAGGGGTCATATCACTCATTTAATTTTATCAGTCATTTCATGTGTACAATATTTATTTCTAATGAGGTTTATATTTGTAGGAATTTTATATCATTTGGTTCATGTATCGTTAGGTTATTTTATAGCATGACGTTTTTAAGATTAAGTTTTTTAACAACAATACAAATGGGGTGTTCTATTATATATATATATATATATATATATAGATATATATATATATATATATATATATATATATATATATATATATATATATATATATATATATATATATATATATATATATATATGTTTCTATCTCTTTGTGTATTAATTTTTATTTTGTTGTTTTTCTTTTCAAATGCAGATAAGGATAATAATAATGGCATCTATTATAATCAAGCGGTGGCAAATATTTCTAGATTGATCTGTTTTCTTTCATATCTTGAGAACAAGCTCGATAGAAAACATGGCTTCCATCCTGCTTTTATTGATGGGCATCTTCGTGTGCTAGATGAAATGAAAAAGAATGTAAAATACTTGTTTCATGTGCACAGGAGGGAGGCTGGGAGAAAAACAAGAAGGGATTGATTCGAAAGTGTTAAGTATCGTGATCATTATCCTGTTGATTTGAATTGGTGTTCCTTTTGTCGCGAGTCTCGTTGTGTTCTCAAAGAGCCTATTTGATAAATGACCTTTGATGGAGAGTTTCGAGTCCATTTTTGTAGTGGGATTTCTTTATGTAAAGACAACAAAAAAGATGTGTTAATTTCAATGTTATTTTTTTTCTTTCACTGATGGTTGAATTGAATATCACTTTAGTTTATTAATTCATTCAGTTTATAATATTAACAATCAGTAAGGTTGATTGATCACTTGCGGTTTACCATAATAATAATCATGTGGCTTTAAAATTCCTCTGTGTTTAAAATATTGGGTCGTATTCTTTATTAAGCTCTTGTGTTTTTAATATTGTTCCCTTAGCCTTATTGGTCCCTTAGGTTATTAATATTTTTCCCTTGGGTTCACCAATTCCTTTGGTTTCTAATATTAAACCCTTGGGTTATTACTTCTTTTGGTTTATAATATGAATAATACCTTGGGTTAATTATTAGTGTTTATTAATTTTTTTGGTGTTTATATTTTTTTTCTTAATTTTATTGATCATTTGACTTTATTAATCACTTAATTTTATTAATAATTTTTATTTTTAATACTAATCTGTTGGGTAATATTTTTCCCTTGGGTTCACCGATTCCTTTGGTTTATAATATTAAACCCTTGGGTTTATTAGTTCTTTTGGTTTATAATATGAATAATCCCTTGGGTTAATTATTAGTGTTTATTAATTTCTTCAACTTGACTATTTTTTTATTAATTTTATTGATCCGTCAACTTTATTAATAACTTGAGTTTATTAATAGTTTTTGTTTCTAATACTAATTTTTTGGGTTTATAATATTAATAATCCCTTTGGTTTATTGATGTTTTTTTTTTTATAATATTAACATTCCTTTGCTTTATTGATGTTTTATTTTTATAATATTAATATTTATGTAATATCTCGTTTCGGGAATATCTCTAAAGCACGGCAAACTCCAACCAGAGATGGACTTGGAGGGTATTCACCGGATATTTTTCTTCTAAAATAAGATAAGATCTGGAGGCTACCTAGCCCTTTCTAGACTCTTTCTATAGAGCTTCTTGAATAATCCCACTCAAAAGCTCTCATACCACTATAATATCCCGAAAATGGATTTCTCAGCAAATCATGCCTGAAAAATGCATTTTTTCAGGAATCTGTGCTTCATATATCCTAAAACATGTTTAAAAACACTCATTAACCCACTCCAAATACTTCAGAAACCTTTACTCAGCTTTTATGGACAAAAAGGTGGGGAAAAGTGAGGATTTTGGCCCTAAAATGAGTGTATAAGAAAATCTACGTAAAATGAAGGGTCAAGGTTCTGGAATATGTTATATTAGGTCAATACGGATATGCATGTTGAATTTTAGCAAAATAAATGGCGTTTTACTAAGTTAAACAGTTCCTCCTTCCCAACTAGTCAAGAAAAACCCTGATTTCCCATGACTTTGAGTATGCAGAAATTTAGTGAAGCAAAGGCAGCATATTTTCTAAAGGTATAAGATGTAAAAAAGTATGAAAAATATATATAATGAGTTTAGGAACGTGGCATAGGCATTAAGCAAGGTTAAACAACAGTTTTACATAGAAAATCCCTCAAGATTGAGGTGTTGCAAGACAAGAGAATGACGCAGAAACCCTTCAGCGTTATTTCAAGGAGGATGAAGCTTATTTTTATTATATTACAGACCTAAAACTGATAAATATATGAAAACAGAAATCTATAATGGAACAAAATGCCCAAAGGGATCTCTATTACATTCCCCTTGGGGATTTCAGAAATAAATGAAAATGTCGGAGTAGATGGGTAGCTACGGCAACTCTGGAACTAGAAATCTATAGAGAAGGCTGAATAAGATGAAAATATATGAATTAAACCTGCTCTAATGGATCTCCAAAGTGGAAGGCTGATCCTTACGCTTGAGATCTCACCTCCAAATCAATCCGCAAACCCTCACAACAGCTACACAATGAAAATAATGCAGTAACTAAGAGGTACTACACAGTAGAGGAACATAACCCTTTGGCCAAGTTCCAAGATCTTCAAATCAGCTCCAAAGTCTTCCAATCTGATCCTCCAAGGGAAAGAAATACTCTCCCTCTGAAAAACAAGAGAAGGAAGAGGTGTCGTGGCGACTCCACGGCAACACCCTACAACATAGTATTATGATGCTGTAGCAATAACGGTGTCCTGGAGGATGATGCTGAAAAACTAACCTTGCTTGAGCAGGCACTCAAAGTGCTCCGGGGCTAAGGGTGAGATCCCCGCACAGAGACACTCAGTGCACTAAACAGTGCTACAGACAGGCTAAACAGCCAGTGTGCTAAAGAAGACAAATGTCTCACTCAACAATCAACAACTGAAGCATGGATGAAATGAGGAGGCTGCTCCATCTTTTATAACGTTAGTTTCCCTCCAAAACCCAACATAGCCTTTCTCTCTCCTCCACATCCTCATCCTTATCCACATCCTCGTCCTTATCTGCGCAGAAGCTTGCAGAAGCTTCTAGAGTGTACATAGGCCCCCTCCTCCACGTGGTGTTAGGCCCCCCCTTGAATCCCACTTAAGTCACAACATTGTGCTACTAGGTGGATGTCTTATTTCACTTAAGTGAGTTAGACCCTCTTCACTCACTTTTTATTTATTTACAAACTATAGACGGAAAACTAAACAAAATAGAATATTCCAATTAGTTGTTGCTAATTAGGAATATTGCAATCCCCCCCCGGAAAAATGTTGCTTGCCCTCAATGAACTGCCTAAACAATTCTCCTTCCTAGCTGATGCTCTCCACCGATACTGCAAAATGTGCCTGGATCCCAGATGCGCAATTAAATATTCCCTTTCCTCTACATCACCCTGATATGAAGGGATCTCTCAATGCCAGGATCCCAAACTGATCTCTCATGCTACCAGCCAACCAAAAATCCTCCCGGATCCCATCGCCACCATGGCCAATAATAGCCCAAGTCCCATGGCTGGGACTGCACACTACCTCTGGCTATGACTGATGCTCTAAGAGGCGAAGACCATGACCCCTACTGAGATGTATCTGTTAGTGTGTAAGTTGTCCCATTGACTTTGTACCAACTCAACACCTCTCTCCTCTCAAGGCATGGATTCTGGAATATAATGAGGAACATCTCCCTCATGTGGATCCTCCATCTCCAAGCAATCATCCAAACAAAAAGAGCCACCTCCCAACAAGGCAAATACTGAAAATCTCCTTCCACATCAAGCTCCGGTAATGAAGCTGGGTTGAAAATCTGAACTTGGAAAGCATCATAGATTACCCCATGCTTTACTTCTCTCCACTCATGACAAGTGTAGAGTGTATTTTGATCCTGGGGTGCAAAATTATTGCCCTCCAATGGCAAAGTGAAGAACAATCCTCCAAAGAAGGTTCCTCCAACAATGAAGAACAAGCTAGCCCAAAACAATCTATCCATGAAGAATAGGACATGGTCATCATGGAACATTCTAATGAGAGGTTTTCTGAAGGTTTTACATGATGATACATGATTCAAACAATTTCTCACAAGGATACAACGCAGTCTCATCCACTACAACTTCAGAAAATTACATGGCAAGCAATGTTCATGATTCATCACATCTACTAAAGGATAGTAAATGGCTGAATGTAACAACAATAATACATGATCAAGCACTTGCGCATGGCTATACAATGGATGAATATCAATCTTATGGCCCACCTCAAAAGAGAACAAACATTTGGCTGTGGTGGCCATATCTCCTCTCATGCTCCCATTAGAACATGTAGTGCAGAAATTGCGAGAATCTTTCCCACTCACGGACACATCCAGCTCATGTGTCTCCCTCATAATCAAGCCTATTATACAGATATTATCTATATCAGCAAATGGAGACATGATCAGCAGCAAAATGAAGAAAACGCTGAAGGTTACAAGTAATGCAAGAAGGTACCAACAGCTTTCCCTGTAGTGATAGCGCAGTTTTACAAGTTGCTACTTGATAAGAGTACATGGAAAAATGTTTCTATTATTCATGCATGTCTTCATATGATACATGATATAGTGCAACAACCGAACATACATGTGGTGATAAAACATTTTCCCAATGCCACAAAAGAGATGGTTTCCTCCATCATGTAGATTTTCCCAATACAATTCATGGAGCAATATGACAAGCTTGCCCTCTTGTGAAGCAATGCACTGCATGAAAGTGGTAAAAGTGTGCAAATCAATGAATGTATATACAAACTTCTCACCATATGCTAGAATTAAGATAGTACATGGGTCCATAAATGAGTCCTCCATAGTGTTTTTGCATGCTATGAAGAAGAATGAACCATGTGTTGTAAGAAAATAATCCTCTTCATGCTTGGAAATCCAGGTTAAGAAGAATATGCCATAGATGTCTCTATCATCATTACCTCCTCTTTGTTCATAAAGTGCAACAAATATGAAGTGATACTAGGACCTATGGGTTATAGATCCACCATATCTCTGCTGGGCACACTTCATCCATATGTCTCTGCTCCCAAGTGACAGTGTTGTGAGCCTATGCAAATAAGCTCTTGTCAATACAAAGCTCTGTTCTTTGACATGCTCCTTTTCAAAGACTCCTCTAATAATGCTGTAACAAATGTGGAATACCTCCCAAGTTGGAAGTGCTTCCCAATCATCATCAAATACCAAGGAGATAGTGCCATCCCCTCTTCCTGCAACATCATACAAAGTGTGAGAGAAAATCTGCCCTTGTTCTCCAAGAAACAAACAAAGCAACAAGACATTGTGTTGCCTCCCCATACCTCCATCATACCAATCATGTGATGAAGACACAATGAATGATATGAGTATCATATCAACACCATGCATCCTTACTCTATGCTGCTCAATGATGCAAGTATCCAACCATCTTTTCCCCATCCTCCTACTCTTAGGAAGAGTGTTTTCCAAGTGATGGAAAAACTCTTTCAAGAGTAACCAGCACAGCCAAGCCTCTTGTTTCCCGGTATCATAGATCTGCAAGTACAAGTGATGGCCAAACTCCTTCAAGAGTAACCAGCGTAGCCAAGCCTCCTGCTACCCGGTATCATAGATCTGGAGGTAGCTCCCTAGCTCCTTGCTCATCATCCACATCCACGCAATCACTTGTGGATGCCTCTTTCTTCTCCTCATCCTGGTACTCCTCCCATGAGGGCTACCATCCTCCCAAATCAAATTCTTGTCTTTGCATTTCATGAGATTTTGAAATGTACTCTTCTCAAGGATCAATGAGACCCTATTAAGAATCAAATAGGTGGTAGGAAAAAACATCCCATCATGATGTGTATGGATCAAGGGATGTCCAACACAAGCATGAGAGATGTTATCCATCCTAAGATGTCCTCCATCTTCTATCTGCTCTTGTGAGAAGGGAAGAAAAGCATTGCATCCCATGGTGTGTCGAAGTGCATCTCCAATGAGATATCTCCTTGAGACTTCCATTTCATCCATAGTATTCCAAAACCAATGAGGTCTTGGATCTGAAAGTAGAAGTTCCTCTTTGAGCTGAGAAGAGCTCATTGAGAAAGTGTTATCTTGAAGGGAGAAAAGGTTTCTTACTCCAAGATTTCTACCATCAATATTCAAGGCTTCAAACACCAATCTCCAATGTGATGTAAAATCCAACAATGGCTCATGAGTATGATGGTTTTATTCCGTCTTGAGTGTTCCCATGTTGCACAGCGCAGCGCAACCAAGCTGCTCTAGAGTAACAATGAGATTTGACCCCTGGTCATGCAAAAGTAAATCTCCACATTGATAAAACGAATTTGATGCAACAATGGAATGTGGAAATCTTTTCATACCTTGATGTGCATTTGTAACTTCTTGTAGGGCTACAAGTGTTCCTTCCTCACAATTTTTGGCTACCCCAACTGTTGATGCATGTGGCTGCTTCTCCATGAGAGTGACAGTGTTATCACAAGCCTCCTCAAGAGGTGATGTGATCTCTTCTTTCTTTGCTATTTCTCCATCAAAGGTTTGGATCAACCCTTGAGTGAACTCTACAAAAGTCTCCACCCTTGCATGGCTCAAGTTGCTACACCACAAATCATAGGCTTCACCCTCCAAATGCAGCGCTGAGATTTCAACAGCTTCTTTACCTGTTACAGGATGTAGTAGGAAAAATGCCTCCAAATTTCTCACCCAAGTTCTTGCATTAGATGACCCATCAAAGGTAGACAACAAAAATCTATTGCCTTTGATTTCTTCTCTGCTACTTAGCCTATTCTCTTCCTTCAACTTGATGAAATGAGGAAAATATAGAGTCTCCCTGAAGGCTCTAGGTTGAGATCTATACTTAACAAGGTAATCACTGAGAATCTGATGATCCAAGTGTCTTCCATGCTCAATATCTTCTTCTTGATGAGAATAGGAAGTGCATGGTACTTCCTCTACTTTTTCTTCAATATTATTGACCTCAAAGGTGGATGCATTTCCTTTGGATCTGAAAATAGATGAGAATAAACTCATCTTTTTCACTGTTCTAATTTTCTTGGGCTTAGATTCACAGGGACCAGTGGATCTTTCATACATGGGAAGAGGTGACTTCCCAATGGTACACTGCAACTCTGAGCTCTTCATTCTAGATCCTCCACTGTTCCTTCCACTTTAATCCTGTCTAAGTTGACAGTAATCTTTGAAAGGCAATGCTGCTCTGAAGTCTTCCCCCTTGGACTGCCATTCTTGGAAATAATATCCAAAGGGTATATGATCATGCCGCCTCCCTTTCTCACTCGGTATTGGAGATAAGAATGTAGGCATTGTGATAATGTCCGCAGGCTGAGCCAGAACTATGCTTTGATACCACTGTAATATCCCATTTCAGGGATATCTCTAAAACACGACAAACTCCAAGAAGAGATGGTCTGGGAGGGAATTTATCGGATATTACGCCTCTGAAAGAGGATGAGATACAGAGGCTACCTATACCTTTCTATACTCTATCTATGGAGCTGCTTGAAGAATCCCACTCAAAAGCTCTGATACCACTGTAATATCCCGAAAATTGATTTCTCAGTAAATCATGCCTAAAAAACGCATTTTTCAGGAATTTTTGATTCATATATCATAAAAAAAATTTAAAAACACTCAAAAACCCATTCCAAATAATTCAGCAACCTTTACTCATCTTTTATGGGAAAAAAGGTGGGGAAAAGTGAGGATTTTGGCCCTAAAATGAGTGTATAAGAAAATCCGAATAAAATGAAGGGTCAAGGTTCTGTAATCTGTTATATTAGGTCAATAGGGATATTCATGTTGAATTTTAGCAAACAAAAAGGTGTTTTTCTAAGTTAAACAGTTCCTCCTTCCCGACTAGTCAAGAAAAACCTTGATTTCCCATGACTTTGAGTATGCAGAAATTTATTGAAGAAAAGGAAGCATATTTTATAAAGGTATAAGATGTAAAACAGTATGAAAAATCATATAACAAGTTTAGGAACATTTCATAGGCATTAAGCAAGGTTAAACAACAGTTTTACATAGAAAATCCCTCAAGATTGAGGTGTTGCAAGACAAGAGAATGACCCAGAAACCATTCATTGTTATTTCCAGGAGGATGAAGCTTATTTTTATTATATTATAGATCTGAAACTGATAAATACATGAAAACAGAGATCTATAATGGAACAAAATGCCCAAAGGGCTCTCTATTACATTCCCCTTGGGGATTTCAGCAATACATGAAAATGCCAAAGTAGCTAGGCAGCTACAGCAACTCTGGAACTAGAAATATATAGATAAGGCTGAATAATATGAAAATATCTGAAGTATACCTCCTCCAATGGATCTCCAAAGTGGAAGGCTGATCCTTACACTTGAGATCTCACCTCCAAGTCAATCTGCAAACCCTCACGACAGCTACACCATGAAAATAACTTAGTAACTAAGAGGGAATGCGTAGTAGAGGAATATAACCCTTTGGCCAAGTGCCAAGATCTGCAAATCAGCTCCAAAGTCTTCCAATATGATCCTCCAAGGGAAAGAAAGACTCTCCCTCTGAAAACAAGAGAAGGAAGAGGTGTCGTGACGACTCCATGGCAACACCCTACAACACAGTATTATGTTGTTGCAGCAATAACGCTGTCCTGGAGAATGATGCTGAAAAACTAATCTTGCTCGATCAGGCACTTGAAGTCCCCCGAGGCTAAGGGTGAGATCCCCGCACTAAGACACTCGGTGCACTAAATAGTGCTACAGACATTATAAACAGGCAGTGTACTAAAGAAGACAAATGTCTCACTCAACAATCAACAACTCAAGCCTGAATGAAATGAGGAGGCTCCTCCATATTTTATAACGTTGGTTTCCCTCCAAAACCCAACGTAGCCTTTCTCTCTCCTCCACATCCTCATCCTTATCCACATCCTCATCCTTATCTGCGCAGAAGCTTGCAGAAGCTTCTAGAGTGTACATAGGCCCCCTCCTCTACGTGGTGTTAGGCCCCCCCTTGACTCCCACTTAAGTCACAACGTTGTGCTACTAGGTGGATGTCTTATTTCACTTAAGTGACTTAGACCCTCTTCACTCACTTTTTATTTATTTACAAAATATAGACGGAAAACTAAACAAAATAGAATATTCCAATTAGTTGTCGCTAATTAGGAATATTACAATTTCACTGTAGTTGTTGATCCATTCCGTTTATAACATTGATTCCTTAATTTTTTGAATTCTTTCAGTTCGTAATATTATTCCCTTCAGTTTATTAAATCCAAATGTTGGGGTTTAAATATTAGTCATAGAGTTTAATACTAATGCATGGTCCAATATCACATTATAAAAAACACTGACTCAATACGAAAATCAACCATGGGAAACCATTGTTAATTAGCGTTATCCATAGTCGATCCATGTCATCCATGGTCAAATGTCACATTCTCACAAATATTGTCTCAATATGAAAATCACCCATGGCCAACCATGGTCATAGTTGGTCCAACGTCGCATTGTGACAACAATTGTATCAATGTTTAAATCAAGAATGGTAAACCATGTTTATTCCCCTCGGTTTATAATATTAATAATCATGTGACTTTATAAATCATTTTTATTTAAAAAATTTATTCCTAAGATTTATTATTCTCTTTATTAATCATGTGAGTTTCTCATTCATTTGTATTTAAAATATTTATTCCTAGCCTTTACTAATCTTTTTTCTTTTTTATATGGATCCCTTGGCCTTGTTGATCTCTTATGTTTTTAATATTTTTCCCTTGGGTTCCCCAATTCCTTTGGTTTATAACATTAAACCCTTGGGTTTATTAGTTCTTTTGGTTTATAATATTAATAATCCATTGTGTTTATTAATTAGTTGATTTTAAAATATTGATTCTTATGGTTTATTAATTTCTTAGGTTTTTGAGTTTAAAATATTTATTCTTAGGGCTTGTTACTCTCTTGTGTTTTTAATATTGTCGATCAATGTCATCCATGGTCAAATGTCACATTCTGACAAATATTGTCTCAATATGAAAATCACCCATGGCCAAACATGGTCATAGTTGGTCCAACGTCGCATTGTGACAACAATTGTGTCAATGTTTAAATAAAGCATGGTAAACCATGTTTATTCCCCTCGGTTTATAATATTAATAATCAAGGTGACTTTATCAATCATTTTTATTTAAAAAATTGATTCCTAAGATTTATTAATCTCTTTATTAATCATTTGAGTTTCTCATTCATTTGTATTTAAAATATTTATTCCTAGCCTTTACTAATCTTTTTTGTTTTTTATATGGATCCCTTGGCCTTGTTGATCTCTTATGTTTTTAATATTTTTCCCTTGGGTTCCCCAATTCTTTTGGTTTATTATATTAAACCTTTGGGTTTATTAGTTATTTTGGTTTATAATATTCATAATCCATTTTGTTTATTAATTAGTTGATTTTAAAATATTGATTCTTACGGTTTATTAATTTCTTCGGTTTTTTAGTTTAAAATATTTATTCTTAGGGTTTGTTACTCTCTTTTGTTTTTAATATTGATCCCTTGGCCTTAGTGATCCCTTAAGTTTTTAATAATTTTCCCTTGGGTTCACCAATTCCTTTGATTTATAATATTAAACTCTTGGGTTTATTATTTCTTTTGGTTTCTATTATTAATAATCCCTTGGGTTTATTAATCTCTTGAGTTTAAAATATTAAATACTATGATTTATTAAATTCTTAGGTTTTGGGTTTAAACTATTAATTATTAGGGTATATTAATCTCTTGAGTTTAAAATATTAATTCTTACGGTTTATTAATTTCTTGGTTTATAATACTAATATTTATCCCTTAGGTTTATAACATTTTTCCTTTGGGTTTATAATATTAAATGATTGTGTTTATTTGTTCCTTACCTTTATAATTTTATTAATTCCTTTTGTTTATAATATTACTTATTTTGGTTTACAACATTAATAATCCGTTGAGTCTATTAATCTCTTGAGTTTAAAATACTAATTCTTAGGGTTTATTAATTTCTTAGGTTTTGAGTTTCAAATATTAATTATTAGGGTTTATTAATCTCTTGTGTTTTTAATATTAATCCCTTGGTCTTATTCATTCCTTAGGTTTTTAATATTTATCTTTGGGCTCCCAAATTCCTTTGGTTTATAATATTAAACCCTTGGGTTTACTAGTTCTTTTGTTTTATAATATTAATAACCCCTTGGGTTTATTAATCTATTGAGTTTAAAATATCATTTCATAGGATTTTTTAATTTCTTAGGTTTTTGAGTTTAAAATATTAATTATTAGGTTTTATTAATCTCTATTGTTTTTAATATTGATCCCTTAGCCTTATTGATCCCTTAAATTTTTAATATTTGTCCCTTGGTTTCACCGATTCCTTTCATTTATAATATTAAATCCTTGGGTTTATTATTTCTTTTGGTTTATAATGTTAATCACCCCTTGGGTTTAGTAATCTCTTGATTTTAAAATATTAATCCTTAGGCTATATTAATTTCTTACATTTTTCAGTTTAAAATATTAATTCTTAGGGTTTATTAATCTCTATTACTCTTAATATTGATCCCTTAGGTTTATTATATTTATTCCTTGGGTTCCCTCATTCCTTTTTTTTATAATATTAAACTCTTGGGTTTATTAGTTCTTTTGGTTTATAATGTTAATAATTCCATTGGTTTATTAATATCTTAAGTTTAAAATATTGATTCTTATGGTTTATTAATTTATTAGATTTTTTAGTTTAAAATATCAATTCTTAGGGTTTTTTAATCTCTTGTGTTTTTAATATTGATCCCTTATGTTTTTAATATTTATCCATTTGGTTCACCAATTCCTTTGGTTTATAATATTTAAGCCTTAGATTTATTAGTTCTTTTGGTTCAATGTATTATTAATAATCTCTTGTGTTTATTAATATCTTGAGTTTAAAATATTAATTTTTAGGGTTTATAAATTTCTTAGGTTTTTTGCTTTTAAATATTATTTCATATGCTTTATTTTATTTTTTTTGTTAGTAAGAGGGAACGGCAACATCAGACATCTTTCACATGCGTGGCACGGGGTCCAACCCCCAACTACCACTATAACCTCTCAGGGAACCTCCCAACCTACAAGAGCAGAACCCGGATAAGACGAGACTTGAACTCATGACCTGCTTAACAACACAACCGCCTTAACAATGTGTCTATTGGCCACTAGACCATGCCCCTGCGGGCTATTTCATATGCTTTATTAATCTCTTGAGTTTAATATATTAATTTTTAGAGTTTATTACTTTCTTAGGCTTTTGGGTTTTAAGTATTATTTCTAAGGATTTTTTAATCTCTTCAAATTAAATTATTTATTCTTAGGTTATTTTTATTTCTTGGTTTATAATATTAATATTTATCCTTTGCTTGACCAATTACTTGGGTTTATAATACTAAACCCTTGGGTTTATTAGTTATTTTGGTGTAAAATATTAATAATCCCTTGGGATATTCGTAAGAGTTAAAAACTTATTATAATATTAATAAATATTATTATTATGTTATTTTTTAATTATATTATAGTTTGAGTTAAAACTATTAATGTATTGAAATAATTTAATAATATATTATTATTATATATTTTATTATTGAATAATATATATATATAGAGAGAGAGAGAGAGAAAGTTAATATTATTAATATATTATAAATAAATATATAAAATCTATTGGTAATTATAATCATAAATATATAATCTTTATTTTGGTAAAATACATACTGTGGATTATGGATATAGGCTTATTGACTTATATCAATCACATTGGTGAATATGGTTGTTAATCTATTTCATATACTAACATAAATATCTAATACTTCATAAAAACAAATAGAAATGATATCACATATTTAATAAATATATGATACTTTCATAAAAACAAATACAAATGATATCACATAAAAATACCATGCCTCACCTAATCTATGAATCTGAATACCATATTTGGAACTACATCGGTCAAATGCTTGACCTAATCTATGAATCTCAACACCATGTTTGGAGCTATAAATATCAAACGTGAAATTGTTATCTTAAACAAAGGCATTTGATGATATGAGGTTATATTTATATATATTCCAGCCGTGCCATGTGGTATCCACCACCACTCTCTCGAACTTATTTATCCCCATCTCTGAAGCTTTTTCCAAGTTGATGCACATGTAATGAACCACGCAAGGAATATTGTCTTCGTTGGGCAAAGAATATCTTGGCTGCCCTCCAGGGAATCCTGTGAATGGCAGCATTGCGAACATTTTCGGAAATTTAGAGTGGGGATCACCCTCGTTCTTCAGAATGCAAAGCATCTTCTGCAATTCAGGCTCTTTGTAAAACTGTTCACTATATTCCTCTGCAAGTGGTAGTGGCGTCCATCCTTGCTTTGCCAGTGTCTGTAACATCCATGATTTCTTCTCCGATTCATTCTTTTTAGGGTTGAATTCAGTAAATGCAACTTTGGGGAAAAACTGAAAGTACGAATGGCGGATGATGGACCACAGATAGGAGAGGTCAGCAAAACATGTCTCTCGTAGATTACAGCACGTTCCCACCTCCCACCTCCATGTCAATCGATCAGATCTCGAATAACGGATTTGTTCTTGAACCGTGCGTCAAACCCTAAGTTCCTTCCTTTGCCTATGCGTGAATATGAATTTGCTTTTATGCTCCGCTCAAGTTGTGATTTATACTTAATTGTGGGCCGACCATCTTAACGACTCTGTCAGCTCTTTGAAATTTAAGTTATGGAAAGTAATAGTATTAGATATTCAAAAAATTATTTGCTAGAGATGTATATCTTGTTTTTCTTTGCTTAATCGTGTTTTAAAATTAAAATATATATTATATAATTTAATTGGAAAAAGTATTTGCTATTATGGATCATGTAGATAGGTGTAGTCTTTTTTGTTTTAGTCTAACTAAACTGTTTTTTTGTCCTGAAAATTATGGATATTCTTATAAGATTTTAAGAAAATATGGTAGGGATTTTTGTAAATCCAAGTTATAGCTATCAAACTTCAATAATTTGGGTGTTCTAAAGGTTTTTGACGGTATTGAACCTATTTCCACCATCAAAAACATGATTCAAATCCTGCTATTGCAAGATTTCTTAAAAAAAAATGTTAGGATTCTAACCAATTTTGATGGTCAGGGCAATTCCTCCCCCTCCGTAAACAGCGCCCTTGTTTTTCTTTGTTGAATCATTTTTTAAAATTAAAAAATATATATTATATAATTTAATTTTAAAACTCGGTAAGTGAAATATGAAATTGATGTATCCAACGATTCAAAATTAAAAAATATATATTATATAATTTAATTTTAAAAAATATATATTATATAATTTAATTTTCAAATTGGTAAAGTGGAGTATGAAATTGTTGTATCACATTTTCTTAAAGGATGATTTGATTGTTTATTTAAAATTGATAAAAATGTTTTTTTTTTTTTTAAATGTGTTTTTCTCGAAGTTTATTTAAAGAAAACTGAAATATATTCATAATTTTTTTTAAGTAAATTATATTTTTTAATTAAAAATATAAGGGTTATTAAAAAAATGTATTTTTAATTGAATAATATATATTATTATAACATTTTTATTATTATTATTATTAAAATAATAATTATTTATGAAAAAATTATAATTTATTGTTTAGAAATAGTAATTTAATTTGAGATGATTGTGTTATGAAGTGTTTTCTAAGTTTTGAAATTCAAAATTCAAATTCGGTTATATCAAGCCTCGTATATATAGTAATTATATATTAGGGATGGTGACAAGGGTTGATCTAAAGGTATCCACCGTCACACGGTCATATTGGCGCCCCGCATTGAGTGCATAAGGTTAGGGCACTATCTATTGGTTTTCGCTGCTGCAGCCCCGTTTCGTTATCGGCTGCCTCCACAGACACGAGCCGCACTTCCTATTTTTTGTTTGGGCGTTGTCGTGGGTTTACCTGATCGATATTGACCGTTACACTACTAAACTACCCTACCTATAGTGATGGTAGCAGATCTTGTCAATTATACCTCAAATCCATTTGAGGGGGTGTCGATCTCGACCACCTCCCCACTGCATCTTCCTCTAGCCTCCGCTTCGCTAGCACATAGGTTCCCATCTTCCTCGACAGGTGGACCTAGGTTTCCCATGTGCCCTAACCTCCCATTTGACAGATCTTTCTTTCTGGATTATCCTCTTTCATCAGAATCACCTCCATATTCCTTGTTGGACTACATTCCTTCATTTTCTAAGCTCCCTCTGGCATCTTTGAACCCTCTTTCCCCAATGTCTGTCCATTTTATTTCCTCATGTCTTCAATCCTCCACTCCTACCCTATCTAATATATCCTCTATTACATCTGGGGCATTGGCTATCATCCCATCCTGCCACCCCTCCAAATCATCCAAAGACCGCCATTCATTCATCTGTAGAGCTATCATACAGGCTGGGCCAGGTGAGGCTGAAGGTCATCAGAAAACACTCGATCAGGTTCTTAAAGCATAAGCATCCCTCCCCAGTGTTTCCCTGTGAAGATTTTTTCTTTCAATTGTCACAGAATGGAAAGCTCCGCCAAAAAACTTGCCCTTAGACAGTTAATTGATTCATTCGAGGTTGATTTTATTTTCCTACAAGAAACCCTGGGCTCTGCAGACTCAATTACTCATGCTCTCCAGGCCATTAGACTTGATTTGACCTTCCATGCTCTGGATGCTCATGGCCAATCTTGGCCCATAGTTCTGGGCATCAATCCCCACTCTATCATTTGTCACAATATTTGGGGGGAGACGAATTCATTGGGTCTGATATTTTATCTATAGACCTTGGTCGATAATTCCACCTTATGAACATATATGGCCCCTGTAATGACTGAATTAGATTTTCAAAGAATTTTCTCAATATTTCCCTCCTTGACTCAGAGAACCTCATATTAGGAGGAGATATGGACTTTTTTCTTAGTCTGGCAGAATCTTGGGGACACTTTGCCCAGATCGACCCTACATTCGACACCATTGGGGTTATGCTCGAAGATCACAGATTAGTGGATATCCCTACCCCTCGGCTTCAATTAGCATGGCACAACAGAAGAGTAGGGTTGGCCTCTTTGGCTAGGATATTGGAAAGGTTTCTAATTCATGAGGCTATTGTGCATAACACTTTTGTGCTAAGAAAATGGGTATTCTTTGGCAGCCTTTCTGATCACTCCCCATATATTTGGAACTTGCACGAGAGCGTCAGAATCCCAAATCCCCATTCAAACTCAATGGAACCTGGCTCAATGATTTGAACTACATTGCCCTGATATCCCTCTAATGGACTACTCACCCTAGCCCTCCTCAGCTTGATCCCTTGGCCTCATTCGCATTCAAGATGAAATAATTCAAGAGGCTCACTATCACATGAGAAATGGAAAAGAGGATCAAGGATGAACAACCATTGACATCCATCGAATCAAAGCTTTCCTCCATTAGTTATTTACCATACCAAGGCTTCTCATATGTTGAATCTAAAGCCCACATTTCTCATCTGGAATCTGAACATACTAGGATTCTAAAGGACCAAGAAGTGACTTGGTGACTCCGGAGTTGGGCTATTTGGCTATAGGCTGGTGATGAGAATACCAAATTCTTCCATCATTTCGCTAATGGAAGAAAGGCCATTAATACAATCTAGCATATGGAAGATGAAGAGGGGAACCATGCTCATACATTTCATCAATTGGCTAATATGGTTGTCTCTCATTTTAGAAATCTCTATAAAGCTCCTCAGATAGCTACTCTTCCTAAGGTCATCAAGGTGGCTAGATTATTTCCTCGATTTGTAGAGCCACATGAGGATACATCCCTAACTGACCCTGTCTCGATGAAGCAACTCCAGGATACTCTCAAATGGTTCAAGAAAGATAAAATTCCTGGACCTGATGGATGGCCCATTGAATTCTGTCTAGCTTTTTTCGAAACTCTAGGACAGGACATCCTCAATGTTGTGGAACACTATAGACAGACAGGTCGATTATATGATGCTTTCAACTCTACCTTTGTTGCTCTTATCCCAATACCAGACTCCCCTTGCTCTTTTTCTGATTACAGACCCATATCCTTATGTAATTTATTATACAAAATCATTTCCAAGATCATAGCCAATAGGTTCAAGCCCATTCTCTCTTCTCATATATCACCGGAAGAGTTTTCTTTCCTTCACCACTGTCAGATACATGAGGCCATCGATACTGCATAAGAGGCTTTACACTCCATTAAGCAAAAGAACATTAAATGCATTATAATTAAAATTGATTTGGCAAACGCTTTTGACCACTCTAATTGGCTATACATTCGCATGCTCCTTAAACACCTCAGGTCCCCCCTACTCTTCATCAATTGGATCATGTACTGCATCACTAATGTTTCCTTTAGTGTGTTATCCCTTTGTAATTTTAGTAGATTGGCAAGACTAAAGCTTCAGAGACAACATTATGAACCACTTTGGGATTCTAGGATCTAGCCCTCCCAAATCTAGAGAGGGATCTCTCTAATAAGTGCAAAGATTGATTTATCTTCAAGGTTTTTAGTATGATATTAGGCTAGTTATTAAGAAAAGGGTTTTTTTTGTTTGTTTGGATGGTTAAGCATGATTTTTAATTCAGTGGAAAGTCCTAAAAATGAAATATTTTCAAAGGGGTGAAGGTGTAAACAATCAGAACAAGATTTAGCTGATAGGATACATATGAAACAACACTTAATCCATTGGGCTATGGAGTCATAAAAGGGTTTAATTGCGCAAAAATTTCAAGAGTGATCCGAGGGGCAAGTCATCTATATCAAAAGATCTTTTTAGATTAAATGATGGAATGGAACATTAAAAGTGTTGAGAAGGTGGAAAAATCCAATAATTTCAACAAGGATTTATCAAATTTCCAAACAAGAAAAGCCTTTTTAAGCAACTGTTTGAAACCAACCAAAGGACAGGGCTAACCATAAATTTTTTTGGACAAGCTTGTATTAAAGCTACCTTATCAGACAAACAATCCAGCAATCCACATGACTACTTTTAGAAGGGATGAAAACAGATAAGAAAACAAAGAGCAGCTTAAGATCAAGCAAGATACAATAAAATATAAACCTGCTTTAGCATACTCTTAGGGAAACCTTCAAAATAACCTTTGGAGAAAGAAACTAGAAGACAGGGCAAACCATAAACTTTTCCAGTCTAACTCTACTCAGCACATAATGAAAATATCATTCAAGAATTTCCTTTCAAGTTTTGCACATCAAGACAGGAAAAAACCAACATTCCTTGATAATGTTTATACTTAACTTAAGTCATTCTTAAATACACAATTGGAGGAAAACATCAAGATAAATCTTATCAGTTAGAGAAGGGTATTGTAAACAATAAATCCTAACTCTATGTTTTTTGTTCTTTATCAGAGAAAAGTGAACAAAATGGCATATGTGAAAGGAAAACAATAACACAGTAAGAAGTACTTCACCAATGATATAGACCAAGACCCCAAAAACTAGCTTGTATATTGATGTAAATCCAGTTACATACTTCAATTCCAATGTTTCAGTACATCAATCATCTTCTCTTCTCAGCCTAACTTCTTTGATCACAAAAAAAAGCTTCAAGAGCCTCTAAAAAATATTTACATGTAGAAAGTTTCGAGCACAAGTATTACATCAAAGTTCAGCAACCAACCTATATCTCATCTTCTTCAGAAGTATTTATAGAAGAAATGAGGAGGTGGAATAAAATAAAATATCTCTAGTTCAATTAATACAAGTTAAATGTTTCTCAGCCTTTGAGGGGCTCAAAGGAGAATTTTTCTGATATTTATCTATATTATTTGGTTTTCATTAAGTATTTTTAGCCACTAAGCAATTTCTGTTGACTTAAAAACTCCTTAAGTAGGTTTACAATAACTCTGGCTGCTTTAAGCAAAATATCAATGACTAAGGCAATAACTATGCCTTCTTTTGATTCATTGATACTGTAGGTGCCACTTTGGTAGTTGGAGAGGATTCAATTAGCCTCTGATGTGGCAGTGGAGGCTTCTCAAACTAATAGGTCTCATTGTTTTCCCTAAAACACTGTTAATTTGATTTTGATCTATGTTTTAGGCCTGATTAAGTTTAATCTTTGTCTTCCGGTCTTCATATTATCTTTAACTGTGTGGATTAGGCCTTTGATAGTAAAATTTATGCTTTAATCCCTCAGAAATGTGTTAAAACCTTTAATTCTTCATCTCTGTTGTGATTCCATACTTTGACACTGATACTCTTTGTATAATTAAGGTTCACTGTGTTTTTTCTATTTTGCAGGCATGCAGAGGGCTTTACGACTTCACAAATGCTCATGAGGCATGGAGAAATAATTACTGGAACCCTATAAAATTCTTTTTATGTGAATAATTGGCTTAGGGATCGTCATCCCTGGCCATTCATTTCTTTCAAAAATAATGGAAAAACCTTAAAAACCTGCAAAAAAAAAAAAAAAAGTTATGAAAAATTTGATGAAAATAGATTTAGATAGCTTCTGGGCATGAGATTAAATCGTGACCATTGCATGAAATCATCCAACGGTCGGGATTGCTTGCTAAGGTCAAAAGGGGAGGCGATTGGGTGAATGGGGGTTAGATTAAGTCTGGGCTGTTGATCTGGGTTGATCAATGGCTGAGATAAATCAGGAGTTTTATAATGCGAAGGGGAAAAGTTATAATGGAAAGGAGGAAAACATAGGAAAAAAGGGAAAAGGTATTTATGGAAGCGAAAAATAGGGCTAAATGAAGTTTGGGGTTGCAGAGAGAATAAGAACCGTTGATCTAGGATGATCAAGAGCCAGGATTCCTTGAATGAAGTGCTTGGGGGTTTGGATGATGGGAAAATGAATGGGGGAAAGGATTTAATTAGAACCGTCGATCTTCAGAGATCAACGGTGGAGAAGGATTGGTGAATTGTTCGGGGAGAAAAATCAAAGGGCGAAGACTTGGAGGTAAAACATAATCAGAGCCGTTGGATAGAAACAATGGACGGTAGAGATTAAAAGGTGAAAAATTTAATGCAGTGGGGAAAGGTGGTTTCGGCTGAAAAAACCGCTGGTCTCGCGCTATTCCAAAGTGGTTTTAGAATTTTTCCAAAACAACGCGATATGGGTCTGCACTTGACACGTGTCTTTTTAAAACCACCCATATCGCGTAAATTTTTGGCATTAAATTTCAGGCTTGAAATCACGCGATATGGAGTTTCAGCCATCGGATGAAAGGCGGAGAGATCCGACGGTGGGAATGAGAGTGAGAAGGGGTAAAATGCATGGGCAGAGATGGTGGATAGGGTCAAGGGTGGTTTAGATCTAGACCGTTAGATCTGGCAAATGGACGGTCGAGATCTGTTGATGGGGAAGGTAGGTCCTAAAGGAGTTAGGCCTATCAGATCATATCTGGACCGTTAGATCTTAAGAATGAACGACCCAAATGTAATCTCGGGGTAATGAAAACAATGTGAGACGGGGAGTCGGGTAGAGATCGGGTGCAATAAGGATCGTTGATCTGCAAATATCAACGACAGATCTTCACTGAGAAGTTGAACTGTCAGGTTTATGAAATAACAAAGGAAGGTCAGGCTTGATCTGGACCATTATATTTTTAGAATGGACGGCCCAGATTTGATCACATGATCGTAAATCGGAGGAGGAAAGGGGAAGACACAAAGGGAAATTTGCGATGCAATGTAATGCTGGCTGTCGGATCTGGGAGTAGATCAACAGTCAATATTCAATCGGAGGGGTAAAGGAGGAAATTTGTGGGCAGAGTGCGAAGAAATCTTAGCCGTTGGTTCTTGTGGATTTGATGGCTAAGATTCAATTGGGGGAATTGGCATCGGAGAAGGGAAAGGACTTTTCGATTGGCGATGGGAAGAACTTGTGATTGCAATTAGCCGATGGTCGTTGATCTGTAAAGTCTAACGGCCGAGATTTGTTTAAAAACACATCGTTAGGTTTTATAAAAAACAAAGGAAAAAGGTTCGGGAAAGGTTTTTTATATTTTTTTAGTGCCCGATTGCGGGGCTCTTGGTTACGTGAAGAAGGAAAAGGGATCGGGGGTTTAAAAGAAAAGGGCCTATCACAATCAAAATTTTCAAAAGTAAAAGGTAATAAGGAAAATAGAAAACCCTGATTGCGATTGCGTGATAGGGGCTTAACTAAGGGTTACAACTCTAGTTTTATGCAGAAAAAAAAGGAGCTAGGGCTAAAGCCAAAGGGGCTTAAGGCCTTAGTGCAAAAATACTGTTTTTTTTAGGACTTTTGAAGGATTTTTTGAGGATTTTCAAAGTTCCGATAAGGTTAAAAAAGGAGTTTTAAACCTTATCAAAGTGAATTTATGAAGGGAATGAAGGAAAATGGAGGAATTTTATGAAGAAAAAGGGAATGAAAATGGTGTTATTAATGAATGGAAGGAGGGGTAAAATGAAGGGGAAAATGGGTTTTTTGAGCAGTCTTTCTCCTTTCAAATAGCATATTTTTCAGGATTATGAGGGAAACAACAATAAATATTAGCTAAAGGATTAGTTATCTTCATAAGACTTTAAGAACTAGCAATTTGGTCATAACATTGTTTCTTAAAAGCTTAAAAAATTATCTAGACACGATTTGATATGAAAAATGTTTATAGGTGGTTAACAGTGACTCCACATGGGGATGTCACCTTCTTGAAGGTGTCAAGAACTTCATACATGTCTCCTCTGGAAGCTGACCAATGCCTTATCCATTGGGCTACAACTTTCTTTACTTGGCTGATCTTCTTTTCTCTGACAATGTTAGCAGCCATTAAAAACAATGAAATTCTATCATAACAAGCTTTCTACTTACCCAATCCTAATGATCTAACATTTTTTCTTCTTTCAGAGTGCATTTGGATTGGCAAATTTTTTTTAGAAAACATTTTATTCTTTTGAAAAAACATAAAACTAGTCTATTTCTACCCTTATTTCTCCATGAACTCAGATTAAGCAGTTGAGTTCTACCTAACTACTATATGTCAGGATTAGATTGTCTGAGAGATTTTTATTCACTAAATTTCAAAACAAAAAATTAAAAGTAGTCAAGCCAAGATTAAGGAGTTTGACTTGATGCATATCTATGGCATAAAAAAAAGCTGCACATAGACTAAAATTTGTATAAAGTAAAGAAAAATGGTGAAGGCTTAAGATCTGAAAGTTTAAGAACATCCTTCTCTTTTCTTCAGCTTTGTTTTTTAGGCTTGTTTGAGCTGTTCTCTCTTTGTTCTAAGTTTTAGGCATATTAGAACTAGTTCTTCTATTCTTGGCTCAAGATTTGATCTAATTAAAGCCATTCATCTTTTGAAATTCATAGGTTCAGATTTTCAGCTTGTTTGAACCTTTAGTTTTCTATCCTAATCTACCTTACTGATAAGCCAACATTATGCTGTTTGGCTGATCTATTTCACTAACCTATTAGCAGTAAATTGAAAACTAATTAGTCATATTAGGCTGTATGACTAACTAACAGTGTATTTTTTAGGAGTGGCATTTGAGCTTGCACACTTTCAGATTTGTTTCTCTTTTTTGGTATGGGGTTGTACCTTTCTTGTTTTTTACAATCTGCCCTCTTTTTTGTATTTTTTCATATTCTAACTTTGAATGCAATGATGGATATGATATTCACAATGAGAAAAAATAAAAAGGCTTCCAAACTCATAAGGTTAGGAAAAATAATGTTTGAACATCTTGCCATTGACAAGACCCCCAAAACGTTTAGCTCCATTTAAGGCTTGCAGAAAATAAGCATTGTTACCAGCAATAGAATGAATGAGATAGGGACCAAGCCATAAATTATCAAATTTCCCATGCTTTCCCTTATATTCTCTCCTTGAATCTCACTTTAAAAAAATTTCACCAATGTTGAAATCACTGGCCTTTGTCCTTTTATCAAAAAGCTTCTTGATGCTTTCTTTCTTTTGTAATGCTCTGTTGTAGACTTCCTCTCTGGTTTGCTGAAGATGTATGGTCTGATTAATTCTTCTGATCATGTCATTTTCTTCAGACTGTACTTCTTGAATCAGCTTCATGACTGGCACTCCTAGGCTGGTTGGAAAAATTGCATCTACTCCATAAACAAGCTGGTAGGGTGACATTCCAATTGATATTTTAAGTGTTAATCTGTCAGCCCATAATGCATGTACTAGCTTTGTGTGCCAAGATTTCTTATTTTCCTCCAATAACTTCTTGATTATGTTCACCAAACTTTTTTTTGAGGATTCTACCAGCCCATTACCTAGAGGGTAATAAGCAGTAGAATGTCCCAATGTAATCTGATATTTGTAACATAATTCAACCATATTTTTGGATCAAAATGCAACAACATTATCAATGATAATATTCCTAGGACAACCAAATCTAGATAGGATATGAGTTTCAAGAAATTTTATGATGACAAATTCATTGGCTTGCCTAGAAGGGATGGCTTCTATCCATTTGGTAAAGTAGTCTGTTGCAGTGAGAATCCATCTATGTTGGGCAGATGATGGTGGATGGATTTCCCCTATGAAGTCTAGTCCCCACTGTTGAAAAGGAGCTTCAACAGTGATTGGATGCAAAGGTAGGGGAAGCAATTTTCTTTTGCCTTCAAAGAGTTGGAATTTATGATAGGCAATAATCATTTTATGGACATCATGAAAGAGGGTGGGCCAATAGTAACCAGCTCTAAGGATTTTGTTGGTAGTTGTCTTCCAATAGAGGTGGCCTCCACATTCTCCTTCATGGAACTCATGCTTGATTTTCTCTGCATCATTCTTAGGAAAACATTTAAGCAATAACCCACTAGCATTTTTCCAATATAGACATTTATCTAAAATGTAGTAGTTAACAACTTTTAACTTTAAAAATCTTGCCTTTGTCTTAGAAAAACTAGGAGGTGTATTCAAATTTAGCAAAACATATAAAATATCAGCATACCAAGATGAATTCAAAAAATTATCTTCAACAATGGGAGATGGCAATTCTTCTTGTTCATCTAATGCATTTATCATGTTTATATCAAGAGCTTAAAAATTAGACTCAGCCATTAATCTTGCTAGTCCTTGGCCTTTAATGAGCTTAGTGGGTTTGATTTCTAAATCATATTCAAGTATCACAACTATCCACTTTCCTCTCTTTCCATCTGGGTCATGTGTTAGAATGTCTTTTACAACTGAATTCGGGACAAAGGCAATGATGTGGGAGTGTAAAATGTAAACTCTGAAGTCTTTTAAGGCTTTGACTAAGGAAAAGGCTTGTTTTTCTATGATGTTGTACTTCAAAGGAGAATCTCTCAATGCCTTACTAAAAAATGCAATTGGCTGCTCTTGTCCCTGTGGATTTTTCTACAATACGACAGCAGCCACTGTATGTTCTGATGCAAACAAAAAAATGAAAAAAATATTTTGAAAAATCAGGACTTATAAGAACTGGTGTTTTGGTTAATGCTTGTTTTACCATCTCAAAAGATTTCTTTGCTTCCAAGGTCCATTTAACTCCTTGTTCCTTTTTCAGCATGTTTGTTATGTTTCTAAGGCTTTCAACTAAGTTGGGTATGAACCTTCTCAATAAATTAATCTTTCCAATGAAATATTGTAGTTCTTTGATGTTTCTAGGATGAGTGATTTGCAATATACCCTCAATCCTTTTTGGTTCTATCTTTATCCCTTCTTCTGATATGATGTGTCCAAGTAGTTTACCCTCTTGGAGACCAAACATTGTTTTCTTCGGATATAAAGATAACCCAAATTTTCTGCATTTCTCAAAGACTATTCTCAAGTGTTCTAGGTATTATTCATCTGTTTTGGAAAAAAAAGCGATATCATCCAGATAAATATTGATGAAGTAGCCTAATTCTTCCAAGAATGCAATATCCATGGCTCTCTGAAATGTAGCACCAACATTCATTAAACCAAAGGGCATTTTCACATACATAAAAGTTCCCCAAGGTGTAGTAAAGGTTGTTTTGAGTTGATCATCAGGATGTACTAAAATCTGATTGTATCATGAGAAGCCATCTAGCAAAGAAATTCTTTTAGAACCAACTTCCCTTTGTAAAATATGATCCATCTTGGGTAAAGGGTAGTTTTCCTTTAATGAATCTTTGTTTAAGTTCCTAAAGTCAATACAAAGCCTTATTTCTCCTGTTTTCTTCCTAACTGACACTATATTAGACACCCACTCTGAATATCTAATAGGGACAATAATTCCAGCTTCATACATTTTCTTGATTTCCTTCTCAACCAAAGGTAATTAAACAGGGTTGATTCTGCGCAATTTTTTTTAAAGGGCTTTTGATTTTCTTTGAGGGGTATCTTGTGCTGAATTATTTCTATGTTATAGAACTTTATATCCTCATAAATCCATGCAAAAACATCAGAAATTTCCTTAAACAACTCTATGTATTTCAGCTTGATGTGAGCTGGCAAAGTTTTAGACAGTTTGATCATTTTTTGTTTTAGATCACTGCCTATGTTACACTCTTCTACTTCAGTTTCAACAGGCTATAGCTTTGGTTTCTTGGAAACATCATTGAAATCAAACAACTCTTCTAATGGGACCAGACATTTTTGCAAACTTTGAGTGCTAGATTGCAGTGTTTCTAAGTCATTTTTTCCTAAATATGCACTAATTTCTGTGTTATGTTCAGATTTATTAGCTAACAGATTTATAACAACAATCTCTAGAGAATTTACTTCTTCGTCAAGTAAATTTTCTTCAATAGAATAGTCATCTTCATAATCTGAATATGAACTTGGTAGTTCAAATTCATTTATGGACTGTAGGAAGTCTTCTATTTGTTTGTCTCCATCAAACACTTGCCAATATTTCTCATTATCAGGGATAGCTGGTCTAAATTTGATTTGGGTAGTGCATTGTTTGGTTTCATAAGGTGTTAAACATGTTCTAGAAACAAAAGCTAAACTATGGGCAAGGATATTTTGGTCTCAAGGGACAAAGATAAGTTGGGATTCATCAAATGTTCTTAGTAAGTCCATGACATCATTTCTATAAACTCTAAGTCTGGGGTGTTTGGCGCTATATTCCCCATTCACTTGCCTGACGATCAAATCTGAATCCCTATGAACTTTTATCCTTTTGGCTCCTAATTTCTTCAATAAGTGTAGGCCTAAAAGGAGGAATTCATACTCAGCTATGTTATTTGAACATTGAAAATTTAATCTGTAGGAATGCCCTTCAGTGTGATTATTTTCAGTGTTATGTATCCAAATTCCTGCACCTGCATTGTTCTTATTGCAAGATCCATCAAAATTCATACTCCAAAGAGGACTAGCTTCAGAATTACTAGTTTGGTTACTATCCTCTTTATCTTGTGTGTTTTCATCTTGTTCTTGACAGTCAGTATTGTGTTGAAATTGTTCTAGTTCCTCATGTTTTTCATTAATTTGAGGATTCTTCTCTTTGTTCTCAAAGTTAACAAGTAATGGATAACTGTTTTGTAGCTCAAGACCCGTGACTAGTTTACAATGACTTTGACACATTGTTTTGACCCTTCTGTTATGTCTCCTTCCTTTTCTACTTTTTCCACTACGTTATAGTAAGGAGTGGCCACTAAATCAATTAAGGTTTCCTGCTCATTAAGTATTTCATCATTAAAAAGAATAAATGAGTCGAGGCCTGTATGTACAGAATAAAGAGGAGATTTTTGTGGTCTATCTTGGCTACTAACCATGTATTGCATATGAGTTTCCCTATAAAGTCCTCTTATTTGATTAAAAAAAGGTATGGTAGCATATGTCATATCCATTTGCATTGTTCCTTGTAACTTAGCTCCCCAATATCTTGAAAACAACATAACATACTTTGGGGGTACATCAGCCACTACAATATCCATTACTAAACACTTGGCTGGAATTTGTGCTAAGTTTACACAAAGGTCTTTGATCAAACCTAGGCATTTCACTCTACTGGAGTCAAAGGAGTATAGATATCTGTATGGTCTGGTAATTTCAAGGCCTAGGCTCTCCATTACTTATTTTGGAATTAAGTTATAAGAGGCCCCTGAGTCATGCATAGCGTTGTGTAAAATTGTGTCATGAATATTCAAACTAACATAAAAAGGAGGATCTGGTCCTTCTCGGTATCTTCCTTCAATCTTAGGACCAAATAAAAGCTCTGGTTGGTCATCATTAAGATTGGCAGTGTCATTATTTTTTGTTATGTTAAAAGCCTTTAAAATTTGTGATCTATATACATCTTGGGTGGCTAATTTAGTAAGAGGAACATAGATTTTTATTTTGGAAATTTCCTGCTCCAAACTAAAAGGCAGCTGATTTTTTACAATGCTTGTTTTAGCCTTATTAACCACCATTTTCTCAGCAAAATCAGCTTGTTGATTTCCTCTATTTACATTGGTCAAAATTGTTTTAGTAGGAACATTAGCTAAGGTCCTAAGGTTTGCACTCTGTTTTTTATTAATTTGAGTGCCTTTCTTTTTGTTTTTATCAGAATTTATAGCCACTATTTTGTCTTTCTGTTTTTCAACTTTGGTTTTGTTCTCAGGGATTTTTTTTGCAGGATTTACAAAGGTTTTAGTTTTGGGAGTTTACAGATTCTTTTTACTCCTAAGGTCATACTCTTTTGGAGTTTCTATGATGACATTTTCAAGCTCTTGATAAAAATATTCATCTTCTAGTCTTCTATCATCATAGGGTGTGTATAGACCTTGTTTCCTATTGTAATGAACTTCAAAATCATCATTGTCTACTCCCAACATGTTTATTTCATCTTCCTTTGTTTGTTCAATTGTTTCTTCAACCTCACTTACATAGTTTTGATTAAAAGGAGGTGTAATCTATTGATCATCCTCCCTTGGTCTGTTTTGAGGCTCTTTTCTCCTAAAATTCTGATTTTCATTTCTATTTTGAGGAGATGATTGGTTTTTATTAACTTGTGCTCTCTCAAGTATGCTCATCTTTTTCAGCATCTCCTCCATCATTCCTTCCATCTTTGAGCTATATGTGGAAGGTGTAGATTCCTCTCTAAAGGAAACTTTCTTCTCATTCTTCATTCTTGCTCTTTTCTCCATTAAATTAACTTCCACAGCAAGAGCTCCTTTTTTCATATCTTCTAGAGTCATAGGGTCTCTTTCTCTTAGCTGATAGGCCATTTTAGGATCAAATCCTTCAGGAAACTTGTTTAAAGCTGAGCCTTGTGGGGGTTTCAGATCTAGGGGTAGTGAATTATACACACTATTGAACCTATTGCAATAAGCTTGAACACTTTCCCTAGGGTTTCTTTGGAGATTCTTGTAGTCTGAAAGTATTTGGAGAGGATTTTTCTTAACTTCCCATTTTTTAATAATAACTGATGGAAGGCTTGGAGGTCATTAATACTGTGAGGGGTTAAGCCTTTGAACCATTTTCTTGCTTCTCCCCTTAAACTTTGAGCAAATAATCTAAGTTTGAAATTTTCATCATCAATCTCATTTATGTCAAAGTAGTCATTCATCTTGTCCACATGTTGTGAAGTAGTAGTAGCACCACTAGCATCAAAAAAAGGTATCTTGGACTGATATTCCTATGGAAGATTTGCTAAAGGTAATGGAAGGACCAAGGGAGCATGCCATGTTGCCATGATAGGAGGTAGAGGTGGATTTACAAGGGGTGGATTAACAATAGGGAAAGTGGGTTGAAGCGGAGTGTTTTGGACAATGGATGTATGAGGAACAGAAGTGGATGGACCAGCAAGAGACAGTTGAGCTGATATTGGATGAGAGAAACCAAAATTATGAAGGAAATGTAAATCAGGTGGAGTAGTTTCTCTGCTACCAGGATGTTCACTTCTATCTTGGGATGAAAGTGAAGGCTCTAAATCTATCTGATCTGTATCATCAAGTAACCTAGTTCAGAATGGATTTCTTAAGTCAACTTGTGGTTCTTATAGAGCTGCAAGGTTTTTAGGAATAGAATTAGCTCTATGGAAGGGTCTAACAATAGTTGAAGATTTGGCCTTAGGAGACTTCCTAAGTATTCTTTTAGGGTTATCAACTATCTCAAGAAGGTTTGTGTTAGGATAAGCTCTAGTATGAATCCTTCTAGGAGCCACTATGCTATGTTTTTCAGACCTAACTTACAAGAAAATTTTAACCAAATATGACAATCTTTAAGAGGCTAACTGATCTTTAAAAAAGAAAAATTTGATATTTAAAGTCTTCTTAACTGAGTTTAAATGATGTTATGATGATAATGGGTTTCCCAGTGGAGTCTTAAGGTCTGTTTAGGATTGTGGAGTCACCAGGTGGAAATGTTTAGCTCTTTTGGAGGTAAAAGGTTTTTTGGTTCACCACCATGTTTATTTGGAACCAATTTGAAATATTTTTGGGTTTTCTGAGTTATTTCAGTCCTATGGGTTCTATGAGTGTCCTAAATATGTTTCAACACTTAGCTACGGTGATGAGACAAAGAAATTTTACTCTTATGGCTAAGCTAGATGATTCCTGCAAGGTTTGATAAGCTCTTATGAGAATCCTAAGGGTTCCTTAGTTTGTCACTGATTCAAATAAGTCCTATCATGTTTACCATTTTCTTAGTAGTGCTTGAAGAGGAATACTTATACTACACTAAACAATTTTCTTGAATCAAGGGTTTCTCTTGAGGTCTTAAGGGTATCTAAGATGAAATTCATTCAGAATTCCCCAGTGGAGTCGCCACAAATGTTATGCCTCTGTAATTTTAGTAGATTGGCAAGACTAAAGCTGCAGAGACAACATTATGAACCACTTTGGGATTCTAGGATCTATCCCTCTTGAATCAAAAGAGGGATATCTCTAATAAGTGCAAATATTGATTTATCTTTAAGGTTTTTAGTATGATATTAGGCTAGTTATTAAGAACAAGGATATTTTTTTTTGTTTGGATGGTTGAGGGTGAAAATGTGAAGTTGGGAAACACTTTTTGCCCTTTTTTGACGTTGAAAATTGTAATTTTCTATGTTTTTCAACTTCAACTCCACTAAACTCATATTTTTATCGCAAATTATGCTTTGACATAAAAACAAGAATTGTAGAGATTTGTCTTACCTCCATACCGATATTTTAAAAAAAAAAAAATATTGACATATAGAGGGGTAAATTTGTTGTTTACTAACTGCATATACTTGAAATTTTCAGGCAAACATAAATAGTCACTTTATTATCCTTTACTTTTTTTACGGAAGGTTATTCATTTTTTGGAAAAAAACCATAGCATCATAATCTGCATATATTGCACTAGTGCACAGACTATTTTTTGGTAATTTTCGGATCAAATCACTATTTTTTATTATTTTTTGAAATGGACGAAGACAAAAAAAAAGTGATGTTTCAGTACATTTTATTATCCTTTGATTTTCTTTTCAATGTGATCGTCAATAAGAAAAATGAGAGTACCCTTTTGAAGTAGACAGGGAGAGGAAGTGCACTATGATTTTTTTAAATTTTTTGGTGTCCTCGTTTGAAAGTTATTGAATTTTCATTCAGTGCAATTTTTTGAACAATGAAATTCCATAGTGACATAGTTTAGTAAAAAATTAATAAAAAATTGAATTTTTTAATGAAACTCCATAAATCTCACATCATCAAAAACTAGATTTAGAGACAAATCTAATGGTACTTGGTCCGACATATAACATTTTGTTTTTGTAGGTGTTCTGTCCCTCCAAAGTTGCAGGTTTCTCAAAACTGCAGAGTTTTCTGAGTTTTTTGTTGACCAGAAACTCTCGGCCGAAAAAAACTCTCGGCCGAGAGTTTTAAACCAATTTATGCGCGGGAAAACTCCCGAGCAAAAGTTTTTAAAACTCTCGGCCGAGAGTTTGCGCAATAAAACTCTCGGCCGAGAGTTAGAAAAACTCTCGGCCGAGAGTTTTATTGCGCAAACTCTTGGCCGCAAACTCTCGGCCGAGAGTTTTTCTAACTCTCGGCCGAGAGTTTGCGGCCGAGAGTTTTGTGACACAACTCTCGGCTGAGAGTTTTCAAAACTCTCGTCCGAGAAAATTCGAAATATTTAAAATCTCTCGGACGAGAGTTTTGAAAACTCTCGGCCGAGAAATTTAGTTGACTTTTTTTCTCGGCCAAGAAATTAAAAAATCCTCCCGAATTCTATCTCATGCCAAAAAGTGTTTCCCAACTTCGCGTCTTCGCCCTTGAGCATGATTTTTAATTGAGTGGAAAGTCCTAAAAATGAAAGAGTTTTAAAGGGGTGAAGGTGTAAACAATCAGAACAATATTTAGCTCATAGGATAGATATGAAACAACACTTAATCCATTGGGCTATGGAGTCATAAAAGGGTTTAATTGCGCAACAATTTCAAGAGTGATCCAAGGGGAAAGTCATCTATATCAAAAGATATTTTTAGATTAAATGATGGAATGGAACATTAAAAGTGTTGAGAAGTTAGAAAAAGCCAATAATTTCAACAAGGATTTATCAACTTTCCAAACAAGAAAAGCCTTTTTAAGCAACTGTTTGAAACCATCCAAAGGATAGGGCTAACCATAAAATTATTTGGACAAGCTTGTATTAAAGCTAACTTATCAGACAAATAATCCAGCAATCCACATGATTGCCTTTAGAAAGGATGAAAACAGATAAGAAAAAAAAGAACAGCTTAAGATCAAGCAAGATACATTAAAATCTAAACCTGCTTCAACATACTCTTAGGGAAACCTTCAAAAAAACCTTTGGAGAAAGAAACTAGAAGACAGGGCAAACCATAAACTTTTCCATTCTAACTCTACTTAGCACATAATGAAAATATCATTCAAGAACTTCTTTTCAAGTTTTGCACGTCAAGACAGGGGAAAACCAACATTCCTTGATAATGTTTACGCTTAAGTCATTCTTAAATACACAATTGGAGGAAAACATAAAGATAAAGCTTATCAGTTAGAGAAGGGTACTGTAAACAGTAAATCCTAACTCTATGCTTACTGTTCTTTATCAGAGAAAATTGAACAAATTGGCATACATGAAAGGAAAACAATAACACAGTAAGAAGTACTTCACCAATGATATAGACCAGGATCCCAAAAACTAGCGTGTATATTGATGTCAATCTAGTTACATACTTCAAGTCCAATGTTGCAGTACAAAAATCATCTTCTCTTCTCAGCCTAACTTCTTTGATCACAAAACAGTGCTTCAATATCCTCTGAAAACTATTTACATGTAGAAAGTTTCGAGCATAAGTATTACATCAAAGTTCGGCACCCAACCTATATCTCATCTTCTTTAGAAGTATTTATAGAAGAAATTAGGAGGTGGAATAAAATAAAAGCTCTCTAGTTCAATTAATACAAGTTAAATGTTTCTCGGCCTTTGAGGGGCTCAAAGGAGAATTTTTCTGATATTTCTCTATATTAATTGGTTTTCATTAAGTATTTTTAGCTGCTAGGCAGTTTTTGTTGACTTAAAAACTCCTTAAGTAGGTTTGCAATAACTCTGGCTGCTTTAAGCAAAATATCACTGACTAAGGCAATAACTATGTCTTCTTTTGATTCATTGATAATGTAGGTGGTGCTTTGGTAGCTGGAGAGGATTCAATTAGCCTCTGATGTGGCAGTGCAGGCTTCTTGGACTGAAAAATCTCATTGTTTTCCCTAAAACGCTGTTAATTTGATTTTTATCTATGTTTTAGGCTTGATTAAGTTTAATCTTTGTCTTCAGGTCTTCATATTATCTTTAACTGTGTGGATTAGGCCTTTGATAGTCAAATTTATGCCTTAATCCCTCAGAATTGTGTTGAAACCTTAATTCTTCATCTTTGCTGTGATTCCATACTTTGACACTGATACTCTTTGGATAATTACTGTTCACTGTGTTTTTTCTATTTTGCAGGCGCGCAGAGAGCTTTACGACTTCAGAAATGCTCATGAGGCATGGACAAATCATCGTTGGAACCCTGTAAATTTATTTTTATGTGAATAATTGGCTTAGGGATCGTCATCCCTAGCCATTCATTTCTTTTTAAAGTAATGGAAAAACCTTAAAAACTTGCAAAAAACAAACAAAGTTATGAAAAATTCGGTGAAAATAGGTTTAGATAGTTTCTGGGCACGAGATTGAATCGTGACCGTTGGATGAAATCAACCAACAGTTGGGATTGCTTGCTGAGGTCAAAAGGGGAGGCGGTTGGATGAATGGGGGTTAGATTAAGTCTGGGCTATTGATCTGGGTTGATCAACAACTGAGATCAATCGGGGGTTTTATAATGCGAAGGGGAAAAGTTATAGCGGAGAGGAGAAAAACATAGGAAAAAAGGGGAAAAGTCTTTGCAGAAGCGAAAAATGGGGCTAAATGAAGTTTGGGGTTGCAGAGAGAATAAGAACCATTGATCTAAGATGATCAATGGTCGGGATTCCTTGAATGAAGTTCTTGCAGGTTTGGATGATGGGAAAATTAATGGGGGGAAGGATTTAATAAGAACCGTGGATCTTCAGAGATTGACGATGGAGAAGGATTGGTGAATTGTTCGGGGAGAAAAATCAAAGGGTGAAGACTTGGATGTAAAACATAATCAGATTCATTGGATGGAAACAATGGACGGCAGAGATTAAAAGGTGAAAAAGTTAATGCGGTGGGGAAAGGTGGTTTCGTCTCGAAATACCGCTAGTTTCACGCTGCTCCAAAGTGGTTTTAGAATTTTTCCAAAACAACGCGATATGGGTCTACGCTTGAAACATGTCCTTTTAAAACTGCCCATATCACATAAATTTTTGGCATTAACTTTCAGGCTTGAAATCACACGATATGGATTTTCAGCCATCGAATGAAAAGAGGAGAGATCCGACGGTGGGAATGAGAGTGCGAAGGGGTAAGATGCGCGGGCGAAAACGGTGGACAGGGTCAAGGGCGGTTTAGATCTAGACCGTTGGATCTGGTGAATGGATGGTCGAGATCTGTCGACGGGGAAGGTAGGTCCCAAAGGAGTTGGGCCTATCAAATCATATCTGGACCATTAGATCTCAGGAATGAATGGCCCAGATTTAATCTCAAGGTAATGAAAACAATGTGAGACGGGGAGTCGGGCGGGGATCAGGTGCAATAAGGATTGTTGATCTGTAAAGATCAACGGTGGATCTTCACCGAGAAGTTGAACTGTCACGTTTATGAAATAACAAATGAAGGTCGGGCTTGATTTGGACCGTTAGATATTTAGAATGGACGGCCCAGATTTGATCGCAGGATCGCAAATCAGAGGAGGAAAGGGGAAGACACAAAGGGAAATTTGCGATGCGATGTAATGCTGGTCATCGAATCTGGGAGTAGATCGACGGTCAATATTCAATCGGAGGGGTAAAGGAGGAAAGTTGTGGACAGAGTGTGAATATATCTTAGCTGTCAGTTCTTGTTGATCCGATGGCTAAGATTCAATTGGGGGAATCAACATCGGAGAAGGGAAAGGACTTTGCGATTGGTGATGGGAAGAACTTGCGATTGTGATTAGCTGATGGCCGTTGATCTGTAAAGATCGACGACCAAGATTTGTTTAAAACACATCATCGGGTTTTATAAAAGACAAAGGAAAAAGGTTCGAGAAAGGCTTTTTATAGTGTTTTAGCGCCCAACTGCGGGACTCTAGATTATGTGAAGAAGGCGAAGGGATTGGAGGTTTAAAAGAAAAGGGCCTATCGCAATCAAAATTTTCAAAAGTAAAAGGTAATAAGGGAAATAGAAAACCCTGATTGTGATTCCATGATAGGGGCTTAACTGAGGGTTACAGCTCTAGTTTTATGTGGAAAAAAAATGAGTTGGGGCTAAGGCCAAAGGGGCTTAAGGCCTTAGTGCAAAAAGACTGTTTTTTTAGGATTTTTGAAGGATTTTTTGAGGATTTTCAGAGTTCCGATAACATTATAGAAGGATTTTTAAACCTTATCAAAGGGAATTTATGAAGGGAATGAAGGAAAATGGAGGAATTTTATGAAGAAAAAGGTAATGAAAATGGTGTTATTAATGAATGGAAGGAGGGGTAAAATGAAGTGGAAAATGGGTTTTTTGAGCAGTCTTTCTCCTTGAAAACAACAGATTTTTAAGGATTATGAGGGAAATAGTAGTGAAGATTAACCTAAGGATTAGTTATCTTTATAAGACTTTAAAAACTAGCAATTTGGTCATAAAATTGTTTCTTAAAGGCTTAAAAAAGGATCTAGCCACCATTTGATATCACAATTTTTTATAGGTGGCTAACATAGTGTTCTTATCAACAGATCGGAATCCCCTTTCTTCCACTCTAAGATAGGACTTAGACAGGGTTGTCCTCTCTCTCCGCCCCCCCCCCTCTTCATGTTTATCATGGAAGCACTCAGTAGACTGATCACTCATGAGCATCGATCTGTCAGACTCTTGGGCATGAAAATGGCAGGGGGTTGTACCACTAATATCCCATCTCCTTCGTTTTGATGATTTCTTTATCTTCATAAATGGTTTTGTGGGGGACATCCCATATTTCTCTACCATTCTCTCCTCTTTCAGCCTTGCCACTGGTATGATCTACAGAAATCACAAATCTACTTTGACTTCCATTAGATGCTCACAACAGGAGAGGACTTTTGCCTCTCAACGATTCCCTTTCATGACTCTTGATTTCTTGATAGGCCTGAAATACTTGGGATTCAGGTTAAAGCCACTTTCCTACCATAATTTCGATTGGTCATGGCTCATTGCAAAGATGGAAAATAAAATTTCGATATGGCACCACCGCTGGCTCTCCCAGGCTGGCAGACTAACCCTTATCAAAATGGTCTTGGAAGCCACTCCTCTATCTTGGATGTCCCTTTATTGGATACCTAAAGGATTACTCTCTAATATTTAGCAACTCTGCTATAGAATTCTATGGATGGGGAATGGAGAGGGTCACACATTTGCATGGATAAAATGGAATAGAGGTTGGGGCATCAAGAACCTAGAATTTTTTTCCAAATATCTCGCCACAAATATGGAATGGCAGATCATGACCTCTCATAATATATGGATTGAGGTGGTCACCCACAAATACATTAGGCTAATTTCGCTCATGGATTGGATAAGGAGCCCCTCCTGGAACACTTGACACATCTCCATGATTTGGAAGGTTGTCCTCAAACCTTTGTCCTACATTAGAGAAGGTTTGCCATAGTATATTAAATCTGGTACATCTTCTCATATTGGATTGGATCCATGGAATAGAAGCAAATATTCTCACCACCTTCCTCCTGAGCTCAATCAACACATCACCAGATCTGGTATCATCTACATTGCCTATATTCCTAACCCGACTACTTCAACTATATTCTCTCAAGGATGGAAGTTTGTTATTCAGCTTGGATTCCATGAATAATGGCATGATGCCTGGTATCTCTATATTATAGCTCTCTCAGAATCACATGTTCGTATTACACAGGGCAAGGACGAGCTGTTCTGGCACCATGCGGCCCATGGACTATACACACCAAAGGATGGCTATCCATTTATCTTTTCAAATAATCGGCCATTGAACTCCACCTGGTGGTGGAGCTGCATCTGGAAATTAAAATCTCTTCCTAGATCTAGTCTGTTTATGTGGTGTATTCTACACAACATTGCTCTGACTGGGGATAACCTGCATAAGAGATCCATCTATGGTCCTTCCTAGTGTATCGTGTGAAAAAAGGATTCTGAATATTTCAGCCATTTGTTTCTACACTGCCCTGCAGCTTGGGCCTTTTGGAAACAAACCTTAGCTACTCTTCAGATCACTCTTTGATGTGATGGGATATATCTTTCTGATGCATGGAAGCCTTGGTGGATTAATGCATCTGTCCACAAGTCACGCAACCTCTCCCTACTTATTTGTTGGGGACTTTGGATTACCCACAACAAGTGTATATTCCACGTTTCTACTCCCAATTGGCCCCTCTCATTTGCCAACATCATTTCTATCTATAACATCCTCCCACTTGATGAGCCTCCCAGCCCTCCCTGTTAACTAACTCTGGAAGCTATAAATCATGACCATCCATGGAACTACTTTCATGGATCTACCCAGCAACATGGATGTGGGGGTTGTTCCATTCTATACATTAGCAATCAACACCATTTCAAAATTAAAATGGGTTTGGGGCATGGAACCAATAATTATGCTGAACTCATATCCTTGAGACACATTCTATATTTTTCCATTGAACATGGTTGTCATCACTTACAATTTTTTTTCGGTTCAAAGATCATTATCATTTGGTTCAACCAGACATATGTATGTCACGTGCACACACTCTGTCTCATATTGGAGGACTCTTAGTACTTGAAAATACAGTTTGATTCTATCATTTGTTGTAATATTTACAGGGAGTGCATCCATCTTTCCAACGCACTATGCAAGGAGGTCACGCTTCAACCTCGAGGGACCTGGTTGATTGAAGAACACACTGGGTAGGAGTATTAGATTTACTATCAACATCTAGCAAGGGGAAACTAGCCCAAATTTCATGGTTTTTTACAAGCTCATAACATGTATTTATTTTTCTCTGTAAGTATTGACTCTATATCAGCAAACACTGTTTTGAACTCTCATGTATCCCCAAAAGGGGTTATTTTGGACCTTTATTTTATATGTGACCAATGTCACAATTTTGATGAATATGCCACATGCATCTACAACATGTAATTTTCTTCAATATAATGAAAATTACATTTTTCCTCGAGGAAAAAAACAATTATATATATTTTAAAAATACTATTTCATATCTTTAAATTAATTAATTAATTGTAATATTTCTAAAATGACATACTTTATTTTTAGGATTTTTTTTAATCAAATTCCTCCATCCTATATTAATAATATTACACTCATAGTAAAAATTAGCATCCTCAAAACATATGTAAAATTAATCAAATCTCTAGAGGTGAAAACCTCTTACTTCAGTGCAAAACTTGAGGAAATGTTTTCACCTCCAGAGATTTGATCCCTCTCGGCGCTTGCTAGATCCAGAGTTAAGATGGATCTAGGATGGAGTTTAATGGATCTACGATGGTTTCTATCGTGTGTTGAGAAGGAAAATCTATAGAATATATGATTAATTTTATCAATAATATGTAAATAAATATAATATTAATTTAATCATTTAAAATATGCTAAATATGTCTCATATTTATTTGGTCATTTAAATTTTAAATTTTATTAGTTACCTCACTTTGTTGAGATGATAAATATTGTTAATAACTTTAATGACAAAATAAATTTTTTGAATGGAAAGTCACAATGTAATAGTGCTGAATGATAGAAAATGTGAATAATAATAATGTAGTCAATTAAAAATAGTCTTCATTGTCAAAATATTTTCTTCTAATATTCTTATTGTCACTCTTGTTATTTTACTATTTTCTTCTAATATTCTTATTGTCACTCTTGTTAGTTTTGTCATATTCACTTTTTATTGTCACTCTTGCTAGTTTACTATTTTATTCTACTATTCTTATTGTTACTCTTGTTAGTTTTTTCATCTTCTCATATCGATTATATGAAAATGAAAGTTGAAAATTTAAGCCATTCAAATCTTTAGCTCGAGTTGTTGTAGTAAACATCATACATTGTCTCTCTTGTTCTCCAATATTAATAGGTTGAATTACTATAACACAAAAATCAATGTACATTACCACTAAAACCGATGCACATTGTTAATCCAATCACTTTAAAATTAATATACCATCATACATCCAATTACATCAAATGAAAAATCAACATCTACATTGAAATCAATGCATCTAGTGCAAGCAATCAAATAGGGTTAGAAATTACTATCTACATCGAAATCAATGCATTTAGTGCAAGAAATCAAATAGGATTATTAACCAACATCTATAGTGAAATCAATGCATTTAGTACAAACAATAAAATGGGATTAGAAATCACCATCTACACTGAAATGAGTGTATTTAGTGCAAGTAATCAAATAGGATTAGAAATCATCTACATTGAAATCAATGAATCTAGTGCAAGCAATCAAATATAATTAGAAATAAACATCTACACTAAAAATCAATGCATCTAGTGCAAGCAATCAAATAGGATTAGAAATCACCATCTACACGGAAATCAATTACATTGAAATCAATGCATATAGTAGAATAAATCAAATAGGGTTAGAAATGACTATCTACATTGAAATCAATGCATATAGTAGAATAAATCAACTAGGATTAGAAATGACTATCTACATTGAAATCAATGCATATAGTGCAATAAATAAAATAAGATTATTAACCAACATCTACATTAAAATCAATGCATTTAGTACAAAAAATCAAATAGGATTAGAAATGACCATCTACATTGAGATGAATGCATTTAGTGCAAGTAATCAAATAGGATTATAAATAATCTACATTGAAATCAATTCATCTAGTGCAAGCAATAAAATATAATTAGAAATCAAAATTTAAACTAAAATAAATGTATCTAGTGCAAAAATCAAATAGGATTAGAAATCACTATCTACACTGAAATCAATGCATCTAGTGCAATAAATCCTCTTACTTTGCTCCCCCCTATATATATATATATATATATATATATATATATATATATGTGTGTGTGTGTGTGTGTGTGTGTCCCTCCATCTCACCTTCTTTATATCTCTATCTCAACCCCCCAAACACACACACTCTCTCACTCCACATATATCAATCTCTCTATCCCTCCCTTCCTCTCTCTATCTCTTCACCTTCCATCAATATATATATCTCACTTTGTATCTATATATCACCCCCAAAACATACACTCTCTTTCTCCAATCAATATATATATCCCTCCTTCCTCCTCATCTCACTCGCTCTCTCTCTCTCTCTCTCTCTCTCTCTCACTTCTCTCTCTTTCCTCCTATTTTCATCTCTCCATATATCTCCATATTCTATATCACCTATCTCTCTCCACCTTTCTCTCTATATGTCTTTATTCTTACCTCCCTCCCTCTTCCCCCCTCTAGCTTTATATCTCTTTCCATCCCTCTCTCCACTCTCTCACATCCTCTTTCTTATTTCCTCTCTCTCTCTCTCTCTCTCTATCTCTCTCATACCCTCACCCTCCAACATTGTTACTCTATCCCTCCCTTTCTCCTTCTATATCCTTCTCTCCCCCTTCTATCCTTCTCTCTCTTTCTCTCCCCCCTTATCTCCATATCTCCTTATTTTTCTCTTTATCTCACCCCAAAACATACTCACTCTCTCTTCATCTCTCACTTGTCACTCCCTCTCTCTTTCAACTTCTCACCCTAAATGTCTTTCTTATTTCCTCCCTCTCTCCCCCTCCAACTCCATCTCTCTATTCATCCCTCTCTCCTCCTCTATCCCTCTCTCTCTCCTCCTCTCTCTCATCCTTCCTCTCTCTCTCTTTCTTTGCTACCTCCTTCTCTCTTCCCCCATCGCTCTCTCTCTCTCTCTCCCTCTCTTCCATTAAATCCTATCTATTCCCCCATAACTCTCCTCCTCTATCTCAAGTCCTCTCTCTGTTTCTTTCTTACCTCCCTCTCTCTTCCCCCATCTCTCTCTCTCTCTCTCTCTCTCTCTCTCTCTCTATTTTCCCTCCAATATTATTTTTCTCTTTGTTTGTTTTCCCTCCAATCCTCTCTCTCTCTCCAATATTATTTCTCTCTTTGTTTATTTTCCCTCCAATCCTCTCTCTCTCTCTCTCTCTCTCTCTCTCTCTCTCTCTGTCTCTGTCTTTCTCTCTCGCTAACTATGTTACTCTATCCCTCCATCTCTTATTATCTCTCATTCTCTCCCCCTTCTCTCCATCTCTACTTGTTTGTCTATTTATCTCACCGCTAAACATACAGACTCTCTCTCCATCTCTCCATTGTCAGGCCCTCTCTCTCTCCACTTCTCACTCTCTATGTATTTCTTCTTCCCTCCTTATTTCCCCCTACAAATCTATCTTTATATCCCTCCCACTCCCATATTGTCTCTCAATTCCTCTATCTCGTCCTTGCTCTCTCTCACTTTCTCTCCTACCTCCCTCTCTCTCCCTCCATCTCTCTCTTTCTCTCTCTCTCTCTCTCTCTCTCTCTCTCTCTCTCTCTCTCTCCTTAATTTTATCTTCATCGCTTCCTTATGAATCTCCTTATCTCTCCACAGCTATCACTCTGTGTCTTTGTTCTTCCCTCCCATATATATCTAGAGTTAATATATTCCATGATATATTAATATATATTATAATATAACAAATCTAATATTGTATTAATTCAAATTTAATGAATTGAATGTTATAATATATTAATATGAATATTAGTTTTAATAATAATAATAATAGTTCAATATTAATATTAGGGTTAATAATTTTTTTTTTCATTGTATTAATATTGATTTGACCCATGGTATTTGGGTCATAGGCTTCACCTAAAAAAACCCTCTTTTTTGAGTGTTCCTAAATATAAAGAGGACTATGGATTAAATATAAAAAGAGATTTTATTTATTTACGATACCTCTAGTTTATTTATATTTTATTTATTTACCATACCTCTTTTATTTACCATGGTATTTGGCCCATAGGCTTCACCTAAATAAAACCTTTTTTTTAGTTTCTTTAAATATAAAGAGGTTTATGGAGTAAATATTAAAAGATGTTTTATTTATTTTCCATACATTTAGTTTATTTATATTTCTATTTATTTACCATACCTCTTTTTTTATTGTTTAAAAACCTCTTTATATTTTAAAAATGTTAAATGTTTATTTTGCATTTACATGTTTGCATGTTTACCTTTACACTTTTAGGTGAGATCTACCCCCATATTGGGTTGTTGAGCGCCTCTTGGGCAACAATAATATAAACAAACATTACATATTTGAATTAAATGAGAGATTTGGCTTGACTTTGAAATAAATATACAATAAAATATGATAATATATATTATAATAAACTTTTTATATAGTATAAAATTAGATTAAGAGATGTTTATGTTAATCTTAGATTTATTATTGTTAATTAAATTTCTGTGATATTTAAATTTCTTTTAGCATGTAAAATTTAAAAAAAAAAATTTACCTCAAGAGATTTCATTTATCTTAGCATTCCATGGATATGGGGTGAACATTTATCTATAAAATAAATTTCTTATGTTCATCTTTTCTAATATAAAATGTTCACAAAACATTCTCTCTCTCTCTCTCTCTCTCTCTCTCTCTCTCTCTCTAAAATGTTTCATTATATATTGATATAAAGAGTTGAATGAATTAAAAATATCCCTTGTACATTACATATTTCTATCCTAACATGATTGTTATTGGCTCTAGAAAGCCCTTCCAAAAAGGATATTGATTGATTTGTTATTTTGTGCTTATGGTCTCCTTGTTGATTCACAATTCAAATAAAATTTTTGTTAATAGAAAAATTTGTTTCGAAATCATACATGTAAACTACCATATGATCTCATTACAACAAATATATATGGGCTTAGGGATGGCTAGATGAAAATCATTAAAATTTTCCAATTGTCTAGATTCTTAGGGCCAAGTTGGTGCCCAAGCTGCAAAGTCGTCGAGGAAATAATATAACACCTAATTTCAGTATTCCCTTTTTCCATATTTATCTAGAAGACTATACTCATTATCTGTGAGTTGATTTATTATGGAAATGTATACCTTGCATTGAAGTCTGGAATTGTCGGTGGGAATGTGCATATCCAAATTAGCTCATAAATATCCGACCCATTATCATTTTTGGGATATAGATAGCTCAAAATAGTGTTACATAAAAGAGAAATTTATAACTATTGAAATAGTAGCAACTCATTCTATTTCCATATATGAGTTGGGGGATATAAATAGCTCAAAATAATGTTATCATCCAAGAGAAATTTATAACTAATAAAAGAGTAGCAACTCATTCTATTTCCATACAGAGTAGTAACTCATTCTATTTCCATATATGATTTGATCCTCAATGAACACACTGGAGAGAGGCCTCGAAACATCTCATTCGAGGAACTAGATCGATGTTATTGGTCAACTTATTTTTATGGTGCTTCCCAGGCTAGGGTGAGTGTGGGGAGAATAAATTATTTAAATGAAAACAAATTTTTCAATATTCAAAGTGATTTGGGCCATGGTACAAAGTATTATGCCAAACTACTTAATCTAATGCTTATGTTACTATTTTTTATTGAAAAGGGATGCGAGAAGATCCATATCTTTAGTATTATTTAATAATTATTGATCGGTTTAATGAAGCTTCTAGGTGTCACATGCACACACTCATTCCCATCCTGGAGGAGGTCATGCAATTGAAAATAAGCTTTGATCAAATATCATATTGTCATATTTAAAGGGGGAGTAATTCCATTGATAATGACCTTTCCGAAGTGGGCATGTGGAATATTTTGATATAGGTCAACGAGAAATTTTATGAGTTCTACCATAGGCCTTTTATACAAGGCCTGCGGGTGAAAGATGCACGGGATTAAGGACCACATCTCTATTCTCCCAAATATTTATGGAACTTCATGTTATTTATGAGATATTATGTCCAACATGACAAGAGGATAAATTTTTTATGGTCATGTTTATATGTTGAAAAACACTAATACACATCTAAAAATCCTTCTCTGATTTATTTTTTGTATTTATTTTAGATCTATGGTTATAATATTAAAAAAATAATTTTTTTTTGAATGCACTCTAGTACATTTGCAAAATGAACATTTGAAACTTTCCAATGAAAATTGTGAATTTTCCTTGGGAAAAAAGGAAATACACTTACAACATCTATTGAAACCCATAATGATCCCTTTCAATAAATTGTGGCATTCAATAATGAAAATCCATTTTTTATGCTCTTCACAATAAACTAATTAAAAAATGGAGAACTTTCATATAGGGAACTATAGGGCCTCTTTTGATAAAGCATTGGATTCATATTTTAACTCACTAAGCATGTGGATAAAAGAGAGCCATTCAAATGAATTTAAAGCTTCTTGAATATCCTCAATAATTATCTACAAGAAAATGGTTTCAACTGCAACCTTGTTGTGGCCAATCCTTTATAGTTATTGAGTCCCCATTCACCTATAATTTCTTGATATTTTTTAGAGAAGCTATATATAGAAATGTTCACATAACTACAAATTCAGTTTTTTTGTTTGACCCACACATAGGGGCATATTTAAATTTCACGTGAAGTGACATATTAAGAAACATAACCACTCAAGTACCATATATTGGAGGATGTGCCTACGAAGTACCATAGAAGAAACTCCAAGTTATGTCTTAGTCAAGTGGTAACATTACCGAAATATGTATTTTCTTTGGCTTTAGATCAACGTTGAATTCATTGCATAATTTTAGTATGATATTAAATATGACACCCACCAAGATAACGCGAGAAAAAAATATGTTGATATTTATGGCCCAGCAAATGCTATAAATTAACAGACATTAAAATGATTAAAAAATTATAGTGGATTAATATTATTTCCAAGCTATCAAACATTTCACCCACTTGAGTTTCATCAAGGAATATTTTGTGCCTAACTCCATAAAGACCTTATTCCAAACCTACATTATGGATTGACAAAAAATAAAAGTCTATGAGATCTTTTCCTCAAAATATTGGCATAAAGGGCATCTACTTGGGCAAACCTAGCCCCTCTTCAAACCATTTTCCAAAGCTTTAATTTTATTTTCTAAAGAAAACAAAAGCCTAATTTGACTTCTTAGGGGAGTACGTAGTTTCTGTAGTGAACTCTAAGCCATTTTTTTGACACCTATGAATAAGGATTAAACAAAGGATTCCACTAAATTTTGTGGTGAAATCCCCATTTCATGGATTATTAAACATTGTGAGGTAATCCTAAATATATTATTTTAAACTTATGAAATTTTAAACAAGAATTCATAAATATGATTCTCATTCATCTACCTCCAATCCAAAAAGGCCTAGAGTTGTGGAGGATTTCCAATTTTCTCATCCCCATTATTGTAGATCTTGACCTTGATTTCTACTAGGAAAAAACATATTACTTGATACAAGTGAGCAATAAGAGGATGCAACAAATTGTACTCATCTGCCACCTTGAGCCAAATATCCAATCCTAACTTAACCTTTCACACACTTACAATGTTTCATACATCCAATCAACAATTAGGGTAAGGGATATTAGTGAGAAATTTCCAAATATTTGAACCTTTTGAAAATCTGTGAGACCACCTAAACCACTCCTTTAATGAGAAAGAGGGGAGATATTGTGATTCTAATACATTTCCCAAAAGTAAGAAAATGTGCACTAGATGTCGGATACTTTGATCTTAAAAGGCTTTAATAAAATGGAATATATTATTAACCCCTAAACCTATTAGATTATTCGGAATAGTGAATTTATCTAGTTTTACCAATACGATTCCTCCTAACTTTTCCTTCTCCTAACATAGAAGAAGAAAGTTGTTAATTAATTTTTTTAGAGTATACCTTTTGGGACATATGCAATAAAACATCAAAAGACAAGGATATTTTCTAGAACTAACTTGACTGGAGTTGGTCAATCTCTCTCTTTCTCTCTCTCTCTCTCTTTATATATATATATATATATATATATATATATATATATTTGCAACACTTAATTATAGAACTCAAATCATAACACTTAGGAATGATATAAAAATATATATGGAATCAAAGTTTAATCTATTCTCACCTAACCTAATCTAATATAATGTCGACAATGACTAAGGAAAATAAGTAAGTAAATGACATGTTCAGAAACGAAATGAATGAAAATAAACACCAATAGAAACAAAAAATATCTTGGCTAGTTCTTGATTCATATCCACTAGCATGACCCCAGAATAAAATATTTCATTGCTCAGAGGAAAGCGTTCATGAATTCAATTTCGATTCTGATCTAAAGAGACAAACAATTATAGTTATAGTGGTTAGCTTCATAAAATCAAATGTTGAAAGTTAAAGAAAGAAATTAAATTTCCAAGTAAACTAAATGCATAAAACCAATCAAGATAGTGAGGAAAATCCTAAAAATAGTCTAAAATAAACTAAGGTAAAGTTACAAAAATAAATCTAGCTAAACTAATAAGATAAAAAGAAAAGGAATCACCTAACATTGAGGGATCCTTATCAACTTGAGTGATGCTTCCTGAAGCCAATGAAATTAAACTGACATAGTACACCAAAGTTGAATAAATATAAAGTTCCATTCATGCAAAAATCAACATTATTACAAAGAGCAGTATCACTTAGCTTGCACCCATAATCAGTCTCTCATGAACTAGCTATCCCCAAGCCCTAACATGAATGATTAATCAAAATCTCTCATCTTTGTTCTAAGTCTTCTTATTTGTACAAAGATGAGTATCAAGTGGTTAAAAACCTATCCATTAATCTTCTAATTTTTCCTAACTATGATTTACATAAAAATTAGAAAATGATGACTTTCAAGGTAATATTGATTGATTTTGTTCTTTAAAATACAAACAAGATACAACAATATGACCCCTACTCTTTTAAAATATTTAATATTTTTCCCTTTTCTATTTGGATGAGTGATTTTGCATTTTCCTCAAATCTGGGATGGTTTAGAAATATGGGAAGATTGTGTATTTTCAACAGAGTGGTGTCAAAGAACCAATAATACCTACTTAACCATAATTAAATTTGGGAAACTATTTAATAATTAACCAAATTTCTATACTAGGAATAAATCCCAGTCCTTGGAAATTTATATTTTCTTTCATTGTCTCAATAATAGTGCCCAAATCTTATTATTTAGAAACGGTCACTTGTAATGTTCTATTTTAGATGGAGCTTCACATGTGCAACATGTGTGTAGTCTAAATGGAATATAGTTATTTTAAGACCTCTACCTTCAAAACACATGGCAAAAATTCTTCTAGAAGGGCACAAATATACCAAGCACGACGGGGCATTGAAATTTCACTACTAGTACATAAATTGACCTAAATAATCCATCATTAGTAAACGAAACTTAAATCTAAATTAATATATCAGAGAGATTGGAATTAATGAAACTACCAAATTTTACCTAAGAATGCATGTGAAATAAATTTTGTGCTCAAAGGGTTAAAAACACACAATAAGAGGGAAATATGTTGTTACAAAGGCAAGGTATTAGTGGGATAAAGGTCAAATGAAATGTTGAAAAGCATGAAAAAATAGGAGCCTGGGATATCCCCCACTCTGATACATTTGTGTTTCCTCATGAAAGATAAATCTACCCTTCAAAAACCCTACAATGTTTGTGAAACTAGTCAAATTGCCCCTGTTATGTTTTCCCATTTCAATATATGCTTCATTGGAATATATTTAATATGAAAATCGTCTACATCATCTCCTCCTCAAGAAAAATATCTTGTGTTGATCCATGTTGATATTAGTGGCCACCTGCCTATTTCACTTGGACCTCCAACATTATTTTCTATCATTTTTCTATTTTTCAGCACAGTTTCCTATTTCGGTAGATTTTTATTTTTGGCATTTTTTGGGTTCCAAAATTCCCTATTTTTTTTAATGTTGTTTTCTTGGGATAGATATTTCTAACATGCTATTGTGTGTGCCAAATGGAGATTGTATGCCAAAGTTACAAACCTGGGAAGTTGAAATTCTAACACTAGTATAAAATGGCTAACTAGTTACTAAAATAATAATCAAAATTTGTATATAAACTACCATTTTTTAGTTGATGACCAATAGTAGCTAATTTACAGTATCTTATAAAGCGACCAAATTTTAGTCATTTTTAGCTTAGTCATTAATTTGTTGTCTCAATTTTATTGTCTAGTAGTTTATTTAGCCATAAATTTGGTCATTAATTTAATCATTGATTTACTCATTAATTGCCACAATTAATGACCAAATATAAAACAAAATATATTATTATATGATCACCTAAGAAAACCAATAAATGACAAAATAAATATGACAAAAATGTTGTTTGTGTTATAAGATATTGTAAGTTACCGACTAGTAGTCATATATATGCAAATTTTAGTCATCATTTGAAACCGATTAATGACCAAAGAAATATGACTAAATTCCAGTCATATTATAAGATACTAAAAATTAGCTACTAATAGTGGTATATATGCACAATTTAGTTGTGATTTAGAATCACAAATTTATCATCTACAATAGTCATTTATCATTTTTTGGTAGTTTAATATTCATTATATAAATGTTTGATTTAGTAGTTTATATTCATTTCATTTACTTTCATTAGTAATCATTATAAACAATTAATTTAGTCATAGATTCATTTTATTTATGTTCATTATTAATCAATATAAGCTAATAATTTATTATTTTTATATCAATTTTATGTATTTATTATTAATCAACATAAATTAATTAGTATGATTTTGCGACTAAATTTAAAATAAAAATTCATACAATGTGCATGTTTATCTAATATGAAAAAGAAAACTTACATATGTTAATTACAATACTAAATAATATCAAGTGCAACTATAAATCATTTCAACCACATAAATTATATTATATAAAATGTCAAGTATTACAATATGAGTTTCCAAATTAATATTTGTTGAACTACAATTTACACATGAAATATTGTTTCATCACTTAAAAACATTAACATTTTGTTGCCAAGGCAATGTAGGTGAACTCACCAACTCTAAAGACTTGACCAACATTATTTAGATGTGCGTATCATGCCAGATATTAGCTTTAAAAGCTATACTGGTTCTCTCTCTCTCTCTCTCTCTCTCTCTCTCTCTCTCTTTATCATTTGTGACTCAAGTGTTATTTTTCTCCTCTTTCTTCAATTCTTGCTTCTTACGATCAACACAGAGTTCTTCTCAAAATGAAAGAAGAAATAATGAAAATTGTAAGACATGAAAGATGATGAACACTGGAATAGAAACTAAAGTAGACTATAAATAATTTATACAACATATACCTAAACATGAGCAATGGAAATGCCATTTATCCCCAGAAAGCGAGAAACTGGAATAAGTTTTCTTCAGTTAGGTGATAGTGGCCAATATGTGGCAAGATGACCTCTATAAACAAAGAAAATAAAATGTTGCCATAGGAAATAAAAACTTAGGACTTAGTAATCAATATTCAAGAAAATATTAGGAACAATCATGCTAACTAAACTACATTCCAAAAATCTCAAGTTGTAAATAACTTGTGAAAATAAAAGGAAAGAAAAAGGTGACATATAATAAATAATGTATGACAATTGGCTAGAAAATTGTGTCATAGAAGAAAAAATTCTCCTATGGTTGCCCATACATGTGGGTGGGTAACCTCCCACAATATTCCATGATCCTTAGCATCCAAAGGAAGTAAACCTCCTACTAAAATAATGATTGGTTGGTTGCATATTGGCCTCCAAACAACTACCATGATTTCCCTTACACATCATAATATTCAAATATTTACAAAAAAGAAGAAGAAATAAGGATATAAAATTGTGTTTGATAATGATGATACATTCAAATCATTGTGAGGTTAATAAATTAGTTATTGTGTAAATATAATAAATATGGTAATCGGAAAAGTTTCACTATGTTTTTTTTATCACAAATCTAAAAATGTGAAACAAATATCTCTATAATTATTAGATGAATACCTTTGTAACCCTTTATGCCGCCATTTTAGCCATTATTAGAAAGCTTAGATTAAACATAAATGGTTCTATTTCATATCATGACATACACAATAGTCCTACAACCAATAATTTAAAGTTCTACAAATAACAGTTGTGCAAAGGAGTTGTCCACTAAGAGGATCCACTCATATTATCACTATTAACTGCTATAAACGAAAAATAAGGGCACCCAGAGAAAAGGACTTACTATCCTTGAATTTATTAAAATGCGATAAAATATAGAAGGGATCTGCTCATACTCTGAGCTCACGGCGATTCCAGAAGAAACCTCTAACTACAATGGAACATTCCCAAATTAGTGCAAGTACATGTAAATTAATGAACTTGTAAATTTTAGATTTAAAATCTTGTAATTGTTGGTCATGTTACCAACTTAAGCTATGGATATTTGATCTAGCCATATTCTTATCATATTTAAAAAGTTATATCATATGAAGTGCTTAATTCACCAGCCATCATCCCTGATAATTGTACTCCTCAATACTAAGAATAATATAAGGTAAACGTATAAACTAAGTGTCACTACTTAGGTATAACTTATCTAATATGAACGTAATTGATCTAGTGCCCTCTCACCCCTTCCCAAGGCCAAGAGGCATTCTACTTTGGGGAATTGATAAGATAAGATAATTTTGTATGTTGGACATTATTCAACTTATCTTATCATCACCCTCGAGGGAGACAAGATAGTGGCCTTGATAAATAGGACGTCTAGAAATAAATTTGCGTAGGTAAATACTCACTATAGATCTATTTTTTATTATTTTCACAAATCCTTACCATTTTACTTATCCTCCCTCTAGGAAATAATTATTCTCTCATTTGAGTAGCCCTAGTAGCATTTTTATTAGCAACATAGGTTTTGAAGACTACATCCTTATCCATTAAACCGAGTTACAAAAAAATAAATATGAATGATAATGGTTTTCCTATATGAAAATGGATGGAAACATCATCACTCGTTATGAAAAATTTCAAGAAAATCGCATCACAATTTCATAAAAAAAAATTAAAATTTTCATTATGAGATAGTTCAGATGACATCCACAAATAGTGGGAATAGAGTTTCGTGATCCAAGGTAATTAGCTCCATGATTAGAGGGTTTTTACTAAAACTGAGATGATTCAGATGCTTTTAGTTGGGATATATGCACCCAACTATTCTTCAAGAACATAATTTTTATTTTTACTTTAATTTGGTTCAGTTGCACAGTTTTTGATGCAAAACATAGTGAAAAACTGTGCAAGCTATTTTGGCAGTAACATCGTATGTGCAACAAATGACTAGGAAAAGTGTGCAGGTCATCTTTAAGAGGTTAAAGAGCCATTTTACCCAAAAATTATCATTTTTTCAAGGAATATGAATGTTTGACTTGCAAAGGAGTGTACTATAACATAAGTATGGATGGCGAGAGATCTAGGTTAATTTTCAGGTGCCATGGTGACAAAGTGACATGTAACAGTATGTGGTCGATTTCTGATGGGGATCGTTCTGCAACTTACATTGTGTCTATATGAATTGCAGAGGTTGGCGATCTATGTGGATGATCATTTCCTTCCCCAAAATTTAATTCTTCCTTTTTCGACATACCTACAGAATAAAATACATCGCTTTGTCATAACTTGGATACTTTCAGATTGTGTCTAAAAGTGTCTCACTTTGATATGCCATTTGATGCCCCTGTTGAGTAAGTATTGCTCCAATATCATAGTCAGAGGCATTTGTATCGATCTCAAATGGTTGCTACAATTCTGGTAATGTGAGCACTGGTGCAAAGCAAAGGCGATGCTTCAACTCTATGAATGCCTTCTGTTGAGATTCAGGCCAAAATAATTTTTCTTTTTCTCCTCCCTTTGTGACTTGACTCAAAGGGAAAGCGATATGAGAGAACCCCAACACAAACTTATGGTAGAAATTGGAAAGACCTAGAAATTTGCAGAGCTCTGTTAGAGAGGTTTGGGTTGGCCAATCTCGAATGAACTAGATCTTCGCTGGGTCCACATGCATTACCTGCTCATCAATAATGTAGCCCATATATTCAACCTAGGTCATGCCAAAAGTGAATTTTGTCAAAATTGGCACACAACTTACATTACCATAGTGTTTGGAGGACCTTTTGAATGTGGTGGAAGTGCTCTTCCCAACTCTGGCTCAAGATCAAGATGTCATCCAAATACACAACCATGAATGAGTTAGTGAATGGTCACAAGATGTCTTCAATCATCCTCATGAAGGTTGTGGTAGCATTCCTCAACCTGAAAGGCATGACCAACATTTTAGAAAGGCTCTCCTTGGCTTTGAAGGCATTATTCCACACATCGAAGGGTTCGATTAGTATCTGATGATATCTGGACTTCAAGTCAATCTTGGTGAAATATTTTGCCTCCATGACTTGGTGCAGAAGGTCATCATTCCATGGGATTGGATATCTATTCGATATAGTGATATTTTCAGCATTCGATAGCTAATACAGAATCTCCAAGTCTCGTCCTTCTTCTGCACCAACACGATTGGGCTCCCAGAGGGCGATGAACTTGACCAGATGTGACATTTCTACAGTAGTGAATCTACCTCTTGATATCATCATTCTCCAGAATAGAGCATCGATAGATTGGTTCATTGGGTAGCGACACATCTAGGGTCAGATCGATGGAGTGCTTGACCTGACAGTGCAGAGTCACCTCTGTAAGTGAGGTGAAGATATCCCCGTACTCCACCACGATATTTTCCATCTGTTGTTTTCATGCGGAGGAGCCTTGTCTAGAGGTCATGATCACAATATTCTTCTTGACCTAAGGGCATATCATAAGGAAAAAAATTTCTTGGTTTGGGAAATGCGCTTACTACATTGCTTCGTGGCGATCAAAGAGATGGCGATAGGAGGTGCTACCTCTGGCATATTTTACAATGTATTATTAAAAATAACAATACAAATGTGAAGCAAAGACTCATGCACAACATGTTGCTCCCACATGTATGGTTGGCCTAATAATACATGACAAACTTCATGAGGAGAAACATCCCATAATACCTCATCCGTGAAGGGCTTGATGTTGTAGGGAAGATGAAATTCTTGGCTTACGAAGAGATATCTTCCTTGGTGAAGCCACCCGATGGTGTATGGTTGTGGGTGGGTTGTGATTGACAGGCCTAGTCGCTTCACAACTGCTACTGAAGTGAGATTACTTTGGCTCCCACTGTCGATAATGAACTGTAGCAGGGAACCCTTCACCCATATATGGGAATGGAAGAGGTGCTCCCCCTCCTCTGGATCTTCGAGTTCCTCCTTCTAGATCTTGGTGGTAGCGATGGTGGCACTGGGCTCTACATCAATAATATTCTTCCATTTTTCATTCCCCTTGTCAGGTTCTAACTCAGAGTCGGAACATGCATCTGATTCGGAAGCCTTCAACTTAGCCACCAGTGATTGCTTTGCACAACACTCACTTGTGTTGTTAGTGGAGTTTTTATGGAACTCACAACACTTTCTCATATCCTTAGCTACCTTTTTTGTGTTTTTATTCACTTTCGGGTTCGAAAACTGTCATGGGCCACCTTTCCCTTGCTTCTAATTCACATATCCAAAGTCTCGCTCCTTTTGTTTTAAATTCAACTCAATCTTAGCAGTATAACAATATGTTACACCAAGAGAGGAGATGTCGAGGAACTCCATTTCCTCTCGGATGTAGTGTGCAGAAAACTGTTGTACTTAAGAACCAAATGTTATTTTGAATATTTGATACCCAACTTTGTGCGTAGGGTATGGAACAAATTCGTCGGCTCATGGACATCTTGATCCCTATATTTCTGCAAGGTAGTCCATTGTATGTAGTTGTCCTCATAGCTCTCCATGGGGTATTATTGTTCCTTGATGGTGTCTCTAAAATAATTCCAAGTGGGTGCAGCCAAGAACAGGGAGGATTCCCCCTCATCCTTTTTCTCACAGTAGGCTTTCCACCAGTCCTTGACATGCGGGGTAGTTTTATTTTCCCGATTAGAAAAGTCATGAACCAAAAAATATCCTTCTAATAGATTCAACATCTATCTATTATGCCTACATCTTTTTGGCCCTAAAATATGGGAATGTCAAAGTTAACTTGTACCTTAAAAGGATTAGTGCCTTCAGAGTGGCTTCCGGATGAAGATGTGTTGTCGGTGGGTAATCGTCAAAGGATCTAGAAAAATTTATCCATCATCGTGTCCTTTGTTTCTCAAGGGCCTCCTCAAGCAATATTTTGATAGGATATCCTACTCCCTCATCATTCTTATCCTTCGTCATGGGAGACCATTGAGGTTTGTGAATTTGATCTTGCAAAGGTTCAACCAGATCGGGCCCTAACTCCTTATACCTTGATCACGTTGGGGACATGGAAAGAAAGGTCAAGAAAGAGAGGACCACTCTAATTCCACTAATATGGATTTATGAAGAAATTAAATAAAATACATAAATAAACATAAACACATAGATGCAGTAAAAAATATACTTCATTTCATTAATATAGAATAAGTGAAATAATCTTATAAACAAAATAGAAATAAACTAGCTCACACGATGGTAGCTTATCTCTAAGAAGAGATGTGGTGGCTACATGCCTCTAAAGTGTGTTACAATGAGGCTCAAAGGCCTATATATTATTGAGAAACAATGGAAAAACATAAACATCCAAAAAAATACCCCTAGGAGATGAAGCGCAGAAACTATGGGCCCAATTTGGATAAATTAATACATCAACTTCCCAGGGTTGTATATTTGGCATATGCTCACTGTTTGACATGCAGAATACTTAATTGGAAATATCTATTCAAGGAATTCAACTTTCAAGTGAACAACATTCGTTGATGATCGATATTGGTCCCATTTTTCCCCGAAAAATGTCATTTACGGTCTCAAAATGGCTCTAGAAGTTTGGGACCCAAAAAAGTGCCAAAAATAGTAAAATGTGTTATAATTATGGAAACTAAAAAACTGAAAGAAACAATGGTGGGGTCCCCAGTGCAATAGGAGGATGGCCACCAATATCCACTTGTATCATGTACAGGTTTAAAACTTATAGAAGATGATTTCAAGAATTAGCAGCGGAAAAAGGAATTGAAACATGCAACACTACTTTGGTAAAACACTTTAGGAGTAGGGCCATTTTGGGGCACTGGTACCTAATAGTGTCCATTTATTTCCATGAACATGCTATCACTAGTATGATGGTTTTGAGATAGGTATATATGGTTTTTTTTTTTTTATCTTCTGATGAAACGAAACCTTTCCAAGGGATGGACAGCTTGAGATGGGGTTGCTAGTGGAACTTGGAAGGTGAGTGACTGAACAGAAGGGGGTGACAAAATTTCTTGAGGGATCGTGTAGCAAAGGAGAGGCTAGGGATGGATATTTTTTTTGGTAATTAGCATTACCAAGTGGAATCAAATGCACATTGGGAGTGTGATCTATAACAATGAGTCAATTACTATTCACTGAGATTAAAGTAGTGCAAGATTGTAGCCTTCGATATTAGATGTAGCTTTGAATTTAGTAGTGGATTCTAAACTTCCTCGGAAGGAGGTAAATATTGGTATTACTTGAGGGTGGAGGTGTTAGCCTCTCGATTCCCTTGTAGTTGATATAGACATCATATCATTTTATTTGCTGGTTGAGAAAATGTGTATATGTGTATATATGTATATTATTGTAAATACCATAATGAGTTGTGTTATAAAGCTCCATTATAAACACAATATGATTATCATGATGGTTTTTATTTTGACTGGGTTATTCATTTTAAATATTGCAACGAGTTGTGTTATAAAGCTCCATAGACAATATGTTTTATTTTCAACAGTTTTGCTGGTTTGTAGGTGTCATTCAACGCTGAGGGCAGTGTTCCCCCAAGGGGTAGGGTTTTGTAAGCCCTCATGAAAATTTGATGTAAAATATAATAAAGGAAATAATAATAACCACGGTTGAATGGACACTTATTCCAAGTTGAATGTTGGGAAAAATATCCTAGTGGGTATTCATTTTGATTTAATACGACTAAAGGAAATTGGAAAAGGAAAAGGAAAAGGCTTTGGAAAGGCAAAAAGTAATTTTAGCACATTTATTTATGAAAATAAAGGAAATTGGCAGAAAAGGGAGGTGAAAGGTCATAGGTTGCACTTGAGGAGGAAAATGAAGGAAAATAGTGGAAAATGAAGAAAATAGAGGCCTCATTGATAAAAAGGCTTCTAAGGATCAGTTGGCATGTTTTTTTTGCTCAAAACTTTTTTTAGTTATTTTTTGGAGCTCTCTCATTATTCTCTCTCTCTCTCTCTCTCTCTCTCTCTCTTGGACACTAAGAGTTTTCTTGGAGCACTTTGGAATTGGATCTGGAAAGGAAAAGGAAGCAAGCAAGAGCAGGATCCAAAAACTATAGTAGGATTCCTTGCAGGTATTGATTTTCGTATATAATTTACTTGATAGAAATGATATGCATGGTATTTCATGTGGTTATTTTATATTTTGGCATGGGTTTTTCTAGGTATTTCAGCCTAGCCTCTCTATTTCTGTATATCTTTGAAGAGATGGGTTTATTATACTTCGCTTGAGTTGGATTGCAGGATGGATTCGAAACTAAGTGGGGTGGATCTCTGAAATAATAAACACATGGCCTAGTGATCCCTAAACCGGAATGTGGATCACGTTAAAGCCACTTTCCTAGTAACCTTTGAACCAGATTGTGGGTTGCAGTAAAGCCAAATTGTGTGCCTCAGTGGGCCTAGGAATCCTTGTTGGTGAATGGCGAGATATACGGTAAATCCAACAGGTGGATTTCTCTCTGTTGGGCCTTGTAGTCCTAGAGAGCATGTCTTGTTTTAGGGCCTAGTGATCCCTCATTGAGATTGTGGATAACGGAAAATCCTAAGAGGATACAAGGTACTCAAATTCCTCATGCTATAGGCGAAGAACCCCAGTAGCATTCGTGCTTGTTTTGTTATTTTTGGTTGGTTATGAGTCCCACATTCACTCTTGGAATATGGCATGGGGGTGATTGCAAGAAGAGAGATTTGGCTCACCCAATCTATGGTTGGATGGAACGTGGAAGTTCCATCTCCGGTTGGTTTTTAAGTTCAGTAATGAAGTGCTCATTCCTTTGGTATTTGGTATGCAAATGTATTGGTTTATGTATTGATTTTATTGTTGTTGTATCCATTGTATTTATGTGGTTATTGTATTGGTTATAAGCATGTATTTGATCACTGATGATGTATGGTTTTATCCATGTTTTTACTTGTAAATAAATGCACAATGTATCTATGATAAAATATATTTTATTGCAATTAATTCTATTGTATTATACGAAATTATTTTCAAAAATAAGATTCATACCAACCAATATTGCAATTCATACATGACCTGTACCAGTGGGATGACCCCTTCCATATTCGGTATGAAAATACCTGTGCATGCAAGAACGAGACAAAAGAAAAAGACAAGTTTCATAGTTGTAGCGGTAGGCATTATGTCCACATTAAATCTAAAAAAACACATTTATAGAAAATTTTGAAATGTTATCTAGAACGAATTCGAAACATGGAAAAACTATTGAAAACAAAAGGTAATAACTACAGAACGAATCTTTCACGATATATGAAATTAAGAATTTATACTCATATGTTTGGAGCTATAAATATCAATCGCGAAACTGTTATCTTAAACGATGGCATTTGACGATATGAGGTTATATTTATATATATTCCAGCCGTGCCATGTGGCATCCACCACCACTCTCTCGAACTTATTTATCTCCAGCTCCGAAGCTTTGTCCAAGTCGATGCACATGTAAAGAACCACGCAAGGAATGTTGTCTTCGTTGGGCAGAGAATATCTTGGCTGCCCTTCAGGGAATCCTGTGAATGGCAGCATTACGACCATTTTCGGAAATTTAGAGTGGGGATCACACTCGTTCTTCAGAATGCAAAGCATCTTCTGCAAGTCAGGCTCTTTGTAAATCTGTTCACTATCTTCCTCTGCAAGTGGTAGTGGCGTCCATCCAAGATTTCTTCTCTGATTCATTCTTTTCAGGTTTGAATTCAGTAAATGCAACTTTGGGGAAAAACTGAAAGTACGAATGGCGTATGATGGACCACAGAAAGTACGAATGACGGATGATGGAGCAGAGATAGGTGAGGTCAGCAAAGCATGTCTCTCGTAGATTACAACACGATCCCACCTCCATGTCGATCGATCAGATGTCGAATAACGGGTTTGTTCTTGAACCGTGCGTCAAACCCTAAGTTCCTTCCTTTACCTCTGCGTGAATATGAATTCGCTTTTAGGCTCCGCTCAAGTTGTGATTTATACTCAATCGTGGGCCGACCATCTTAACGGCTCTTTGAAATTTAAGTTACGGAAAGCAATAGTATTAGATATTCAAAAAATTATTTGCTAGAGGTGTATATCTTGTTTTTCTTTGCTTAATCGTGTTTTAAAATTAAAATATATATTACATAATTTAATTGGAAAAAGTATTTGCTATTATGGATCATGTAGATAGGGATCATGACTTTAATTAAACTGATTTTATTTTTTTTGAAAATTATGGAAATTTCTGTTAAAAAAATATGGTAGGGATTTTGTAAATCTAAGTTATAACTATCAAACTTCAATAATAATTTGGGTGTTTTAAAGGTTTTTGATGGTGCTGAATCCATTTCCATCATCAAAAACATGATTCAAACATTGTTATTGCAAGATTTCTTAAAAAAAAATTCTTCAGATTCTAATCAATTTGGACGGTCCAAGCAATTCCTCCCCTCCGTAGACAACTCCCTTGTTTTTCTCTAAATCATTTTTTAAAATTAAAAAATATATATTACATAATTTAATTTTAAAACTCAAGTGAAATATGAAATTGGTGTATCGGACGGTTCAAAATTAAAAAATATATATTATATAATTTAATTTTCAAACTTGTTAAGTGAAGTATGAAATTGGTGTATTAGATTTTCTTTTAAGATGATTTGATTGTTTATTTAAAATTTATAAAAATGTTCTTTTTTAAATGTTTTTTTCTAAGTTTATTTTAAAAAAACTGAAATATATTAATAATTTTTTAAGTAAATTATATTTTTTAATTAAAAAATATAACAGTAATTAAATAAAATATATTTTTAATTGAATAATATATATTATTATAATCATTTTTGTTATTATTATTATTAAAATAGTAATTATTTATTAAAAAATTATAATTTATTGTTTAGAAAGAGTAATTTAATTTGAGATGATTGTGTTATGAAGTGTTTTATAAGTTCTGAAATTTAAAATTCAAAATTCAAAATTCAAATCCTTTTATATGAAGTGTCGTATATATAGTAATTATATATTAGGGATGGCAACAAGGGTTGCTCTGAAGGTATCCACTGTCGCGTGGTCATATTCGCGCCCCTCACCAAGTGCATAAGGTTAGGGCACTATCTGTTGGTTTTCATTGTTGCATCCCCGTTTCATTATCTGCTGCTTCCACGGACACGAGCCGCACTTCCTATTTTTTTTTTGGGCGCTGTCGTGGGTTTACCTAACCGATATTGACTGTTACACTACTGAACTACCCTACCTGTAGTGATGGCAGCGGATCTTGCTGACTATACCTCGGATCCATTTGAGGGGGTGTCGATCTAGATCACATCCCAGCGCATCTTCCCCTAGCCTCCACTTCGTTGGCACATAATTTCCCATCTTCCTCGACAAGTGGACCTAGGTTTTCCATGTGCCCTAACCTCTAACGGATCTCTCTTTCTAGAGTATCTTCTTTCATCGGAATCACCTCCATATTCCTTGTTGGAGCACATTCCTCCATTTCTCGAGCTCCCTCTGGCATCTCTGAACCCTCTTTCCCCAACGTTTGTCCATTTTATTTCCTCGTATCTTCAATCCTCCGCTCCCACCCTACACTTTGATGGTGTTTTTATCACCGCTCCCCCGGCTTCCATCTCCCCTAGACCATCATATCAACCCACTGAGGGTTTCATCTCTTTTGCTTTGTCGTGATCGGTCTCTTGCCCTCCTTTTCCGGGATTTTTTGCAGGCCCTATCCCTTAGGCCCCTCCCCTAGACGAACCCAGGCTATGTGAGGTCCATGATTCTGATCCCAAGCCCGACTCCTAGACTCATGGTAATCATCCTTGGTGCCCTCGGAAAACTCGGTGTGTCAAATATGGTTCTAGGGACATAGACCTAATCTTTGGTGACGACCACCAGATGGGAGAAGTCATTGACACAATAGATCATGCCTTGGTTGGACATGTTCAGGGCCGCAAATATGGCCTAGCAAAGCTTTGTCTGTGGACAATGGAGATCTGGGATCAGATGCTAGAGGAACTGCTCGTTGTTATCATACTTCCTCATGGATGGTTTGTGCTCAGATTCTAGCGCCCTAAACACGTTTTATGGGTCCTATGTCGCTACTAGAATGTTGAAAAAGCACTGGTCCTTTTGAAGCATTGGGGCCCTCTATTTGATCTGGAACGTGAGCATTTGGGAGCCAGTTCCATCTGGGTGCACCTTACGGGCCTCCCCCTGTACTTCTGGTTGGAGGATACCTTCATGCACATTGGGAATGCACATGGCACATACCCAGATTATGACAAATCATTCATGGCCACAGGCATTATGACGATGGCTTGTATCCTGGTCCATCTGGACGTGAGTGGGTTTAGAAGAATCTATCAATCTGAGGTGGAAGCAATTTTCCAACATATAGGTTCTCTATTATAAGGGTGTCCCTTTCTGCCGTCGTTGATGTCATGTTGTGGGTCACCTCTACAAGAAATGTCCTCTCCTTCAGAAACAATATGTGCCATGCAATTCGACAGTGCCTCGTAAGGAAGTGACCCCTCCCGGATGATGGACAACAGATAAGTGAGGCCAGAAAAGCATGTCTCTCGTAGATTATAGCACGTTCCCACCTCCATGTCGATCGATTAGATGTCAAATAACGGGTTTGTTCTTGAACCGTGCGTTAAACCCTAAGTTCTTTCCTTTACCTCCGCGTGAATATGAATTTGCGTTTAGGCTCTACTAAAGTTGTGATTTATACTCAATTGTGAGCCGACCATCTTAACGGCTCTCTCAACTCTTTCAAATTTAAGTTATGGAAAGTAATAGTATTAGATATTCAAAAAATTATTTGCTATAGATGTATATATTGTTTTCCTTTGCTTAATCGTGTTTTAAAATTAAAATATATATTATATAATTTAATTGGAAAAAGTATTTGCTATTATGGATCATTTAGACACGTGTTGGTCTCTTTTTTGTCTTAGTCTAACTAAACTACCTTTTTGCGCTAAAAATTATGGAAATTCTCTTAAGATTTTAAGAAAATATTGTAGGGATTTTTGTAAATCCAAATTATAGCTATCAAAATTCAATATTTTGAGTGTTCTAAAGGTTTTTGATGGTGTTGAACCCATTTCCACCATCAAAAACATGATTCAAACATTGTTATTGCAAGAATTCTTAAAAAAATTGTTCGGATTCTGACCAATTTTGGTCGTCTCGACAATTCCTCAGCCTCCGTAGACAACTCTGCTGTTTTTCTTTGTTGAATCATTTTTTAAAATCATTTTTTAAAATTAAATAAAATATATTATATAATTTAATGTTAAAACTTGGTAAGTGAAATATGAAATTGGTGTATCGAAGGATTCAAAATTAATATATATATATTATATAATTTAATTTTAAAACTCCTTAACTGAAGTATGAAACTGGTGTATCAGATTTTCTTTAAGGATGATTTGATTGTTTATTTAAAATTTATAAAAATGTGTTTTTTTTAAATGTGTTTTTTTTTTAAGTTTATTTAAAAAAAAAATGAAATATATTCATAATATTTTTTTAAGTAACTTATATTTTTTAATTAAAAAATATAAGCGTAATTAAAAAAATTATATATTTTTAATTGAATAATATATATTATTATAGCCATTTTTGTTATTATTATTATTAAAATAATAATTATTTATTAAAAAATTATAATTTATTGTTTAGAAAGAGTAATTTAATTTGAGATGATTGTGTTATGAACTATTTTATAAGTTCTGAAATTCAAAATTCAAATCCCTTTATATCAAGCCTCATATATGTAGAAATTATATATTAGGGATGGTGACAAGGGTTGCTCTGAAGGTATCCACTGTCGCGCTGTCATACTGGCACCCCTCACCGAGTGCATAAGGTCAAGGCACTATCTGTTGGTTTTCGCTGCTGCAACCCCGTTTCATTATCTGCTACCTCCACAGACACGAGCCACACTTCCTGTTTTTTGTTTGGGCATTGTCTTGGGTTTACCTGACCGATATTGACCGTTACACTACTGAACTACCCTACCTGTAGTGATGGTAGTGGATCTTGTCGATTATACCTCGTATCCATTTGAGGGGGTGTCGATCTGGAACACCTCCCCACCGCATCTTCCTCTAGCCTCCGCTTCACTGGCAGATACTTTCCCATCTTCCTCGACAAGTGGACCTAGGTTTTCCATGTTCCCTAACCTCCCATTTGATGGATCTCTCTTTCTGGATTATCCTCCTTCATCGAAATCACCTCCCTCTTCCTTGTTGGAGCACATTCCTCCATTTTCTGAGGTCCCTCTGGCGTCTCTGAACCCTCTTTCCCCAACGTTTGTCCATTTTATTTCCTCATGTCTTCAATCATCCTCTCCCACTCTACACTTTGATGGTGTTTTCATCACCGCTCCCTCGACTTCCATCTCCCCTGGACCATCATATCAAACCACTGAGGGTTTCATCTCTTCTGCTTTGTCATCATCGGTCTCTTGCCCTCCTTTGTCGGGTTTTTTTGTAGGCCCTATCCCTTAGGCCCCACCCCTAGACCAACCCAGACTATCTGAGGTCCATGATTATGATCCCGAGCTCGACCACTAGACTCATGGTAATCATCCTTGTGGCCCTTGGAAAACTCAGTGCATCAAATTTGGTTCTAGGGACATAGACCTAATCTTTGGTGATGACCACCGGATGGGAGAATTCATTGACACAATAGATCGTGTCTTGGTTGGACATGTTCAGGGCCGTAAATATGGCATAGCAAAGCTTCTTCTATGGAAAATGGAGACCTGGGATCAAATACTATAGGAACTTCCTGTTGTTATCATACTTCCTCACAGATGGTTTGCGCTCACATTCCAATGCCCTAAACACGTTCTATGGGTCCTATGTCACTACTGGCATATTGAACAAGCACTGGTCCTTTTGAAGCATTGGAGCCCTCTATTTGATCAGGAACATGAGCATTTGGGAGCCAGTCCCATCTGGGTGAGCCTTACGAGCCTCCCCCTGCACTTCTGGTCGGAGGATACGTTCGTGCACATTGGGAATGCACTTGGCACATACCTAGATTATGAAAAATCCTTCATGGCCACGGGCGTTAAGACGATGGCTTGTATCCTAGTTCATATGGACACACGAGAGGGCTTAGAAGAATCTATCAATCTTAGGTGGAAGCAATTTTCCAATGTATAGGTTCTCAATTATGAGGGTGTCCCTTTCCGCTGTTGTTGATGTCATGTTGTGGTTCACCTCTACAAGGAATGTCCTCTCCTTCAGAAACAAGATGTGCCATGCAATTCAACAGTGCTTGGTAAGGAAGTGACCCTTCCCAATTCTCCATCTGCCTAGAAGCCTCCCTCTCGTAGTTAGCATCAGGAAATGAAATAATTTGCAGCTGGATGAGTCTATGGTGTCCCTCGACCTCCATCACTATGGGTTACTCGATTTAATGAGGCTGCTACAAATCTTTCATCGGGTATTTCACTGTCCCTTCCCCCTGCATCATCATTTCCATCTGTTTCATCTGTTATAATCTCAACATTGCATATCACATCTGTTGCTTCGTCTATGACATCCATTCCCTCTATTAATATCCTCCCCTCACCTCCCCCCCATATTTCACTAACACCCCTCTGTCTATCCCCGCACCCTCCATTCCCCCCATTTCCTCGGAGTCATCATCTAAATTCAAGAGCAATTACTCTTATTTCTTCAGGTCCCTATCTAAAATATCCTTTACTACATCTTGGTTATTGGCTATCATCCCATCCTACCACCCCTCTAAATCATCTAGAGGCCTCCATTCATTCATATGTAGAGCTATCATACAGGCTGGGTAGGATGAGGCTGAAGGTCATCAGAAAACACTTGGTTGGGTTCTTAAAACACAGAAAACCCTCCCTGGTGTTTCCCCATGAAGATTTTATCTTTCAATTTTCACAAAATGGCAATATTTTCCAAAAAACTTGCCCTAAGACGGTTAATTGATTCATTCGAGGTTGATTTTATTTTCTTGCAACAAACCCTGGGCTCTGCGGACTCGGTTACTCATGCTATCCAAGCCATTAGACCTAATTTGACCTTCCAAGCTCTGGATTCTTGTGGTTGATCTTGGGGCATAGCTCTAGGCATCAATCCCCACTTTATCATTCTTCAGAATCTTTGGGGGGGAGGGGGGGATGGATTCATTAGGCCTGTTATTTTATCTACAAACCTTGGTCGATAATTCCACTTTATGAACATATATGGCCCCTGTAATGAAAGAATTATATTCTTGGAGAATTTTCTCAATCTTTCCCTCCTTGACTTAGAGAAACTCATTTTAGGAGGAGATATGAACTTCTCTCTCGGTCTGGTAGAATCTTGGGGACATTCTGCCTAGATCGACCCTACATTCGGCACCATTGGGGTTATGCTCAAAGATCATAGATTGGTGGATGTCCATACCCCTCGACTTCAACTAGCATGGCACAAGAGAAGAGTAGGGTTGGCCTTTTTGGCTAGGAGATTGGAAAGTTTTCTAATTCATGAGGCTATTGCAGATAACACTTCTGTGCTCAGAAAATGGGTATACTCTCGAGGCCTTTCTGATCACTCCCCCATATATTTGGAACTTGTGGGAGAGCGTCAAAATCCCAAAGCCCCATTAAAACGCAATGGAACCTGCCTCAATGATTCGAACTACATTTCCCTGATATCCCACTAATGGACTACTCACCCTAGCCCTCCTGAGCTTGATCCCTCAGCCATATTCGCATTCCAGATGAAATAAGTCAAGAGACTCACTATCACATGGGAAATGGAAAAAAGGATCAAGGGTGAATAAAAATTAACATCCATCGAATCAAAGCTTTCATCCATTAGCTATTTACCCAACCAAGGCTTCTCATCTGTTTAATCTAAAGCCCACATTTCTCATCTTCTAGGATTCTAAAGGACCGAGAAAAGACTTGGCGACTCCGGAGTTGGGCTATTTGGCTATAGGCTGGTGATGAGAATACCAAATTATTCCATCAATTCGCTAATGAAAGAAGGGCCATTAATACAATATGGCATCTGGAAGATGAAGAGGGGAACCATGCTAGTACATTTCATCAATTGGCTAATATGGTCGTCTCTCATTTTAGAAATCTCTATAAATCTCCCGAGATAAATACTCTTCCTGAGGTCGTCAAGGTGGCTAGATTATTTCCTCGATTTGTAAAGCCACATGAGGTTGCATCCCTAAATGACCCTATCTCGATGAAGGAACTCCATGATACTCTCAAATGGTTCAAGAAAGATAAAATCCTCGTACCTGATGGATTCCCATTGAATTCTATCTAGCCTTTTTTGAAACTCTGGGATAGGACATCCTCAATTTTATGGAACACTACAAGCTGACAGGTCAATTATATGATGCTTTCAACTCTACCTTTATTTCTCTTATCCCCAAATCAGACTCCCCTCGCTCTTTTTCTTATTACCACCCCATATCCTTATGTAATTTCTTATACAAAATCACTTCCAAGATCATAGCCAACAGACTCAAGCCCATTCTCTCTGTTCATATATCACCGCAAGAGTTTTCTTTCCTTCACCACCGTCAAATACATGAGGCCATCGGTACTACACAAGAGGCTTTACACTCCATTAAGAAAAATAACATTAAATGTGTTATATTTAAAATTTATTTGGAAAAGGATTTTGACCACTCTAATTGGCTATACATTCGCATGCTCCTTACACACCTGGGGGTTCCCCTATTCTTCATCAATTGGATCATGTGCTACATCACTAATGTTTCCTTTAGTGTTCTTATCAATGAATCGACATCCCCTTTCTTCCACTCTAAGAGAGGACTCAAACAGAGTTGTCCTCTCCCCCCCCCTCCTCTTCATGTTATCATTTAAACACTTAGCAGAATGATCACTCATGAGCATCGATCTGGAAAACTCTTGGGCATCAAAATCATAGGGGGTTGTACCCTAATATCCCATATTATTTTTTTCGAAGATGTCCTTATCTTCCTAAATGGGTATTTGGGGGATATCTCATATTTCTCTACCACACTCTCCTCTTTCAGCCTTTCCACTGGTATGATCTACAAAAATCACAAATCTAATCTGACTTCCATCAGATGCTCCTAGCAGGAGAGGACTTTGGCCTCTCAACGATTCTCTTTCATGACTCTTTATTTATCTACAGGACTCAAATACTTGGGATTCAGGTTAAATCCACTTGACTACCATAATTTTGATTTTTCATGGCTCATTGCAAAGTTGGGAAATAAAATTTCAATATGGCACGACCGCTGGCTCTCCTGGGCTAGTAGACTTACCCTTATCAAAATGGTCTTGGAAGCCACTCCTATGTATTAGATGTCCCTTTATTGGATACCTAAAGTATTACTCTCTAAGATTTAGAAACTCTATCGCATATTCCTATGGATGGTGAACAAAGAGGGTCACACATTTTCATGGATAAAATGGGATAGCATTGCTTTTCCCAAAAAATGGGGAGGTTGGGGCTTCAAGAACCTGGAAGTTTTTTCCAAATATCTTGCCACAAAGATGGGATGGCAGATCATGACCTCTCATAATCTATGGACTGAGGTGGTCACCCACAAATACATTAGGCTTCTTTCGCTCATGGATTGGATAAGGAGCCCCTCCTGGAACACTCGACACATCTCCATGATTTGGAATGTTTTCCTCAATCCTATGTCCTACATTAGAGAATGTTTGTCATGGTATATTAAATATGGTACATCTGCTCGTATTGGATTGGATCCATGGAATGGAAGCGGATATCTCACCACCTTCCTTTCGAGCTCATTGAACACATCACCAAATATGGTATCATCTACATTTCCCAGATTGCTAACCCGACTACTTCAACTATATTATCTCAAGGATGGAATTTTGTTATTCAGCTTGGATTCCATGAATAATTTCATGAGGCCTGGTATCTCTATATTATAGCTCTCTCAGAATCACATGTTCGTATTACACACGGAGAGGATGAGCTGTTCTGGCACCATGTGGCCCATGGACTATACACACCAAAGGATGGCTATCCATTTATCCTTTCAAATAACCAGCCATTGAACTCCACTTGGTGGTGGAGCTGCATCTGGAAATTAAAATCTCCGCGTAGATCAACTCTTTTTATGTGGTCTATTCTACACATAACTTCGACTGGGCATAACCTACATAAGAGATCCATCTATGGTCCTTCCTGGTGTATCCTGTGAAAACCTGATTCTAAATATGTCAACCATTTGTTTCTGCACTGCCCTATAGCTCGGGCCCTTTGGAAACAAAGATTAGCTGCTCTTCAGATCACTCTTCGATGGGATGGGATATATCTTTCTAATGCATGGCAGCCTTGGTGGATTAACGCATCTGTCCACAAGGCATGTAACCTCCCCCTACTTATTTGTTGGGGACTTTGGATTACCCACAACAAGTCTATATTCCACGTTACTGCTCCCAATTAGCCCCTCACATCTTCCAACATCATTTCTATCTATAACATCCTCCCACTTGATGAGCCTCCCGGCCCTCCCTGTAAACTGACTCTGGAAGCTATAAATCATGACCATTCATGGGCCTAATTTTATGGATCTACTGAGCAACATGGATGTGCAGGTGCTGCCATTCTATACATAAACAATCAACACCATTTCAGAATTAAAATGGTTTCGGGGCATGGAACCAATAATTATGTTGAACTCATATCCTTGAGACACATTCTATATTTTTCCATTGAACATGGCTTTCATCACTTAACATTTTTTTGCGGTTCAAAGATCATTATCATTTGGTTCAACCAGACATATGTATGTCACTTGCACACACTCTGTCACATATTGGAGGACTCTTGGTACTTTAAAACAAAGTTTGATTCTATCATTTGTTGCCATATTTACAGGGAGCACATCCATCTTTCCAACACACTATGCAAGGAGGTCGCGCTCCAGCCCAAATTTCATGGTTTTTTATAGGCTCATAACATGTATTTATTTTTCTCTGTAAGTATTGACTCTATATCAGCAGACACTATTTTGAACTCTCATGTATCCCTAAAAGGGGTTACTTTGGACCTTTATTTTGTATGTGACCACTGTCACATTTTTTATGAATATGCCACATGCATCTACAACATGTAATTTTCTTCAATATAATGAAAATTATGATTTTTCCTTGGGGAAAAACAAAAATTACATATATTTTAAAAATATTGTTTCATATATTTAAATTAATTCATTAACTGTGATCTTTCTAAAATGAGATACTTTAATTTTGAGAATTTTTTTAATCAAATTCCTCCATCCTATATTAATAATATTACACTCATAGTAAAAATTAGCATCCTCAAAAAATATGTAAAATTAATCAAATCTCTAGAGGTGCAAACCTCTTTCTTCAGTGAAAAACTTGAGGAAATGTTTTCACCTCCAGAGATTTGATCACTCTCGACGCTTGATAGATCCAGAGTTAAGATGGATCTAGGATGGAGTTTAATGGATCTAGGATGGTTTTTGTCGTGTGCTGAGAAGGAAAATCTATAGAATATATGATTAATTTTATCAATAATATGTAAATAAATATAATATTAATATAATCATTTAAAATATGCTAGATATGTCTCAGATTAATTTGGTCATTTAAATTTTAAATTTTATTAGTTACCTCACTTTGTTGAGATGATAAATATTTTTAATAACTTTAATGATTAAATAAAAATTTTGAATGGAAAGTCACAATGTAATAGTGTTGAATGATGGAAAATGTGAATAATAATAATGTAGTCAATTAAAAATAGTCTTCATTGTCAAAATATTTTCTTCTAATATTCTTATTGTCACTCTTGTTATTTTACTATTTTCTTCTACTATTCTTATTATCACCCTTGTTAGTTTTTTCATGTTCACCTTTTATTGTCACTCTTGCTAGTTTATTATTTTATTCTACTATTCTTATTGTTACTCTCGTTAGTTTTGTCATCTTCTCATATCTATTATATGAAAATGATAGTTGAAATTGTAAGCCATTTAAATCTTTAGCTTGAGTTGTTGTAGTGAACATCATACTTTTTCTCTCTTGTTCTCCAATATTAATAGGTTGAATTACTATAACACAAAAATCAATGTACATTACCAATAATTTTTTGTGTTGACACTAAAATCAATGCACATTGTTAATCTAGTCACTTTAAAATTAATATACCATCATACATCCAATTACATCAAATGAGAAATCAACATCTACACTGAAATCAATGCATCTAATGCAAAAATTTAAATAAGATTAGAAAACAACTTCTACTTTGAAATCTATGCATCTAATTCAAGCAATAAATAGGATTAGAAATCAACATCTACACTCAAATCAATGCATCTAGTGCAATTAAGCAAATCGGGATTAGAATCCATATCTACACTGAAATCAGTGCCTTTAGTGCAAGAAATCAAATAGGATTAGAAATCACCATATACACAGAAATCAATGCATTTAGTGCAAGCAATAAAATAGGATTAAAAATCATCTACATTGAAATTAATTCACCTAATGCAAGGAATCAATTTTAATTAGGAATCAACATCTACATTGAAATCAATGCATCTAGTGCAAGCAATCAAATAGGGTTAGAAATGACTATCTACATTGAAATCAATGCATTTAGTGAAAGAAATAAAATAGCATTATTAACCAACATCTATAGTGAAATCAATGCATTTAGTACAAACAATCAAATGGGATTCGAAATCACCATCTACACTGAAATGAATGCATTTAGTGCATGTAATCAAATAGGATTAGAAATCATCTACATTGAAATCAATGAATCTAGTGCAAGAAATCAAATATAATTAGAAATAAACATATACACTAAAAATAAATGCATCTAGTCCAAGAAATCAAATAGGATTAGAAATCACCATATTGGTCCCATTTTTCCCCAAAAAAATGTCGTTTACAGTCTCAAAATGGCTCTAGAAGTTCAAGACCCAAAAAAGTGCCAAAAATAGTAAACTATGTTATAATTATGGAAACTAAAAAACTGAAAGAAACAGTGGTGGGGTTCCAAGTGCAATAGGAGGGTGGCCACCAATATCCACTTGAATCATGTACAGGTTTAAAACCTAGAGAAGCTAATTTCAAGAATTAGAAACGAAAAAAAGGAACTGAAACATGCAGCACTATGTTGGTAAAACGCTTTAGGAGCAGGGCCATTTTGGGACACTAGTATCTAATAGTGTCCATTTATTTCCATGAGAATTCTATGACCGGTATGATGGTTTTCAGATAGGTATATAGTTTGTTTTTTGTATCTTCTGATGCGACGAAGCCTTTGTTTTTTGTATCTTATAATATTTATAAACTCAGTCGTAGATTCCTATGGATGGGGAACAGAGAGAGTAAAACATTTGCATGGATAAAATGGGATAGCATTGCTTTGCGCAAAAAATGGGGAGGTTGGGGCATCAAGAAATTGGAGGTTTTTGCCAAATATCTCACCGCAAAGATGGGATGGTAGATCATGACCTCTCATAACCTATGGACTGAGGTGGTCACCCATAAATACATTATGCTGCTTTCGCTCATGGATTGGATAAGGAGCCCCTCCTGGAACACTCAACACATCTCCATGATTTGGAAGGTTGTCCTCAATCCTATGTCCTACATTAGAGAAGGTTTGTCATCGTATATTAAATCTTGTACATTTTCTCGTATTGGATTGGATACATGGACTGGAAGCGGAGATTCTCACCACCTTCCTCCCAAGATCATTGAAAACATCACCAGATCTGGTATCATCTACATTTCCTAGATTGCTAACCCGACTACTTCAACTATATTCGCTCAAGGATGGAAGTCTATTATTCAGCTTGGATTCCCTGAATAATGGCATGATGCCTGTTATCTCTATATTATAGCTCTCTAATAATCACATGTTCGTATTACACAGGGCGAGGAAGAGTTGGTCTGGCACCATGCGGCCCATGGACTATACAAGCCAAAGGATGGCTACCCATTTATCCTTTCAAATAACCGGCCATTGAAATCCACCTGGTGGTGGAGTTGCATCTGGAAATTAAAATCTCCTCCCAGATCCACTCTTTTTGTCTGGTTTATTCTATGCAACATTTCTCCGACTAGGGATAACCTGCATAAGAGATCCATCTGTGGTATTTCATGGTGTATCCTATGAAAAGCTGATTTTGAATATGTCAACCATTTGTTTCTACACTACCCTGTAGCTTGGGCCCTTTGGAAACAAACCTTAGCTGCTCCTCAGATCACCCTTCGATGGGATGGGATAGATCTTTCTAATGCATGGAAGCCTTGGTGGATTAATGCATCTGTCCACAAGGCACACAACCTCCCCCTCCTTATTTGTTGGGGACTTTGGATTACCTACAACAAGTGTATATTCCACATCGCTACTCCCAATTGGCCCCTCGCATCTACCAACATAATTTCTATCTATAACATCCTCCCACTTAATGAGCCTCTCGACCCTCCCCGTAAACTGACTCTGGAAGCTATAAATCATGACCATCCATGGGCCTAATTTCATCGATCTTCCTAGCAACATGGATCTGGGGGTGGTACCATTCTATACATTAATGATCAACACCATTTCAGAATTAAAAAGGGTTTGGGGCATGGAACCAGTAATTATGCTGAAGTCATGTCCTTGAGACACATTCTATAGTTTTCCATTGAACATGGTTGTCATCACTTACAATTTTTTTGCGGTTCAAAGATCATTATCATTTGGTTCAACCAGAAAAATGTATGTCATATGCACACACTCTGTCACATATTGGAGGACCCTTTGTTCTTGAAAACATAATTTGATTCTATCATTTGTTGCCATATTTACAGGGAGCGCAACCATGTTTCCAATGCGCTATTCAAGGAGGTTTCACTCCAGCCTCAAAGGACCTGGTTGATTTAAGAACACACTGGATAGTAGCATTAGAGTTATTATCACTGCCCATACATAGATCAGCATCTCGCAAGGAGCAAGTAGCCTAAATTTCATGGTTTTTTATAGGCTCATAACATGTATTTATTTTTCTCTGTAAGTATTGACTCTATATCAGCAGACACTATTTTTAACTCTCATGTATCCCCTATAGGGGTTATTTTGGACCTTTATTTTGTATGTGACCACTGTCACAATTTTGATGAATATGCCACAGGCATTTACAACATGTAATTTTATTCAATATAATGAAAATTATGATTTTTCCTCAAGGAAAAAAAATTGTTATATATATTTTAAAAATACTATTTCATATCTTTAAATTAATTAATTAATTGTAATCTTTCTAAAATGACATACTTTATTTCGGGGAATTCTTTTTAATCAGATTCCTCCGTACTATATTAATAAGATTACACTCATAGTAAAAATTAACATCCTCAAAACATATGTAAAATTAATCAAATCTCTAGAGGTGCAAACCTCTTTCTTCAGTGCAAAAATTGAGGAATTTTTTTCACCTCGAGAGATTTGATCCCTCTCGGCGCTTGATAGATCCAGAATTAAGGTGGATCTAGGATGGAGTTTAATGGATCTAGGATGATTTCTATCATGTGCTGAGAAGGAAAATCTATAGAATATATGATTAATTTTATCAATAATAAGTAAATAAATCTAATATTAATATAATCATTTAAAATATGCTAAATATCCCTACGATTAATTTGGTCATTTAAATTTTAAATTTTATTAGTTACCTCACTTTGTTGAGATGATAAATATTGTTAATAACTTTAATGATGAAATAAAATTTTTGAATGGAAAGTCACAATGTAATAATGTTGAATGATAGAAAATGTGAATAATAATAATTTATTCAATTAAAAATAGTCTTAATTGTCAAAATATTTTCTTCTAATACTCTTATTGTCACTCTTGTTAGTTTATTATTTTCTTCTACTATTCTTATTACCACTCTTGTTAGTTTTGTCATATTCACTTTTTATTGTCATTCTTGATAGTTTACTATTTTATTCTACTATTCTTATTGTTACTCTTGTTAGTTTTGTCATCTTCTCATATTGATTATATGAAAATGAAAGTTGAAATTTTAAGCCATTTAAATCTTTAGCTCAAGTTGTTGTAGTGAAAATCATACTTTGTCTCTCTTGTTCTCCAATATTAATAGGTTGAATTACTCTAACACAAAAATAAATTTACATTACCAATATTTTTTTGTGTTGACACTAAAATCAATGCACATTGTTAATCCAATCACTTTAAAATTAATATACCATCAGACATCCAATTACATCAAATAAGAAATCAACACCTACACTGAAATCAATTCATCTAATGCAAGAATTTAAATAAGATTAGAAAAAAACTTCTACATTGAAATCTATGCATCTAATTCAAGCAATAAATAGGATTATAAATCAACTTCTACACTCAAATCAATGCATCTAGTGCAAGTAAGAAAATATGGATTAGAATCCAACATCTACACTGAAATCAATGCCTTTAGTGCAAGCAATCAAATAGGATTTTAAATCACCATCTACACAGAAATCAATGCATTTAGTGCAAGCAATCAAATAGGATTAAAAATAATCTACATTGAAATTAATTCATCTAGTGCAAGGAATCAATTGTAATTAGGAATCAACATCTACATTGAAATCAATGCATCTACTACAAGCAATCAAATAGGGTTATAAATGACTATCTACATTGAAATCAATGCATTTAGTGCAAGAAATCAAATAGGATTATTAACCAACATCTATAGTGAAATCGATGTATTTAGTACATGCAATCAAATGGGATTAGAAATCACCTTCTACACTGAAATGAATGCATTTAGTGCAAGTAATCAAGTAGGATTAGAAATGACCATCTACACTTAAATGAATGCATTTAGTGCAAGTAATCAAGTAGGATTAGAAATCATCTACATTGAAATCAATGAATCTAGTGCGAGAAATCAAATATAATTAGAAATAAACATCTACACTAAAAATCAATGCATCTAGTGCAAGCAATCAAATCGGATTAGCAATCACCCTCTACACTGAAATGAATGCATTTAGTGCAAGTAATCAAATCGAATTAGAAATAATCTACATTGAAATCAATGCATCGATTGCAGGCAATCAAATATAATTAGAAATCAACATTTACACTAAAATAAATGCATCTAGTGCAAACAATCAAATAGGATTAGAAATCACCATCTACACTGAAATAAATGCATCTAGTACAATAAATATTCTTACTTCACTCCCCACTATATATATATATGTGTGTGTGTGTGTGTGTATTTATATTTATATTTATATTCCATCTACACTGAAATCAATGCATCTAGTGCAATAAATCTTCTTACTTCTCTCCCCCCACTATATATATATATATATATATATATATATATATATATATCCCTCCATCTCTCCTCCTTTATATCTCTATCTCAACCCCCCAAACACACACACACACTCTCACTCCATATATATCAATCTCTCTGTCCCTCCCTCCCTCTCTCCATCTCTTCACCTTCCATTAATATCTCTATCTCCCTTTGTTTCTATATATCACCCCCAAAACATACACTCTCTTTCTCCAATCTATATATCTATCCCTCCCTCCTCCTCATCTCTCTCTCTCTCTCTCTCTCTCTCTCCTTCTCCCTCACTTTCTTCTCTTTCCTCTTGTTGTCATCTCTTCACATCTCTCCATCTTCCATATCACCCCTCTCTCTCTCTCCACATTTCTCTCTATATGTCTTTCTTATTACCTCCCTCCCTCTTCTACCCTCCAACTTCATATCTCTTTCCCTCCCTCTCTCCACTCTCTCACTTCCTCTTTCTTCATTCCTCTCTCTCCCTTTATCTCCCACCTCTCTCTCCTTTTCTCTCTCTCTCTTCACCCTCCAATGCTATTACTCTATCCCTCCATTTCTCCTTCTATATCCTTCTCTCCCCCTTTCTCTCCTTCTCTCTCTTTCTCTCCCCCTTCTCTCCTCCTCTCTCTTTCTCTCCCCCCTTATCTCCATCTCTCGTAATTTTTCTCTTTATCTCACCCCAAAAGATACACACTCTCTCTTCATCTCTCACATTTCAGTCCCTCTCTCTCTCCACTTCTCATTGTATGTTAGGTCCCTATATCACTAGTATAGTCCCTTATTATTTTTAGTGTAACCCCCTTATTTGTATTATTGTACCCTTGTAACCCCCATTTTGTTATTATTGTGCCCTTAAATTATTATTGTTAGGTTGGCTAGGATTACATTGTGGCCCAATAGGATTACATTATGGCCCCATTGACTCCTATATATAGAAAGGAGGTTTTGTAAGTTGTATCATCCAAGAATTGTGCATTTCTGTAATGTATTGGAGGTTTCCCCCTCGAAGTGGCTTATTTCTAAGGCGTTGATATCTCTTTTCTTCTATTTTTGAAGCTGGTTACACAACATTTGGTATCAGAGGTTTGGATTCTAGGGTTTCACTGCTCCAAACAGGTCATTGTGGAATTTTCGCTATAACCTTTTTTCTACAAAGTTTCAGAAGCTGAAATTTTTAGGGTGCGAAGCTGAAATCCTGAGGTAGATTTTCTAAAAATTTCAGAGCTTGGTTCGCAATATTTTCAGAGAGATCATTTGTGGAAGTTAGGTATTTTTTCAAGCTCCTAAACAGGTCATCGTGGCATTTTCGCTATACATTTTTTTCTACGAAGGTCAAGACTCTGAAATTTGTAAGGTACGAAGCTGAAATCGTGAGGAAATTCGTCAGAAAATTTCAGAGCTTGGTTCGCAATATTTTTGGAGATATGATCTATGGAAGGTAGTGCTTTTTCAGGCTCCTGAATTTCATCTGAAATAGGTGATCGTGGGAAAAGTTCAATAACTCTCTCTCTGGGAAGTGGATTTGACTGCCGTTAAAATTGGTCGCAAGTACACGGACTGTAGTTTCTTGGCTATCAATTTCAGAGACAAAGGACGAAACAGTGACACGTGGCAAGTCCTACAAGTTTGCTCTACTGAACCAGTACAGAATTAGGTCATTGTGGGAGAATTGGACACAACTTTGTCTTGGGGAATCAAAATTAGATCAGACCTATGGCATTTGAAAGAAGCTTCAGAGGGCTAATACAGGGCTGAATTTCAGATATTGAAGATTTTCAATTACAGAGATAATTCAATTTCAATATCGAGCTCCTCAAAGCAAGTAAAAGGTATCAATATTGGATTCTAAAATGGCCCCTAAAAAGAATTCAACACCCATTAAGCCTTCAGAATGCTCTACCATGACTCATGAAGATGAAGAATTGCAACATGATCTATCAAAATTACAAGAGCAAGTGCAACAAATTTCACTCTCGCAAAGAGCAACAAAAAATGAAATGGAAGTTTTGAAGAAAGGCATGGAAATGAAGATGGACGGTTTGAAGAAAGGCATGGAAGCTAAGATGGATGGCGTGGAAGTGAAGATGGAAGGTTTGAAGAAAGGCGTGGAAGCTAATATGGATGGCATGGAGGCTGGCATGGAATCTAATATGGATGAAATGGAAGCTAAGATCGATGAGAAAATGGAAAACATGAAGAATTTTCTAAAAGCAGACATGGAAGGTTTGACAAAGTTGATACAAGAAAGGTTTCCTAATGGTGAAAAGATAGTAGAAGAACCTCATGATGAGAACAAAATAAATGTTAATTGTGATTTCATAAACTCTAATGTTGGCGGGAAGAACCACCATATTCCAAAGATGGATATGAGGAAGTTTGATGGAAAGGATCCCGTAACATGGATACTACAGCATGGAGCAATATTTTGATCTCCATAACATGCAAAACACACAAAAGGTACGCATCATGAATCCTTTTACATTTAAAACAAAATATATTTGTATGGTATCGATGGCTTTGTTCTCGTAACAAAATTGTCACTTGGTCAATTTTTACTTGGGAAATGATAGCACATTATGAGGATACAAAGAGCAACACTTTCTTTAGCCAATTGATAATCTCAAACAAAAGGGTTTAGTGAAGTAAAGATCATCGAGGACTCAAAATCGATTATAAGGGTAAATCGATTCCGTATGCAGCGTGATTGATCTCTTCATAGGTACTCTAAAGGATAACATCCAACATGAAGTTCATGTGTTGGAACCTGATTCATTAGAGAAGGCATTCAGGTTGGCAAGAAAAGTTGAATGTCAAATTATGGCGACAAGGAAGCCTACCACTCAATTCTATAAAGAAGGAAGTGTTGCTATGCCTAGATTTCCACAACCTGCAAGGTTGACACCACAACAATTGGAAGAAAAAAGAGCAAAAGGGCTTTGCTACAGTTGTGATAGCAAATACACCAAAGGTCATAAGTGTGCTGAAAAGAAATTATTTTACATAGATTGTGAAGAAAAAGAAGAAAATGAACAAGAAGAGGATACACACCAGGAACTAGCCATAGAAGAGGAAGAAATGAATCCGACCATATCATGTAATGCACTAGCAGGAATTACCACTCCTCAAACTCTCAAGATAGCAGGACAGATCAAGAAGAAAAAGGTAATAGTGTTGATTGATTCAGGTAGCACCCATAATTTTATTCATTGTAAGGTAGCCAAGGAATTAAATTATTTCCTATACCCAGCACCAGAATGTCAAGTGATGGTTGCAAATGGAGGAACTATAAATTTCTCTGGAAAATTCCATAATATCAAGCTAACCATGGGGGAATATGTATTGAATATTCCAATGCTTTCCATTCCTATGGGAGGTGTCGATGTTGTACTAGGAGTACAATGGTTACAATCTTTGGGGACGGTAGCTTTTAATTTTCAAGAACTTTTCTTGAAATTTTTTTCAGAAGGAAAGGAAGTCGAATTACGAGGTATTGAAGGGAAGCTAGGAAGGATAATAAGCTCTAATGTCATGACAAAGCTTCTAAAGAAAGAACAACGAGGCGTAATTGCACAATTATGCTCACTAGAAGTTCCGACATCAAAATCATCTATTTCTGCAGATCTCCAACAAGTCTTGGGAAATCATTCCAAGGTGTTTGAAACTCCCAAAGGACTCCCACCTATTCGTGATCATGATCATGCTATTCATTTGATTCCAGGAAGTGTTCCTCCAAACATCAGGCCTTATAGATATCCTTACTTCCAAAAGCGCGAAATTGAACGTATGATTGCAGAAATGTTAGAGGCGGGTATAATTCAACCTAGTCAAAGTTCTTTCTCTGCTCCTGTAGTATTGGTACACAAGAAGGATGGATCATGGCGAATGTGTCCGGATTATAGGGAGCTCAATAAGCTCACCATTAAAGACAAATTTCCCATTCCTGTGATTGATGAATTATTGGATGAATTACATGGAGCAATCTATTTTACCAAGTTGGATCTTCGTTCAGGATATCATCAAATTAGAATGAAGACTGAAGATATTCCAAAAACAGCATTTCGAACTCATGAGGGTCATTATGAATTTTGGTCATGCCTTTTGGCCTTACCAATGCACCTTCTACATTTCAAGGGTTGATGAATTCCATTTTCAAACCCTTCCTTAGAAAATTTGTGCTAGTATTTTTTGATGATATACTAATCTACAGCAGGTCTTGAAGGATCATGTTGAACATGTTGACAGGGTGCTCAAACTATTGCAGGAGAAACAATTATATGCAAAAACATCCAAATGTTTCTTTGGAGTACAAGAGGTGGAATATCCGGGTCATATTATATCTCACGAGGGTGTTAAAGTGGACCCTAACAAAATTAAAGCCATTAAGGAATGGAAAGTCCCCAAGACAATAAAGCAGTTGCGAGGATTTCTCGGGTTAACAGGCTATTATCGCAAGTTTGTTAAGAATTATGGGAGAATAGCAGCACCTCTAACAATATTATTGAAGAAAGATGCATTTTCATGGACTCCTGAAGCAACTAAGGCCTTTGAACATCTTAAAGAGGCAATGTGCCTAGCACCGGTCTTAGCTACGCCAGACTTCACAAAAACCTTTATTGTGGAATGTGATGCCTCAGAAAATGGAATTGGTGTTGTTTTAATGTAGGAAGGAAGACCCATTGCTTTTGAAAGTCGTCCAATCAAAGGAAAGTATTTACAGAAACCTATTTATGAGAAGGAAATGTTAGCAATACTGCATGCACTAAAGAAATGGCGAACTTACCTAATGGGAAGACACTTCAAGGTAAAAACCGATCATGATAGCCTTAAACACTTTTTGGAACAAAGGCTATCGTCAGAGGAGCAGCAAAAATGGGTCACAAAGATGTTGGGTTATGACTTTGAAATAATCTACAAAAAAGGAAAGCTTAATGTTGTTGCAGATGCACTCTCAAGAAAGAATGAAGAGGTGGAAGCATTGCTTTGTGCTATTTCTATTATCCAACCAGATTGGATAACCGAAGCAAGAGATGAATGAAAGAAGGACAAAGATGTATGGACACTCATTCAAAAGTTGCAGCAAGATCCTAGTACATCTGATACATTTAGTTGGAAAAATGATTCCTTATGGTACAAAGATCGCTTATATCTTTGTAAGAATTCCCAACTAAAACAAAAGATTCTTCTGGAATTGCACACTTCTCCTTTAGGAGGACACTCAGGATTTTTAAAAACTTACCACAGGGTGAAGACAGAATTTTTTTGGGATGGCCTTAAATCCGATATTCAAAAGTTTATGGCGGAATGTTTGGTTTGACAGCAGAATAAAGTGGAAACAATTAAGACCCCAGGACTTCTACAACCTTTATCCATTCCAAGTCAACGTTGGGAGGAGATTTCAATGTATTTTATCACAGGTTTACCTAAGTCCGAAGGAAAGAGTGTCATCATGGTGGTAGTTGATAGACTTACCAAGTATGCACACTTTTGTGCATTATCTCATCCATTTAAAGCAAGTACAGTTGCTACTACATTTATGGACAGAATTCAAAAGCTACATGGAAGCCCAAGGGTTATTGTGAGCGACAGAGATCCCATTTTTATCGGAAATTTTTGGACGGAGTTATTTTCTTGTTTGGGTACTCAATTAGCTCATAGCTCATCTTATCATCCTCAATCTGATGGTCAAACTGAGATAGTAAATAAATGTTTGCAAGGATATCTTCGTTGTTTTGTATCCGATAAACAAACACAATGGGTCAAGTGGTTACCTCTCGCTGAATGGTGGTTTAACACTTCCTTCCATACTGCAGCAAAAATGACCCCATTTATGGCACTTTATGGATATCATCCACCATCCATCACATCATTTTTAAGAGAAAATTCTAAGGTTCAAGCAGTGGAAGATCACATCGAGCATCAGCAAGAAGTTCTCCAACTCTTAAAGGATAACCTGAATTTGGCACAAAATCGAATGAAACAACAGGCAGATCAACATCGCAGTGAGAGAAGTTTCGATGTAGGAGATTGGGTATTTTTACGGCTACAACCATACAAACAAATGTCCCTCAAGCAAGCTAAGAAGGATAATAAATTATCACCAAAGTACTATGGTCCTTACAAGGTGTTTCAAAAGATTGGTTCTATGGCATACAAATTGGAGCTTCCTGCTTCTTCGCGAGTACATCCAGTTTTCCATGTTTCATGCTTAAAGAAGGTTATAGGTGAAAATCTTCCAGTTCAAACAATATTGCCAGAACTTGATGAGGAAGGAAAAATCATATTGGAACCTGAAGCGGTCATGGAAACAAGAACTCAACAGCTATGGAATCGATCAATTTCAGAGTATCTCATCAAGTGGAAGAACTTACCCACTGAAGATTCTACATGGGAGGATGAGAATTTTATACAGAAGCACCCAGAGCTACTCAAGCGTTGAGGACAACACTTTTTTTTGAAGGAGAGGGGCATGTTAGGTCCCTATATTACTAGTATAGTCCCTTATTTTTGTTAGTGTAACCCCCTTATTGTTATTATTGTACCCTTGTAACCCCCATTTTGTTATTATTGTGCCCTTAAATTATTATTGTTAGGTCGGCTAGGATTACATTGTGGACTCCTATATATAGAAAGGAGGTTTTGTAAGTTGTATCATCCAAGAATTGTGCATTTATGTAATGTATTGGAGGTTTCCCCCTCGAAGTGGCTTATTTCTAAGGCGTTGATATCTATTTTCTTCTATTTTTGAAGCTGGTTACACAACACTGTATATGTATTTCTTCTTTCCTCCCCCTCTCTCCCTCCAACTCCATCTCTCTATCCCTCCCTCTCTCCGACTCTCTCCCTCTCTCTCTCCTCATCTCTATATCCTACTCTCTCTCATCCTTCCTCTCTCTCTCTTTATTTTCTACCTCCTTCTCTCTTCCCCCATCACTCTCTCTCTCTCTCTTCCTCTCTCCCTCTCTTCCCTTAAATCATATCTATTCACCCATAACTCTCCTCCTCTATCTCAAGTCCTCTCTCTCATCCTTCCTGTCCCTCTCTTTCTCTCTTACCTCCCTCTCTCTTCCCCCATCTCTCTCTCTCTCTCTCTCTCTCTCTCTCTCTCTCTCTATGTTACTCTATCCCTCCCTCTCTCCTTATCTCTCATTCTCTCCCCCCTTCTCTCTATCTCTTATTTTTTGTCTATTTATCTCACCCTAAACATGCAGACTCTCTCTCCATCTCTCTCTTGTCGAGCCTTCTCTCTCTGCACTTCTCACTCTATATTTATTTCTTCTTCCCTCCCTATTTCCCCATACAACTCTATCTTTCTATCCATCCCACTCTCATACTATCTCTCAAGTCCTCTCTCTCATCCTTATTCTCTCTCACTTTCTCTCCTACCTCCCTCTCTCTCTCTCTCTCTCTCTCTCTCTCTCTCTCTCTCTACCCTACAATCCTCTCACTATATCCCTTCCTCTATCCTTCTCTCTCCCCCCTTCCATCTTTGTGTCTCCCTCTCCCTCTGTTGCCCTTCTCTCTCTCTCTCTCTCTCTCTCCCTCTCTCTCTCTCTCTCTCTTCATTCCTTCTCTCCCCTCTCCTTGAGTTTATCTTCTTGTATCCCTTATGAATCTGCTTATCTCTGCACATCTATCACTCTATGTCTTTGTTCTTCCCTACCATATATATCTCGAGTTAATAGATATCATGATATATTAATATACATTATAGTATAACAAATTTAATATTGTATTAATTTAAATTTAATGAATTTAATATTAATATTAGGGTTAATAATAATAATAATAATAATAATCTTTCGATATTAATATTAGGGTTAATAATGTTTTTTTTTGCATTGTATTAATAGTGATTTGACCCATGGTATCTGGCTCATAGGCTTCACCTAAAAAAGACCTCTTTTTTTAGTGTTCCTAAATATAAAGAGCATTACACTACCAGGAAAAGACCCTCTAGCGGATGTTTTTGAGGAACCCCATAGAAAAATACCCCATAAATCCGTTTATAGTGGAGGTTACTAGAGGAGGTTGGCAGGCAGAGGGTTTTGCGGATGTTTTCCGCTCTGTGCGCTTATAATTAAACATTGCCTCGGTGCTTTGCAATACCGAAAGCATGGGTGCCCACAAAAAAATTGGCACAACGGACATCATGACTCTGTCCACACCCGCCTGGTGTGTTGTATTATTTTATAGCACTGGTGCATCTCAACTCTTCTGCACCAGTGCATTATAAAACACTGCACCAAAATCGAAACCACCTGGTGCAGTAGAAATAAATCGCATCGGTGCATCATAAGACAACATGCCAAAAAACAAATCGACTGGTGAATTTGTAAGAAAAAGAACTGGTGCACCTATAAACCACACGCACTGGTAAAGGGTTAAATTATAAAAAAAAACTGCAAAAATCCCAAATTTTTCATTTTCCAGTGCTCCTGAGCTTTCAATTACGAGTGCGCACTCTACCATAGAATGCATTGGTATGCACAAAACATTGGCACACCAGACAGCGTGCGTGACGTACACACTGGCCTGGGGTGTCCTTTTACGGTCACACACTGGTGCTTCAGTACTCTTCCACATCAGTGCATCATAAAACATCGTGCTAAAACATAAACGTGTTGGTGTGTTCTTGTCCAAGAGGACTGGTGCACCTATAAAACTCACGCACAGGAATAGCGTTAAATAAAAAAAAATTAAGGCCAAAAAACTGGTTCTTTTAGACTATTTCACACCGGTGCGTTACGAATATTCTGCCTCGATGCATCATCAAAACATCGTGCCAAAACTGAAACATCCCAGTGCTATGTTAGGGAACCGCCCCATTGCATTATTAACAATGCGCAAAATCTGACACTCCCCAATCTCCAACTTGCATTTTGAAAAAAAGTGGTCAAATTTTCTTTTGAAAATTTTACAGCCAATATGCCTCCTTGACGGCGAAATGTCCAAGTATTTTTCTAGTTTTTCCATAACTAAGCCTTTTATCAGATTAGAATTTGAAATAAAGATTAAAAAAGAAAAAAAAAATTGTCACATGGTGCACCTGAGTTGTTCGGCTCGCATTGGATAGCGGTGCTGCCTGTAAAATTTACTAGCTGCACAGCCGTTGGTGCTAACGGTATCCACACCATTTCTAGGGTGGTTCCGAAAGGGGCCCCACATAATTTTAAGTTTAAAAAAAATAAAATTTGGTGTGCTCATTTAGCCAGGCACACTATTAACCATGGGAATCACAATGTGGTGCGTTGACAAAATTATCCGCCCTGGTGTATTTCAGCGCACCGCATTCTGAATTCCGAGAGGGTCAATGGTGTGACTGGGTAAAAGACCACACCATTGACAAATTATTGTCATGAAGTTGGTGCGCTGACACACTATATGCTCCAGGGCATATATTTCAGTCAGCGCACTGCTATTCTGAACTTAGATATAGTAAATGGTGCTTGAAAAATAGATAGCTGCACTGAGGTCGGTGCATTGTATTTCCTTAGGGGCACCCGGACTAGTGCTCTACAAACTTAAGCCGCACCACCACCAATGCCTGACTATTTTTGTGGCGCACCAACTGGTTTGTTTATTTTTTTTAAAATAAAAATATATATGTATATTCCTAAATACATGTCTGTTTTAATAAAAAAATATTATTTAATATGTCAATGATTTAGAGAGAAGAGGAGGAACAACATCAACAAAAAGTTGAATAGTATGACATGATTTGCCAATGAGAGGCCCGAGAGAGGGCAAGAGATGCATACCCTCACCCTATTATAGCAGATACCCAGGGGATCCTTAGGCAGGTAGGCCTCCTCAAGTTCTATGAGGAGGCTACTTCCCTAAAGGCCCATAGTGTTTTTTTGAGATATCTTATCCACAGGTGGAATGCCCACTGACAGGCTTTCCAGGTTGGTCATGAATAGTGGTACACACCCACTGAGGAGGATATTTATTTTATTAAAGGACTATCGAGGAGAGGGGTGGATTTTCCCTCATTCCCGGATGTGCCAGCTAGTTGTGTAGCAAGGATTTAGTTAGTTGACTGCCAGATATACATTGGAGCACATGTATTGTCTCCTTCAGAGTTTCAGGTACCTAGAGATCAGTTAAGTATAGGTGCATTTGGTAGACAAGACGTGAAGTGCCTCTCACTTATTATTTCGACCATTTCGCACAACACCAGTGATGAGCAACTAATTAGTTGCTCGCTTTTATATTATGTTGACTATTTAGTACAACAACCATGACTTGTCAGGTGGTCTACCATTTTTTTGTAGCAGTTTTGTACGGCCTTAGATAGATGTCGTGCTCATGCACAAGGGAGGGTCAACTTCCCTTTTGCTTCAGAGCTATTTTGTTTATTTTTTTAGAGGTTTCCAGAGATTAGACCTAGTTTTTTTCGACAGCCTCATAGGCCGATGTTCGAGGCCCAGATGCACATGTGGGGCAGATGATGCTCAAGATGGGAGACACTATGTTTCCAGCTAGGATATTGCATGATGCACTGGACTTACTAGCCAGTGTTGAGGGGCTGCATCCATTCATTATGGTCCCATGTCCTTATGCTAGATTATATTGGCGAGGGTGTCCCAGCATCCTCTTCATAGATGATGAGCCACCAGATGATAGAGGTAATATTACTATTTTATTTATATTTATTCTAACATGTTCTTTAACTTGTTTTTATTAAATTGTGTAATGAAATTGTCTAATTATTTTTGTGTACTTGTATATATTTTGCAGACATTGGCTCTTTTGATGGAGAGGAGATGTCGGATCCACCACATGATCCTGATGATGATCAGGACATGGCTGATGCCGAGGATGATAATGATCAGGATGAGGCCAGTGCATCAGAGAGACATGCTCCTACTCATGGTGCACTGCTACCGCCTTTTGCTAGGCACAGTCGACCTGAGACTAGATATAGGATGGAGTTGGGAAACCAACTCTGTGCATTGATTTTTGATGCGAGCATGAGGCCTGCTCATTACAAAGACATACAGGCCAATGATAGGCTATTACGGATGTGGAAATCCATGCCGCATGACATGTACAGCCTGATGCGGCATGTCGTAGGAGCTACGACAGTTGTTACGTGACTGAGGAGGACTGTCCGTAGCTATAGGTTTATTCGAGCCACGACACATGATGGACAGTCCGCGAGTAGCGACTCACATGCATCTCATGATCGTTCACCTCGCGTCGTGCCTGATCAGCATGAGACTCCACTAGTAGCATCTAGCAACAGTCATCATGGAGATGAGGTTGGACCATCGGCCACGTCTAGTTAGTAGCCTGCTGCAGCATCCATCAGTACTAGTCATGATCATGAGCATGCACCTAGACCATCGACTGTCGAGGCTGCACTATTGACTAAGCAGGCCTCCACTACTACTTCTTATATTGATGTTGTACTACCACCAGTTGTCGATCCATCCATCAGTACTAGTGATTATGATCGTGAGCAGCCTCAACCATTGACCTTCGAGGCTGCACCTTTTACTAAGCAGGCCTCCACTTGTACTGCTATTGATGTTGTTATAGTACCACCAGCTGATCCATGACATTTATATTACAATTGTATATTTTTAACATTGTTTAGTTATATATATCTATATATATATATATATATATATATATATGTTCCATGTATTTTATGTTCATGTTGCAGTTGTAATTAATTTACATGTTGGTGATCATCATGATGTGGCGCATATTGTTAGGTCATGTTAGATATGTTCATTTAATGTTTAGCTTGTAGATAGATGTGTATTTGATGTTTGTGTTGTGATGATGTTAATATATAATGTTAATTTGATGTTTGAATGTGTTTTTTAGTCGAATATGATTTTTGTACGATGGTTATCATGATGGTGATGATGGTTATTAATTAATTTAATATTAAATGACCATGATATTTATTAAATATTATGTCGTGATTGTAATTTAAATTTAAATTTTAATTGTATATAAAATTGTAAAATTGTATTTGTATTTGTACTAATTGTAATTTTAACTATAATTGTATGTAAAATATTTATTAATGTAAAATTTTAATTGTAATTGTAATATTTAACTTATTGTGAAATTATTGTAATTGTATATATGAAAAATTGCAAAATTGTAATTGTAATTCCAATTGTATTTAAAATTCTAAAATTGTAATTGTATTTGTAATTGTAATTTTAATTGAATTGTATGTAAAATATTTGTAAACTTGTAATTGTAATTGTAAATGTAATTCTATGTAAAATTGTAAATGTAATTGTATGTAAAATTCTAAAATTGTAATTGTATTTGTAATTGTAATTGTAATTGAATTGTATGTAAAATATTTGTAAAATTGTAATTGCAGTTGTAAATGTAATTCTATCTAAAATTGTAAATGTAATTGTATGTAAAATTAAAATTCTAATTCTAATTCTAATCGTAATTCATGTATGTGAAATTAATGTAAAATTGTAATTGCAATTGTAATTGTAATTCTAATTCTAATTCTAATTCTAATTGTATGTAAAATATTTGTAAAATTATAATTCTATTAATGTGAAAATTTTAATTTTATTAATGTGAAATGATTTTATTAAAATATTTAAATTTGTAAATTTGCAAATAACTGTAAAATAACAAATCTAGAATAATACGAATTTTTGTAACGTAATAAAGTCTAGAAAATAATGAAAATAAATTCACGTACTTTAGAATTATCATTATTTTATTATGATCTTACATAAAAAAAATAACTTTATATAGTCTGGTGCGCTTATCATCATAACGTGCACCGGTGCGTCATATTACTAAGACGCATTGGTGCTTCACAAATCTTCCGCGCCGGTAATGAATAAATGCAAATAAAAAAAAACGAAACTCTATTTTATTTAAGTGAAAAAAAAGTGGCAATTTGAAAAATGGGTGCAAAAATATTTTCGAAAATCTAATTTCATAAAATAATTCTTTAAATACTAAACACTTTTCATTATTTCACTATTTTTTCTAAAATTTTCAGCCAGATATTTGCAGGAGAGAGACCTGGAGCAAGAGAGCACGAGGGCACTGTGGAGCAGTGAAATACGTTTGAACAGAAGTATTTAGACAATCAAAAACCAAACCTCTGGTGATTCAAACCCTATATCATAGAATTTCAAACCATCTCGTGATTAAATTTCATCATTTTTTTTAATTTTTTCTGCAGTTTTTTTACTTTTTTCTGCAGTTTTATCCATTTTTACCCTAAACCCTTCAATTTTTTTCCTTTTCCCTTTCTTCTCCCCATTTTTATGATTTCAGAATTAGGTTTTTTAATTTTAGATTGAAGTCCAACCCACGGGACGACTTGCATAGTCGGATCCCAATCCATTTGGCCATTGTGTGAATTTTTTGAAAAAGGATTTTTATTTATCGGTGTGCCCTGCGTACTCTACCGCACTGGTGCACTATAGCAAGAAGTGTGTAGAAAAAAAAATTCAAAACATTTTTTCTAAATTCATGTGCCATATCGGAAATAGAGCACCGGTGCTCCGTTTAATAAGGATAGCATTGTACAGTGTATTACACCGTTTTTGCGGTGCGTTTATAATACCTCATGCACCGTATGATCTATTACATTGTTTGTGCAGTGTGTTTATAATACCCAACGCACCATACAGTCTATTATACTATTTTGCGCTGTGTTTTTAATATCCCCATGCACCAGCTACGGTGTGTACATCATGAAGGTCCACCAGTGACTTGAGATTTATTTTCTGCCTGAAAAGTTGAGAATTTATTTATAAATATATTAATGAATAATATGGTACAGGTTTTAGATTGATAAAGAAATGACTCACAAGAGATCAAGCAACAAAAATACTGTTAACACATCAAGAAAAGAAAAAAAGGCAAGTTCTTTGTAAATTCTTTATTAAAAATATTATTTTTGAACAATATGTAAGTTTAAATAATGTGTATTGTTTACTGTGTATCATGCAAAGCTACAAAATAATGAAGCTCGATATGATTATTTCTAATCTAGGACCAGAAAAGCGTAAAAGTTTAATGGAAAATTTGCAAAAGGATGAATCAGGTGAATGAAAAATGTATTATCGATCCAATATGAGTTCCTTTTTTTAAATATCATTAATAATATACTTAAAATTATTATATAACATGTGTCAAACAGTCTACTAATTCACATCTGTGTAATGTTCTACAGGGACCAAAAACTCAGAAAAGGAATGTTGTTCTAAGAAAAGAAAAAAATAGAACATGCAAATGAAAATGAATTGCTCCTTAGCTCATCTAGAGTGGTGTTGGAAGTTAACGAAAGGGGGAAAAACTTTTACAAAAGTTTGAGGGATCTAGTGGAACAAATGTATAGACGTTCTTTCCACTTACGATACAAAAACCAATCCAATGATTCCAAGAACCAAATTTTATCTAAACTACAAGTAGAGTTTCCAGAGAATTGGTCAATGAGACATGTCAGACTTTTAATAGAAAAAATATACAACAACAAAAAAGAAGGAATGAAAAATTAATATTCCTTATAATGTTTGTCTAGAATTATTTATAAATATCACTTTTGTTATGTTTACTTTTCATATATCAATACAAAATTTAAATATTTTATTGTCATGTTACATTTTCAAGAAGATGACGAAAATCCCAAAAGATGAACGAGCTGATATCATAAATATGCCAGTAGTTATGTCCAAAAAGTTGTACAAGGAGATGGTAAAAAAAATGGACAAAATTGCATCGCAGGAGGAGCCATCTCAACAACAATGTGCTTCAAATGTAATATATAGTCATTGAATTTTTCGATCATTAGGTACAAAAAATAAACAATTTAGCATTAAATATTAATTTTCAAGAATTTTCTTGCAGAAAAGACAAGAAAATAGAACCCATTCAGCACATAAAATAGGACGACAAGGAAGAAAATGGTTGATCTCTAAGTTTGTGAGTAATTTTTGCTTCCTTATAACAACTTAACTAGATTTCATTTTTGTATTTTTGAAGTTATTTTACAAAAAACATCATTGAATGTCTTTAAACCGGTGCTAACATACAAAGAAGAACCATCAAACGAATTGATTGAAATTGGGTTAAATATGGGTTGTGAGTATATGTTGGCATATTAGAATTTAATTGTGGAATTTGTAAGCATCTATCGATCTTGTTTTACTTAGCTCCGTCTATAATTAATAGAACAAAAACATCTTTTACATTAAATATATTATTTTTTATGGGGTATAAAACTTGCAGGAAACAAAGTATGGAACTACGCCAACACATGAAATTTTTTAGGGTGCCTTGGTACATGATTTTGAAAGAATGTGTATAGTTTATGAGTCAGTTGTTGCTATAGTACGTCATTTTTCTTTTCGGTTTACATTGATATATATTATTTAATATTGCAATTTTAATTATTCTCACCAATGTATATACACTCATTTCAGTTTATTTTTATGTTTGTAGATGGAAGGTGAAGAAGAAGAAAACAATCAACACCATGAACAAAACATTCTTGAAAATAACCCGTCATGGAAGTAGCTCTAGAAGTGACAGCAGTTCAAGCGAAAAATGATGATCACTATGTTTGGATATCAAAGCAAGGCATTTTATTTTTTTGTAATATGTCTGTGAAATCAGACATTTTGTTTAATGTAATGGACATAGTGTCCCAATTGAAAGACAAAGGGATACAAATAACTATCTCATTTTGTATGATAAATACTTTCTTATATATATATATATATATATATATATATATATATATATATATATATATATATATATATATAATCATAAAATATGTTTTAATTTATTCTATTGCATTCTCCATTGTCATTCTCAAATGCACTAATAAAAATTAATTCATATGAATATTGTTATAAGATAATGTGTCAACTTTTGATGAATAATGAATTTTAAAAAGCCACAATAATTCTGATATGATATAACAAATTAATCCAAAAAACACATTCAAATGCATTAATACAAATTTAATTAATATGAATATTGTTATAAGATGTGTTGACTTTTGATGAATAATGAATTTAAAAGAATCACAATAATTGGACTGTCACAAGTTGATGTTTCTAAAAAAAACAAAATGAAAACCGGTGTGCGTCAGTAACTGTCGACCAGTGTGTTTATGTGTCTATAGGCACTGGTGTCGTTGTATGAACCATGGTCATAGCAAAAATACCAATACCAGTTATAAATATCGGTGCATTTGTGTGATACTACGTATCGGGGCATTTATGTATCTATAAGCATCGATGAATTTTTACAATCAATGGGCACCGCACAAATAATGATACCAATTATAAATCTCGGTGCCTTTCTGTGATACGACGCACCGGTGCATCATAAAGGTATACGCACCGGTGCGTTGATACAACTTGTGGGCACCACACAAATCCCAAGACCAATTAGAACGGCCCCGTGCGTTGTATGACCAACACTATTCCCGATGTGGTTTTACACCTAAACGTCCCAGTGGGTTCGTTCGACTGAGACGGCCCCGAGGCGCCTTCTTCATGTATGCACCAGTGCATTAAATCCAGAGTAGCGCACTGATGAGAAAACATCTGTAATAATCTCCGGCTGCCCATTTTTTTTTGTTCTGTTGAATTGCAATTAAAATCTCCGCCAAAACCTCCGTAACCATAAACAGATGTTATAGAAATTTTTTTTTTGACAATTTTGGCCAATTTTATAACACAAAAAACCTCCTTTATAACCTCTGCTAGAGGGTATTTTCCTTGTAGTGTTATGGAGTAAATATAACAAGAGATTTTATTTATTTACCATACCTCTCATTTATTTATATCTTATTTATTTACCATACCTCTCGTTTATTTATATCTTATTTATTTACCATACCTCTTTTATTTACCATGGTATTTGGCCCATAGGCTTCACCTAAATAAAACCTTTTTTTTCTAGTTTTCTTTAAATATAAGGAGGTTTATGGAGTAAATATTAAAAGTGTTTTATTTATTTACCATACATTTAGTTTATTTATATTTTTATTTATTTACCATACCTCTTTTTTTATTGTTCAAAAACCTATTTACATTTTAAAAATGCTAAATGCTAATTTTGCATTTACATGTTTCAATGTTTACCTTTACATTTTTACATGAGATCTACCCCCATATTGGGTTGTTGAGCACCTCTCAGGGCAACAATAATATAAAAAAACATTACATATTTGAATTAAATGAGAGGTTTGGCTTGACTTTTAAATAAATATAAAATAAAATATGATAATATATTTTAGAATAAACTTTTTATATAGTATAAAATTAAATTAAGAGATATTTATGTTAATCTTAGATTTATTATTGTTAATTAAATTTCTGTGATATTTAAATTTATTTTAGAATGCAAAATTTTTAAAAAGTTGTGTACATCAAGAGATTTAATTTATCTTAACATTCCATGGATATGGGGTGAACATTGATCTATAAAATTGTAACACCCCAAGTTGCTATGATTTTTAAACTTGACAATTGAATAAGTCCAAAGGGGAAGTGGACCCCAATGGAGAATTAATGTGTGAATTTATTTTAATTATTAATAAAAATAAATAAAAAGTTATGTGTGCAATGACTAGATTGAGAAGTGAGATCTGAAACCTAGATCCATGAGGATGTGGATAAGGTGATAAGACTTTCCCACCCCTTCCAGAAATCCTTGGGAGGAATATTACTAAAATTAGATTTGGAGATAAATATCTAATTTCCCCAATGAAGAGGAAAGTAATTGGGAAGAGGAAGAAAAAGCTGCAAAAGTGGAAAAGACAGCTTTAAAGTACCTCTATGAGGGAAAGCCTAGGCAAAATAGGAAGAAAGCATCTCGAAATTTCTGGACGTACAAATTGAAAACAAGCTTGGGAAAGCATAGCTTAAATAAGCTGATTCAGGACAGACAAGGGGTTGTCTGTCATTGGAACCAAAGGTCTCAAATCAGGGGTGATTTAAGGAGATAAAAATCTAAGGTTGGATGGAACTAGTCATACAACTTGGTATGCACATTTATTTAAAAATGTTATGGATCAATATGAATTTATACTTTTTTCTTGGACTTTTTGATTTAGAGGAGATAAATTAGATACAATTTCTGGAACTATTATTTTCAAAGTTTCGTGTCATTGGTGATAGACATATGTATAGGTCCATACATTTAGCATATATTGCATTCAATGAGTGCACTGAAAACTGCATAGTTGTATGGACGAAAACAAGTTAGTTCCAACTCCCAAAAACTCTAAATTTGATTATTGATTTAGATCTGGGGTTAGGAATTCTAACTGTAAAATTTTCTATCTTATTCAAATAGAAAACATAACTCGAAAAAGACTTTTACATGACTTTGTAAACATATGAATGAGACTGTTGTATACTAAAAAACAACATCATATTCTGTTACAAATTTGACTAATAAAGTACAAAGGTTATATATGAGAAATTAACATTGGAAATTAGTGTTATTATTGTATCTATTTGTACTAGTAAGAAATATAGAGATAAAATAGCAACTTCATTCATGAAACAATTATGAACAGAATATCAAACTGGAAAACTTCAGAGAAATTCATAAGTCAAATCTGTAATAATATTTGAACAATATTTTCAACTAAAAAGCAGATCTATAAGTGTTAAATACTTATATGTGTTATACGACAACAAGAGTAAGTTTAATAAATGGATATTATGTTACCATCGTGAAACCTAAAGCTATGTGTGTGCTATTATAAAAGAAATCAAGAAAATCCATATATAATAAACAGTGTTGTGGATACAGCAAAGCTAAACTTCTAAATTTAGTATTCAAGCTATTATGTGGAATGAAAGAAAGCAAGAAATTCTAATAAAAATAGACTAAATTATATTCCTCTATTAAATTTATAAATATAGCTATGCATGAAAATATGGAAGTTCTAAGAAACAAAGTTCACGATGAATTCGAAATTATGGAATACATGTGTTTCATCATTCCCATAACAGTCCTTATAACTTGTTAGGTCCCTATATTACTAGTATAGTCCCTTATTTTTGTTAGTGTAACCCCCTTATTGTTATTATTGTACCCTTGTAACCCCCATTTTGTTATTATTGTGCCCTTAAATTATTATTGTTAGGTCGGCTAGGATTACATTGTGGCTCACTAGGATTACATTATGGCCCCATGGACTCCTATATATAGAAAGGAGGTTTTGTAAATTGTATAATCCAAGAATTGTGCATTTATGTAATGTATTGGAGGTTTCCCCCTCGAAGTGGCTCATTTCTAAGGCGTTTATATCTCTTTTCTTCTCTTTTTGGAGCTGGTTACACAACATTTGGTATCAGAGCTTTGGATTCTAGGGTTTCGCTGTTCCAAACAGGTCATCGTGGCATTTTCGCTATAACTTTTTTTCTACGAAGTTTCAGAAGCTGAAATTTTTAGGGTGCGAAGCCGAAATCCTGAGGAATCTTGTCTAAAAATTTCAGACCTTGGTTCGCAATATTTGCGGAGATATCATCTGTGGAAGTCAGGTATTTTTTCAAGCTCCTAAACAGGTCATCGTGGCATTTTCGCTATAAATCTGTTTCTACGAAGGTTCAGAATCTGAAATTCATATGGTACGAAGCTGAAATCCTGAGGCAATTCGTCAAAAAATTTCAGAGCTTGGTTCGCAATATTTTTGGAGATATGATCTGTGGAAGGTAGTGCTTTTTCAGGCTCCTGAATTTCATCTCAAAGAGGTGATCGTGGGAAAAGTTCAATAAATCTCTCTCTCGGCATCGGATTGGAGTGCCGTAAAAAGTGGTCGCAAGTACACAGACTTTAGTTTATTGGCTATCAATTTCAGAGACAAAGGATGAAACAGTGACACGTGGCAAGTCGTACAAGTTCGCTCTACTGAACCAGTCCATAATTAGGTCATTGTGGGAGATTGGACACAACTTTGTCTTGGAGAATCCAAATCAGGTCATACCTGTGGCATTCAAAAAAAAATTTAGATGGCTACCACAGTGCTTAATTTCACATATTGAAGATCTGCAATCACAGAGATAATACAATTTCAATATCGAGCTCCTCAAAGCAAGAAAAATGTGTGTATTTTTTTCAAATTGCACAAGTCTTGTTTGAATAATCAAGTTAAATTGATCCCAAGGGCATATTGTAGAATAGATATCAGTATTGGATTCTAAAATGGCCCCTAAAAAGAATTCAACACCCATTAAGCCTTCAGAAGGCTCTACTATGACTCATGAAGATGAAGAATGGCAACATGACATATCAAAATTACAAGAGAAAATTTCGCTCTCACAAAGAACAACAAAAAATGAAATGGAAGTTTTGAAGAAAGGCGTAGAATCTAAGATGGATGGTTTGAAGAAAGGCATGGAAGCTAAGATGATTGGTTTGGAAGCTAAGATGGATGGCATGGAAGTGGGCATGGAAGCTAAGATTGATGACATGGAAGTTAAGATCGATGAGAAAATGGAAAACATGAAGAATTTTCTAAAAGCAGACATGGAAGGTTTGACAAAGTTTATACAAGAAAGGTTTCCTAATGGTGAAAATATAGTAGAAGAACCTCATGATGAAAACAAAATAAATGTTAATTGTGATTTCATAAACTCTAATGTTGGCGGGAAGAACCACCATATTCCAAAGATGGATATGAGGAAGTTTGATGGAAAAGATCCTGTAACATGGATACTACAGATGGAGCAATATTTTGATCTCTATAACGTACAAAACACACAAAAGGTACGCATTGCAACTTTACATTTAGAACAAAATACATTTGTATGGTATCAATGGCTTTGCTCCCGTAAAAAAATTGTCACTTGGTCAATTTTTACGGAGGAAATGATAGCACATTATGAGGATACAAAGAGCAACACCTTCTTTACCCAATTGATAAATCTCAAACAAAAAGGGTTTAGTGGGGCAGCACATTGAGGACTTCCAAAAATTGAATATAAGGGTAACTGATCTTACAGAGGAACACAGGATTGATCTCTTCCTAGGCACTTTAAAGGATAACATCCAACATGAAGTTCGTGTTTTGGAACCCGATTCATTGGAGAAGGCATTCAGGTTGGCAAGAAAAGTTGAATGTAAAATTATGGCGACAAGGAAGCCTACCACTCAATTCTATAAAGAAGGAAGTGTTGCTACGCCTAGATTTCCACAACCTACAAGGTTGACACCGCAACAATTGGAAGAAAAAAGAGCAAAAGGGCTTTGCTACAGTTGTGATAGCAAATACACTAAAGGTCATAAGTGTGCTGAGAAGAAATTATTTTACATAGATTGTGAAGAAGAAGAAGAAAATGAACAAGAAGAGGATATACACCAGAAACCACCCCTAGAAGAGGAAGAAATGAATCCGACCATATTGTGTAATGCACTGGCAGGAATTACCACTCCTCAAACTCTCAAGATAGAAGGACATATAAAGAAGAAAAGGGTAATAGTGTTGATTGATTCAGGTAGCACCCATAATTTTATTCATCATAAGGTAGCCAAGGAATTAAATTGTTTCCTATACCCAGCACCAGAATGTCAAGTGATGGTTGCAAATGGAGGAACTATAAATTGCTCGGGAAAATGCCATAATATCAAGCTAACCATGGGGGAATATGTATTGACTAGTCCAATGCTTTCCATTCCTATGGGAGGTGTTGATGTTGTACTAGGAGCACAATGGTTACAATCTTTGGGGACGGTAGCTTTTAATTTTCAAGAACTTTTCTTGAAATTTTTTTCAGAAGGAAAGGAAGTCGAATTACGGGGTATTGAAGGGAAGCCAAGAAGGATAATAAGCTCTAATTTCATGAAAAAGCTTCTAAAGAAAGAACAACGAGGTGTAATTGCACAATTATGCTCACTAGAAGTTCCAACATCAAAATCATCTATTTCTGCACATCTCCAACAAGTCTTGGACAATCATTCCAAGGTGTTTGAAACTCCCAAAGGACTCCCACCTATTCGTGATCATGATCATGCTATTCATTTGATTCCAGGAAGTGTTCCTCCAAACATCAGGCCTTATACATATCCTTACTTCCAAAAGAGCGAAATTGAACGTATGATTGCAGAAATGTTAGAGGCGGGTATAATTCAACCTAGTCAAAGTTCTTTCTCTGCTCCTGTAGTATTGGTACACAAGAAGGATGGATCATGGCGAATGTGTCCGATTATAGGGAGTTCAATAAGCTCACCATTAAAGACAAATTTCCCATTCCTGTGATTGATGAATTATTGGATGAATTACATGGAGCAATTTATTTTACCAAGTTGGATCTTCGTTCAGGATATCATCAAATTAGAATGAAGACCGAAGATATTCCAAAAACAGCAATTCGAACTCATGAGGGTCATTATGAATTTTTGGTCATGCCTTTTGGCCTTACCAATGCACCTTCTACATTTCAAGGGTTGATGAATTCCATTTTCAAACCCTTCCTTAGAAAATTTGTGCTAGTATTTTTCGATGATATACTAATCTACAGTAGGTCTTGGAAGGATCATGTTGAACATGTTGACAGGGTGCTCAAACTATTGCAGGAGAAACAATTATATGAAAAAAAATCCAAATGTTTCTTTGGAGTACAAGAGGTGGAATATCTGGGTCATATTATATCTCACGAGGGTGTTAAAGTAGACCCTAACAAAATTAAAGCCATTAAAGAATGGAAATTCCCCAAGACAATAAAGCAGTTGCGAGGATTTCTCGGGTTAACAGGCTATTATCGCAAGTTTGTTAAGAATTATGGGAGAATAGCAACACCTCTAACGACATTATTGAAGAAAGATGAATTTTCATGGACTCCTGAAGCAACTAAGGCCTTTGAACATCTTAAAGAGGCAATGTGCCTAGCACCGGTCTTAGCTATGCCAGACTTCACAAAAACCTTTATTGTGGAATGTGATGCCTCAGGAAATGGAATTGGTGCAGTTTGAATGCAGGAAGGAAGACCCATTGCTTTTGAAAGTCGTCCAATCAAAGGAAAGTATTTACAGAAACCTATTTATGAGAAGGAAATGTTAGCAATAATGCATGCACTAAAGAAATGGCGAACTTACCTAATGGGAAGACACTTCAAGGTAAAAACTGATCATGATAGTCTTAAACACTTTTTGGAGCAAAGACTATCTTCGAAGAGCAGCAAAAATGGGTCACAAAGATGTTGGGTTATGACTTTGAAATAATCTACAAAAAAGGAAAGCTTAATGTTGTTGCAGATGCACTCTCAAGAAAGAATGAAGAGGTGGAAGCATTGCTTTGTGCCATTTCTATTATCCAACCGGATTGAATAACCGAAGCAAGAGATGAATGGAAGAAGGACAAAGATGTATGGACACTCATTCAAAAGTTGCAGCAAGATCCTAGTACATCTGATACATTTAGTTGGAAAAATGATTCCTTATGGTACAAAGATCGTTTATATCTTTGTAAGAATTCCCAACTAAAACAAAATATTCTTCTGGAATTGCACTCTTCTCCTTTAGGAGGACACTCAGGATTTTTAAAAACTTACCACAGGGTGAAGAAAGAATTTTTTTGGGATGGCCTTAAATCTGATATTCAAAAGTTTGTGGCGGAATGTTTGGTTTGCCAACAGAATAAAGTGGAGACAATTAAGACCTCGGGACTTCTACAACCTTTATCCATTCCAAGTCAGCGTTGGGAGGAGATTTCAATGGATTTTATCACAGGTTTACCTAAGTCTGAAGGAAAGAATGTCATCATGGTGGTAGTTGATAGACTTACCAAGTATGCACACTTTTGTGCATTATCTCATCCATTTAAAGCAAGAACAGTTGCTACTACATTTGTGGACAGAATTCAAAAGCTACATGGAAGCCCAAGGGTTATTGTGAGCGACAGAGATCCCATTTTTACGGGAAATTTTTGGACGTAGTTATTTTCTTGTTTGGGTACTCAATTAGCTCATAGCTCATCTTATCATCCTCAATCTGATGGTCAAACTGAGATAGTAAATAAATGTTTGGAAGGATATCTTCGTTGTTTTGTATCTGATAAACAAACACAATGGGTCAAGTGGTTACCTCTCACCGAATGGTGGTATAACACTTCCTTCCATACTGCAGCAAAAATGACCCCATTTATGGCACTTTATGGATATCATCCACCATCCATCACATCATATTTAAGAGAAAATTCGAAGGTTCAAGCAGTGGAAGATCACATAGAGCATCAGCAATAAGTTCTCCAACTCAAGGATAACCTTAATTTGGCACAAAATCGAATGAAACAACAGGCAGATCAACATCGCAGCGAGAGAAGTTTTGATGTAGGAGATTGGGTATTTTTACGGCTACAACCATATAGACAAATGTCCCTCAAGCAAGCTAAGAAGGATAATAAATTATCACCAAAGTACTATGGTCCTTACAAGGTGTTGCAAAAGATTGGTACTATGGCATACAAATTGGAGCTTCCTGCTTCTTCGCGAGTACATCCAGTTTTCCATGTTTCGTGATTAAAGAAGGTTATAGGTGAAAGTATTCCAGTTCAAACAATATTGCCAGAACTTGATGAGGAAGGAAAAATCATATTGGAACCGGAAGCGGTCACAGAAACAAGAACTCGACAACTACGGAATCGATCAATTTCAGAGTATCTCATCAAGTGGAAGAACTTACCCACTGAAGATTCTACATGGGAGGATGAGAATTTTATACAAAATCACCCAGAGCTACTCAAGCGTTGAGGACAACACTTTTTTTGAAGGAGAGGGGCATGTTAGGTCCCTATATTACTAGTATAGTCCCTTATTGTTGTTAGTGTAACCCCCTATTGTTATTATTGTACCCTTGTAACCCCCATTTTGTTATTATTGTGCCCTTAAATTATTATTGTTAGGTCGGCTAGGATTACATCGTGGCCCACTAGGATTACATTATGGCCCCATGGACTCCTATATATAGAAAGGAGGTTTTGTAAATTGTATCATCCAAGAATTGTTCATTTATGTAATGTATTGGAGGTTGCCCCCTCGAAGTGGCTTATTTCTAAGGCGTTGATATCTCTTTTCTTCTATTTTTGGAGCTGGTTACATAACATAACTTAAGAGTCGATTGGAAAAGGTAGTACAATAAAAGTTATATAGTCATGGAGTTGATTTCTCAACCAGGGTAGTAGTATCGAATGTGTAATATAAAATTCTGCCAATGGAAAATGGAAATTACACTGTGAAGAAAAAAATTATAACCAAGTATTTAACAAGTAATCCATGATTGGAAATCTGGAAAGTATGTCAGTAGAATAGAGGCCTTCTAAATTGACAATACCAACCTGTGTAAGAGAGCGCAGAGGTGAATTCGTGAGTCTTGGGCTCATGTAGATGAATGCGAGTTAAAATAAGGCAAGTGTGGCATACCTGCACCAAAAAAGAAAAAAAACACCAGGGATCAACGCATGAACAAAAATATATGCAACCCAATTTAGGAAATAAGTAAATGGCATTGACTAGATGGATTTTTATAACTTAAGGGGCATCTTCATGATTATTCCTGAGGGAATAAACTAACAGGAAGTTAGTGATTGATATTGGGGTTTATTGTAACTAATGCGCAATGAAATTAAAAGAGAAAAATTAATGAAGCATGGAGGAAACCTAAACAAGAATTTAATTTAGACATTCGGGAAGTAAGACATTGACAACTTCAATTGAAGTAAAACAAATACCAGACTTGGGTTGAGCTAATTTGGAACTGGACGCAAGAACATAGGGATTTCGAAGTAATTCGGAATGGTTGTAGCAAGAAATTTGAACCCAAGTGAATAACAATAACTTTCTGTGAAACACGAAAATTGAGATATCAGTAGGTTTCACTATCTATTTGATATCAATAATAATAATAATAAAAAATAAACGCGAACTGTAAGTCGTATTTATTTGTTAAAATAAAACTGTAAAACAAATTAGAAAATGTATGGGTTTCAAGCAAGCTACCTCACAGTTGAAATTTGTGAGTGCGTTGCACCTCATTGAACTGAGCAATGATATAAGCTGCATGAAGTGGAACATATAATCAAACTCATGAGAGGGAACACATATATTTGGTCAAAGGTTGGTAGGGAAGCATTATGTGTGTGTGTGTGTGTGTGTGTGTGTGTAATAATGTAATTATTATCAAAGGATATAGTAATTCCATTATGACAAAAAGGATATAGTAAGTTAATCATTATGAAAAAGGATATAATAATTTAATTATTATAAGTAGAGTATAATAATTTAATTATTAAAGGGTATAATAATTTAATTATTATAAGAAGGGTATAATAATTCTATTATTACAATAAGGCTATAATAATTTTATTATTATCAGAAGAAGAAAACGTAACGAGGAAGTGGAAAGAAAATGATATGGTTCGGGACACTGTTAGCCATAGTGATCCCATAATTTAAACTCAGTAAGATAAATAAATAATGTTGTCATTAACAATAGAATTTCATAAAATTGCGATGATGAATTAACTATAGAACTAGAATGTCGTCAATGGAGAAGGAACAAGTATAATAAGGTTACTATGATTAGTAATAAAAAAAAATTATGTAAGTCAGAGGTATTACAAAAATAAATTTCTTCTGTTCATCTTTTCTAATATAAAATGTTCACAAAATATTCTCTCTCTCTTATTTTTTAAAATGTTTCATTCTATCTTGATATCAAGAGTTGAATGAATTACAAATCTCCCTTGTACCTTACATATTTCTATCCTAACATGATTGTTCTTGGCTTTATAAATGCCTTCCAAAAAGGATATTGATTGATTTGTTATTTTGTGCTTATAGTCTCCTTGTTGATTCACAATTCAAATAATTTTTTTGTTAATAAACCAATTTGTTTCGAAATAATACATGTAAACTACCATATTCTCTCATTAAAATAAATAGATATGGGCTTAGGGATGGCTAGATACAAATCATTTAAATTTTCAGATTGTCTAGTTTCTTATGGCCAAGTTGGCGCCCAAGCTGCAAAGTCACCGAGGAAATTGTATAACACCTAATTTTAGTATTCCCTTTTTCCAGATTTATCTGGAAGACTATCCTCATTATCTCTGAGTTGACTTATTATGGCAATGTATACCTTGCATTGAAGTCTCGAATTGTCAATGGGAATGTGCATATCCAAAGTACCAAATAAATATGCCACCCATTATCATTTGGGGGATATAAATAGCTCAAAATATTGTTAACATCCAAGAGAAATTTATAACTACTGAAATAGTAGCAACTCATTCAATTTCCATATATGACTTGGGGGATAGAAATAGCTCAAAATAATGTTATCATCCAAGAGAAATTTATAACTACTGAAACAGTAGGAACTCATTCTGTTTCCATATATGATTTGATCCTCGACGAACACACTAGAGAGAGGCCTCGAAAAGTCTCATTCAAATAACTGGATCAATGTCATTCATCAGCTTATTTTTATGGTGCTTCCCAAGCTAGGGTGAGTGTGGGGGAGAATAAATTATTTAAATGAAAACAAATTTTTCAATCCTCAAAGTGGTTTGGGCCATGGCACAAAATATTATGCCAAACTATTCAACCTAATATTGCTTACGTTACTATTTTTTATTGAAAATGGATGCGAGAAAATCCATATATTTATTATTATTTAATAATTATTGACCGGTTTAATGAAGTTTCTGGGTGTCACATGCACACACTCATTCCCATCGTGGAGGAGGTCATGCAATTGAAAATAAGTTTTTATCAAATATCATATTGGCATATTTAAAGGGGGAGGAATTCCATTGCTAATGACCTTTCCAAAGCGGGCATGTGGAATATCTTGGAATAGGTCAACAAGAAATTTTATGAGTTCTACCATAGGCCTTTTATACAAGGCCTACAGGTGGAAGATGCATGGGATTGAGGACCACATCTCTCTTCTCACAATTGTCTATGGAACTTCATGTTATTTATGAGATATGATTTCCAAAATGACAAGAGGATAAATTTGTTATGGTCATGTTTATATGTTGAAAAACATTGATATATATCTGAAAAATTCTTCTCTGAATTATATTTTGTATTTATTTTAGATCGATGGTTATAATATTTAAAAAAAAATAAAAAACTAATGCATTCTAGTGAATCTGCAAAATGCAAATTTGAAAAAATTTGAAACTTTCCAACGAAAATTGTGAATTTTCCTTGGGAAAAAAAGAAATACACATACAACATATGTAGAAACCCATAATGATCCCTTTCAAGAAATAGTGGAATTCAATAATGAAAATCCATTTTTTACGCTCTTCACCATAAAATAATTAAAAAATGGAGAACTGTCATATATGGAACTCTAGGGCCTCTTTTGATAAAGCATTGGCTTCATAGTTTAACTCACTAAGCATGTGGCTAAAAGCGAGCCATTCAAATGAATTTAAAGCTTCTTGAATATCTTCAATAATTATCTACAAAAAAATGGTTTCAACTGCAACCTTTTTGTGGCCAATCCTTTATAGTTATTGAGTCCCCAATCACCTATACTTTCTCGATATTTTTTAGAGAAGCTATATGTAGCGATGTTCACATAACTACAAATTTAGTTTTTTTGTTTGACCCACACATAGGGGCATATTTAATTTCATGTGAAGTGACATGTTAAGAAACATAACCACTCAAGTACCATATCTTGGAGGATGTGCCTACGAAGTACCATAGAAGAAACTCCAAGTTATGTCTTAGTCAAGTGGTAACATTACCGAAATATGTATTTTCTTTGGATTTAGATCAACGTTGAATTCATTGCATAATTTTAGTATGATATTAAATATGACACCCACCAAGATATTGCGAGAAAAAAAATATGTTGAAATTTATGGCCCACCAAATGTTATAAATTAGGAGACACTAAAATGATTCAAAATTTATATTGGATTAATATTATTTCCAAGCTTACTACCATATGCTCTCATTACAATAAATAGATATGGGCTTAGGGATGGCTAGATGCAAATCATTTAAATTTTCAGATTGTCTAGTTTCTTATGGCCAAGTTGGTTCCCAAGCTGCAAAGTCACCGAGGAAATAGTATAACACCTAATTTTAGTATTCCCTTTTTCCAGATTAATCTGGAAGACTATCCTCATTATTTATGAGTTGATTTATTATGGAAATGTATACCTAACATTGAAGTCTTGAATTTTCAGTGGGAATGTGCATATCCAAAGTACCAAATAAATATCCCACCCATTATCATTTGGGTTATATAAATAGCTCCAAATAGTGTTAACATCCAAGAGAAATTTATAACTACTGAAATAGTAGCAACTCATTCAATTTCCATATATGAGTTGGGCGATATAACTAGCTCAAAATAATGTTATCATCCAAGAGAAATTTATAACTACTGAAAGAGTAGTAACTCATTCTATTTCCATATATGATTTGATCCTTTACAAACACACTAGAGAGAGGCCTCGAAAAGTCTCATTCAAATAACTGGAATGATGTCATTCATCAGCTTATTTTTATGGTGCTTCCCAAGCTAGGGTGAGTGTGGGAGAGAATAAATTGTTTAAATGAAAACAAATTTTTCAATCTTCAAAGTGGTTTGGGCCATGGCACAAAATATTATGCCAAACTATTCAACCTAATATTGCTTATGTTACTATTTTTTATTGAAAAGGGATGTGAGAAAATCCATATCTTTAGTATTATTTAATAATTATTGATCATTTTAATGAAGTTTCTGGGTGTCACATGCACACACTCATTCCCATCCTGGAGGAGGTCATGCAATTGACAATAATTTTTTATCAAATATCATATTGGCATATTTAAAGGGGGAGGAATTCCATTGCTAATGACCTTTCCAAAGCGGGCATGTGGAATATCTTGGAATAGGTGAACAAGACATTTTATGAGTTCTACCATAGGCCTTTTATACAATGCCTACAGGTGGAAGATGCATGGGATTGAGGACCACATCTCTCTTCTCACAATTGTTTATGGAACTTCATGTTATTTATGAGATATGATTTCCAAAATGACAAGAGGATAAATTTGTTATGGTCATGTTTATATGTTGAAAAAAACTGATATACATCTGAAAAATCATTCTCTGACTTATATTTTGTATTTATTTTAGATCAATGGTTATAATATTTAAAAAAAAAAAAGAATGCACTCTAGTGCATCTACAAAATGCAAATTTGAAACATTCCAATGAAAATTGTGAATTTTCCTTGGGAAAAAAAGAAATACACATACAACATCTGTAGAAACCCATAATGATCCCTTTCAAGAAATAGTGGAATTCAATAATGAAAATCCATTTTTTATGCTCTTCACCATAAAATAATTAAAAAATGGAGAACTGTCATATATGGAACTCTAGGGCCTCTTTTGATAAAGCATTGGCTTCATAGTTTAACTCACTAAGCATTTGGCTAAAAGCGAGCCATTCAAATGAATTTAAAGCTTCTTGAATATCCTCAATAATTATCTACAAAAAAATGGTTTCAACTGCAACCTTTTTGTGGCCAATCCTTTATAGTTATTGAGTCCCCAATCACCTATAATTTCCCGATATTTTTTAGAGAATCTATATGTAGCAATGTTCACATAACTACAAATTTAGTTTTTTTGTTTGACCCACACATAGGGGCATATTTAATTTCATGTGAAGTGGCATATTAAGAAACATAACCACTCAAGAACCATATCTTGGAGGATGTGCCTATGAAGTACCATAGAAGAAACTCCAAGTTATGTCTTCGTCAAGTGGTAACATTACCGAAATATGTATTTTCTTTGGATTTAGATCAATGTTGAATTAATTGCATAATTTTAGTATGATATTAAATATGACACCCACCAGGATATTGCGAGAAAAAAAAATGTTAAAATTTATGGCCCACCAAATGCTATAAATTAGGAGACATTAAAATGATTCAAAAGTTATAGTGGATTAATAATATTTCCAAGCTATCAAAAATTTCACCCACTTGAGTTTCATCAAGGAATATTTTGTGCCTAACTCCATAAAGACCTTATTCCAAAACTACATTATGGATTGACAAAAAATAAAAGTCTATGAGATCTTTTCCTCAAAATATTGGCATAAAGGGCATCTACTTGGGCCAACCTAGCCCCTCTTCAAACCATTTTCCAAAGCATTAATTTTATTTTTTAAATAAAAAAAAAAAGCCTAAGTTGACTTCTTAGGGGAGAATGTAGTTTCTGTAGTGAACTCTAAACCATTTTTTTGACACCTATGAATAAGGATTAAATAAAGGATTCTTCTAAATTTTTTGGTGAAATCCCCATTTCTTTGATTCCTAGACATTGTGAGGTAATCCTAAATATATTAATTTAAAATTATGAAAGTTTAAACAAGAATTCATAAATATGATTCTCATTCCTCTACCTCCAATCCCAAAAGGCCTGGAGTTGTGGAGGATTTCCAACTTTCTCATCCCCATTATTGTAGATCTTGACCTTGATTTCTACTGGGACAAAACATATTACTTGATACAAGTGAGCAATAAGAGGCTGCAACAAATTGTACTCATCCCCCACCTTGAGCCAAATATCCAATCCTATCTTAACCTTTAAGCCACTTACAATGTGTCATACATCCAATCAACAATTAGGGTAAGGGATGTTTGTGAGAAATTTCCAAATATTTGAACCTTTTGAAAATTTGTGAGGCCACCTAAACCACTCATTTAATGATAAAGAGGGAAGTATTGTGATTCTAGTACTTTGCCCCAAAGTAAGGAAATGTGCACTAGATGTCGCACACTTTGATGTTACAAGGCTTTAATAAAATGGAATATGCTCTTAACCCCTAAACCTATTAAATTATTTGGAACAGTGAATTCATCTAGTTTTACCGATAGGATTCCTCCTGAATTTTCCTTCTCCTAACATAGAAAATGAAAGTTGTTAATTACATTTTTTAGAGTATACCTTTTGGGACATATGCAATAAAACATCAAAAGACAAGGATATTTTCTAGAACTAACTTGAGTGGAGTTGGTCAATCTCTCTCTCTCTCTTTCTCTCTCTCTCTCTCTCTCGATATATATATATATATATATATATAGAACACAAATCATAACACTTAGGGATGATATCAAAATATATATGGAATCAAATTTGAATCTATTCTAAACTAACCTAATCTAATGTTGGCAATGACTAAGGAAAATAAATAAGTAAATGGCATGTTCAAAAAGTAAATGAATGAAAATAAACACCAATAGAAAATAAAAATCTCTTGGCTAGTTCTTGATTCAGATCCACTAGCATGACCCCATAATGGAATCTTTCATTGCTCACGGGAAAGCGTTAATGAATTCAATTTTGGTTCAAATCTGAAGAGACAAACAATTCTAGTTCTAGTACAAATGTTGAAAGTTAAAGAAAGAAATTAAATTTCAAAGTAACCTAAATGCATAAAACTAATCAAGATAATGAGGAAAATCCTTAAAATAGTCTAAAATAAACTAAGGTAAAGTCATGAAAATAAATCTAACTAAAATAATAAGATAAAAAGAAAAGGAATCACCTAACATTGAGGGATCCTTCTCAACTTGAGTGATACTTCTTGAAGCCAATCAAATTAAACTGACATAGTACACCAAATTTGAAAAAAGATGAAGTTCCATTCATGCAAAAATCAACATTATTACAAAGAGGAGTATCACTTAGCTTGCACCCATAATCAATCTCTCATGAACTAGCTATCCCCAATCTCTAACATGAATGATTAATTAAAATCTCTCATATTTGTTCTAAGTCTTCTTATTTGTACAAAGACGAGTATTAAGTGGTTGAAAACCTATCCATTAATCTTCTAATTAAACCTAACTATGATCTACATACAAATTAGAAAATGATGATTTTCAAGGTAATGTTGATTGATTTTGTTTCCAAAAATACAAACAAGATACAACAATATGACCCCTATTATTTCAAAATATTGAATAATTTTCACTTTTCTATTTAGATGAGTGATTTTTCATTTTCCTCAATCTAGGATGGTTTAGAAAAATGGGAAGATTGTGTATTTTTGACAGAGTGGTATCAAAGAACCAAGAATATCTAATTAACCATAATGAACTTTGGGAAAATATTTAATAATTAACCAAATTTCTATACTAGGAACAAAACCCATGTCTTGGAAATTCATATTTTCTTTCATTGTCTTAGTAATAGTGTCCAAATCTTATTATTTAGAAAATGTCACTTGTGATGTTCTATTCTATATGGAGCTTCACATGTGGAACATGTGTGTAGTCTAAAAGGTGTATAGTTATTTTAAGACCTATACCTTCAAAACACATGGCAAAAATTCTTCTAGAAGGGCACAAATATACCAAGCATGACAGGGTATTGAAATTTCACTACTAGTACATAAATCAACCTAAATAATCCATCATTAGTAAAAGAAAATTAAATCTAAATTAATTTATTAGAGCGATAGGAATTAATGAAGCTACCAAATTTTACCTAAAAATTCATGTCATAAATTTTGTGCTCAAAGGGTTAAAAACACACAAAAAGAGGGAAATATGTTGTTACAAAGGCAAGGTATTAGTGGGATAAAGGTCAAATAAATTGTTAAAAAGAATGAAAAAATAGGAACCTGGGATATCCCCCACTCTGATACATTTTTATTTCCTCATGAAAGATAAATATACCTTTCAAAAACCTTACAACGTTTGTGAAACTATTGAAATTCCCCCCTACTATGTTTTCCCATTTCAATATATGCTTCATTAGAATATCTCTAATCTGAAAATCGTCTACATCATCTCCTCCTCAAGAAAAATATCTTGTGTTGATCCATGTTGATTTTAGTGGCCACCCGCCTATTTCCCTTGGACGTCCAACATTTTTTTCTATCAATTTCCAACTTTTCAGCACGGTTTCCTATTTCGGTAGATTTCTATTTTTGGCATTTTTTGGATTCCAAAATTCCCTATTTTTTTTAACGTTGTTTTCTTGGGATAGAGATTTCTAATAGGCTATTGGGTGTGCCAAATGGAGATTGTATGTCAAAGTTACAACCCTAGGATGTTGAAATTATAACACTAGTATAAAATGGCTAATTAGTTACTAAAATAATGATCAAAATTTGGATATAAACGACCATTTTTCAGTCGATGACCAATAGTAGCTAATTTACAGTATCTTATAAAGCGACCAAATTTTAGTCATTTTTAGCTTAGTCATTAATTTTTTGTCTCATTTTTATTGTGTAGTAGTTTATTTAGGCATAAATTTGGTCATTGATTTAGTCATTAATTGGCAGTATTAATGACCAAATATACAACAAAATATATTACTATATGATCACCTAAGAAAACCAATTAATGACCAAATAAATATGACAAAAATGTTGATTGTGTTTTAATATATTGTAAGTTACCAACTAGTAGTGATATATATGCAAATTTAGGCATTATTTGAAACCAATTAATGACCAAAGAAATATTACTAAATTACAGCCATATTATAAGATACGAAAAAATTAGCTATCGATAGTCGTATATATGCACAATTTAGTTGTGATTTAGAATCAAAAATTTATCATTTTCAGTAGTCATTTATCATTCTTAGGTAGTTTAATATTCATTATATAAATGTTTGATTTAGTAGTTTATATTCATTTCATTTGCTTTCATTAGTAATCATTATAAATAATTAATTTAGTTGTATATTCATTTTATTTATGTTCATTATTACTCAATATAGAATAATAATTTATTATTTTTATATTATTTTATGTATTCATTATTAATCAACATAAATTAATTAGAATGATTTTGTGACTAAATTTAAAATAAAAATTCATACAATGTGCATGTTTATCTAATATGAAAACACAAACTTACATATGTTAATTACAATACTAAATACTATCAAGTGGAACTATAAATAATTTCAACCACATAAATTATATTATATAAAATGTCAAGTATTACAATATGAGTTTCCAAATTAATATTTGTTGAACTACAATTTACACATGAAATATTGTTTCATCACTTCAAAACATTAACATTTTGTTGCCAAGGAAATGCAGGTGAATTCACCAACTCTAAAGACTTGACCAACAGTATTTATATGACCGTCTCATGCCGGATATTAGCTTTAAGAGCTACACTGATTCTCTCTCTCTCTCTCTCTCTCTCTCTCTCTCTCATTTGTGACTCAAGTGTTATTGTTCTCCTCTTTCTTCAATTCTTGCTTCTTACCATCAACACAGAGTACTTCTTCTCAAAATGAAGGAAGATATAATGCAAAGTATAAGACATGAAAGAAGATCAAAACTGAAATAGAAACTAAATTAGACTATAAAGAATTTATATGACATATACCTCAACATTAACAATGGAAATGTCATTTTTCCCCAAAAAATAAAGAAAATTGAATAATTTTTCTTCAGTTAGGTGATAGTGGACAATATGTGGCAAGATGACCTCTATAAATAAACAAAATAAAATGTCACTATAGGAAATAACACTTTAGGACTTAGTAATCAATATTCAGGAAAAGCTTAGGAATAATCATGCTAAGTAAGTTACATTCCAAAAATCTCAATTTGTAAATAACTTATGAAAATAAAAGGAAAGAGAAAGGTGACATATAATAAATAATGTATGACAATTGGCTAGAAAATTGTATCATAGAAGAAAACATTCTCCAATGGTTACGCATAGATGCAGGTGGGTAACCTGCCCCAATATTCCATGATCCTTGGGGTCCAGAAGAAGTAAACCTCCTACTAACATAATTATTGGTTGGTTGCATATTGGCCTCCAAACAACTACCATGATTTCCCTTACACATCATAATATTCAAATATTAAAAAAAAATAGAAGAACCAAGGATATAAAATTGTGTTTGATAATGATGATACATTCAAATCATTGTGAGGTTAATAAATTAGTTATTGTTTAAATATAATAAATATGGTAATCTGAAAAGTTTCATTGTGTTTTTTTTATCACAAATATAAAAATGTGAAACAAAATCTCTATAAGTATTAGATGAATACCTATGTAACCCTTTATGCCGCCATTTTAGCCATTATTAGAAAGCTTAGATGAAACATAAATGGTTCTATTTCATATCATGACATACGCAACAGTCCTACAACCAACAATTTAAAGTCCTCCAAATAACAGTTATGCGAAGGAGTTTTCCACTAAGAGGATCCACTCATATTATCACTAGTAAATACTGCAAACGACAAATAAAGGCACCCAGAGAAAAGGACTTACCATCCTTCAATTTATTAAAATGCAATAAAATATAGAAGGTATTTTCTCATACTCTGAGCTCATGATGATTCCAGAAGACGCCTCTAAGTACAATGGAACATTCCCAAATTAGTGCAAGTACATGTAAATTAATGAACTTTTAAATTTTAGATTTAAAATCTTATAATTGTTGGTCATGTTACCAACTTAAGTTATGGATGTTTGATCTAGCCATATTCTTATCATATGTAAAAAATTATATCATATGAAGTGCTTAATTCACTAGCCATCATCCCTGATAATTATACTCCTCACTACTAAGTATAATATAAGGTGAAGGTATAAACTAAGTGCCACTAATTATGTATAACTTATCTAATATGAACGTAATTGATCTAGTGCCCTCTCACTCCTTCTCAAGGCCAAAAGGCATTCTACTATGGTGAATTGATAAGATAATATAATTTCATATGTTGGACATTATTCAACTTATCTTATCATCATCCTCGAGGGAGACAAGATAGTGGCCTTGATATATAGCACGTCTATAAATAAATTTGTGTAGGTAAATACTCACTATAGATAGTTTTTTATTATTTTCACAAATCCTTACAATTTTACTTATCCTCCCTATATGAAATAATTATTCTCTCATTTGAGCAGCCTTAGCAGCATTTTTACTAACAACATAGGTTTTGAAGACTACATACTTATCCGTTAACCAAGTTACAAAAAAATAAATATGAATGATAATGGTTTTCCTATATGAAAATGGATGGAAACATCATGACTTGTTATGAAAAATTTCAAGAAAATCACATCCCAATTTCATAAAAAAAAAATTTATAATTTTCATTATGACATAGTTCAGATGAGATCCACAAATAGTGGGATTAGAGTTCCGTGATCAAGGCAATTAGCTCCATGATTAGAGGGTTTTGGCTGAAACTGATATGATTCATATGCTTTTAGTTGGGATATATGCGCCCAACTATTCTTCAAGAATTTTCTTTTTATTTTTACTTTACTTTGAGTCAGTTGTGCAATTTTTAATGCAAAACTATGCAAACATTTATGGCAGTAACATCGCATGTGCATTAAATGACTAGGAAAAGTGTGCAGGTCATCTTTAAGAGGTTAAAGAGCCATTTTACCCAAAAATTATCATTCTTTCAAGGAATATGAATGTTTGACTTGCAAAGGAGTGTACTGGAACATAAGTATGGATGGTGAGAGATATAGGTTAATTTTCAAGTGCCATGGCAACAAAGTGACATGTAACAGTATATGGTTGATTTCTGATGGTGATTGTTCTACAAATTACCTTGTGTCTGTATGAGTTGCAGAGCTCAGTGATCTACGTGGATGACCGTTTTTTTCCCCAAAATTTAATTCTTCCATTGTCGACATACCTACAGAATAAAATACATCTCTTTGTCATAACTTGGATACTTTCAGATTATGTCTAAGAGTGTCTCACTGTGATATTCATGCCCTATTGAGTAAGTATTGTCCCAATATCATAGTCAGAGACATTTGTATCGATCTCAAATGGTTTCTACAATTCTGGTAATGTGAGCACTGGTGGAGAGCAGAGGCGATGCTTCAACTCTGTGAATGCCTTCTGTTGAGATTCAGGCCAAAATATATATATTTTTTTTGCTCTTCCCTTTGTGATTTGACTCAAAGGGCAAGTGATATGAGTGAACCCCAACACGAACTTGTGATAGAAATTGGAAAGACCTAAAAATTTGTAGAGCTCTGTTAGAGGGTATGGATTGGCCAATCTCGAATGAGCTAGATCTTGGTTGGGTCCACATGCATTCTCTTCTCATCAGTAATGTAGCCTGGATGTTCAACCTAGGCCATGCCAAAAGTGAATTTTATCCAAATTGGCACACAACTTCTGTTACCATAGTGTTTGGAGGACCTGTCGAATATGGTGGAGGTTCTCTTTCCAACTCTCACTCAAGATCAATATGTCATCCAAATACACAACCATGAATGAGTTAGTGAATGATCACAAGATGTCTTCCATCAGCCTCATGAAGGTTGCAGTAGCATTCCTCAACCTAAAAGGCGTGACCAACCTTTCAGAAAGGCTCTCCTTGGCTTTGAAGGCATTATTACACACATCAAAGGGTTTTATTAGTACTTGGTGATATCTGGACTTCAATTCAATCTTGGTGAAATATTTTTCCTCTATGAGTTGGTGCAGAAGGTCATCAATCCATGGGATTGGATATCTATTCCATACAGTGATATTTTCAGCGTTCGATAGTTAATAGAATGTCTACAAGTCCCATCCTTCTTCTGCACCAACACCATTGGGCTCCCAGAGGGTGATGAACTCAACCATATATGACCTTTCTACAGTAGTGAATATAACTCTTGATATCTTCATTCTCCATAATAGAGCGTCGATAGATTGGTTCGTTGGGTACCACACCTGGGGTCAGATTGATGGAGTGCTTGACCTGACAGTGCAGAGTCACCCCTGCAGGTGAGGTGAAGATATCCCCATACTCCACCATGACCTTTTCCATCTATTTTTTTCCTGCAGAGGAGCCTTGTCTAGAGGTTATGGTCACAGTATTATTCTTGAACGAAGGTCATATCATAAGGAAAACAAATTTTCTGGTTTGGAAAATGCGCTTACTACATTGCTTCACAATGATCAAAGAGATGGTGGTAGGAGGTGCTACCTCTGCCATATTGTACAATGTATTACCCAAAATAAAAATAACAACGTGAAGCCGAGACTCATACACAACATTTTTCTTCCACAAGTATGGTTGGCCTAATAATACATGACAAACTTCACGAGGATCAACATCCCATAATACCTCATCTATGAAGGGCTTGATGCTGTAGTGAAGGAAAAATTGCTGGCTGACACAGAGATATCTTCCTTGGTGAAGCTACCCGATGGTGTATGGTTGTGGGTAGGTTGTGATTGACAGGCCCAGTTGCTTCATGACCGCTGCTAAAATGAGGTTATTTTGGCTCCTGCTTTCGACAATGAACTGTAGTGGGGAACCCTTCATACACATATGGGAATGGAAGAGGCAATCCCCCTCCTCTGGATCTTCATGTTCTTCCTTCTAGATCTTGGTGGTAACGATGGTGGCATTGGGCTCTACATCAATAATATTCTTCCCTTTTTCATTCCCCTTGTGGGTTCTAACTCAAAGTCGGAACATGCATCTGATTCAGAAGCCTTCAACTCAGCCACCAGTGATTGCTTGGCACAACACTCATTTGTGTTGTTAGTGGAGCTCTTATGGAACTCACACCACTTTTCCGTATCCTTTGTTGGCTTTGTTGTGTTTTTATTCACTTTTGGGTTTGACGGGTTGTCATGGGCCACCTTTCCCTTGCTTCTAACTCGCATATCCAAAGTCTCGATTCTTTTGTTTGAAATTTTGCTCAATCTTGGTAGTATACCAATATGCAACACCAAGAGAGGAGATTTCAAGGAACTCCATTTCCTCCTAGATGTATCTGTGCAGAAAACTATGGTAATTAAGCACCAAATTTTATTCTGAATATTTGATACCCAACTTTATGCGCAGGGTATGGAACAAATTCGTCGGCTCATGCACATCTTGATCCCTTTAGTTCCTTGATGGTGTCTCTTAAATAATTCCAAGTGGGTGCAACCGAGAACAGGGAGGATTTTCCCTTGTCCTTTTTCTCACAGTAGGCTTCCCACCAGTCCTTGAGATGCGAGGTGATTTTGAGGTGTGCAAAAGTAGTCTTTTCCCGATTGGAAAAGTCATGAACTGAAAAATATACTTCTAATAGACTCAACCAAATATATATGATGCCTACACCTATTTCGCCCTAAAATATGGGAATTTCAAAGTTAACTTGTACCTTAAAAGGATTGGTGCCTTCAGAGTGGCTTCCAGATGAAGATGTGTCATCGGTGGGTTGTCATCAATGAATCTAGAAATATTTATCCATCATCGCGTTCCTTTGTTTCTCGAGGGCCTCCTCGAGCAATATTTTGATAGGATATCCTACTCCCTCATCATTATTATCCTCTGCCATGGGAGGCCATTGAGGTTTGCGAGGCTGATCTTGCAAAGGTTCAACCAGATCGGGCCCTAACTCCTTATACCTCGATCATGTTGGGGACATGGAAAGAAAGGTCGAGAAAGAGAGGACCACTCTAATACCACTGATCTAGATTTATGCATGAATGAAATAAAATAAAGAAATAAACATAAATGGACAGACGCAATAAAAAAATATACTTCATTTCAATAATATAGAATAACTGAAATAAGCTTACAAACAGAATGGAAATAAACTAGCTCGCGCGATGGTAGCTTATCTCTGAGAAGAGATGTGGTGGTTGTATGCCTCTAAAGTGTGATACAATGAGGCTCAAAGGCCCATTTATTAATGAGAAACAATGTAAAACCATAAACATCCAAAAACCTAACCCTAGGAGATGAAGCACCGAAACTATGGGCCCAGTTTGGATAAATTGGTACATCAACTTCCCGAGGTGGTATCTTTGGCATACGCTCATTGTTTGACAGGCCCAATACTTAATTGGAAATATATATTCTAGGAATTCAACTTTCAAGTGAACAAAATTGTTTGATGACCCATATTGGTCCCATTTTTCCCCCAAAAATGTCTTTTACGGTCTCAAAATGGCTCTAGAAGTTCAGGACTCGAACAAGTGCCAAAAATAGTAAACTGTGATATAATTATGGAAACTAAAAAACTGAAAGAAGTAATGGTGGGGTCCCAAGTGCAATAGGAGGTTGGTCACCAATATCCACTTGTATCATGTACAGGTTTAAAACCTATAGAAGTTGATTTTAAGAATTAGCACTGGAAAAATGAATTGAAACATGCAGCGTTATTTTGGTAAAACACTTTAGGAGAAGGGCCATTTTGGGACACTAGTACCTAATAGTATCCATTTATTTCCATGAGCATGCTATGACCGATATGATGGTTTTGAGATAGGTATATGATTTTTTTTTTGTATCTTCTGATGCAACGAATCCTTTCCAAGGGATGGACTACTTGAGATGGGGTTGTTAGTGGAACTTGGAAGGTGAGTGACTACACGAAAGGGGGTGACCAGATTTCCTGAGGGATTGTGTAGAAGAGAAGGGGAGGCTATGGATGGATATTTTTTTTTGGTCATTAGTGTTACACCATTTTTTGGTCATCTAACCTATTATCATTAGATGAACCCAAGTACACCATGTAAGACCAATTTTACCCTAAGTAAAATTGATTTCACTATGTGAAATAACTTAGTAAAACACCTTTATTAAGTTGTTTATGGTCTAAAAAGGAAACCCCAAAATGAAATAATACACAAATATATATTTTTTTATATTTCCTGGTCATATTTAACCCAAAACAAGGAAATCAATTAAATAAATCCTTATTTATTTGATTATTTCCTACGACTAAGTTGTTTAAATCCTTATTTAAATAATATTCCTAGTTAAATTTGGCTAAATGATTTATAAATAATTAAATAAATCATTATTTATTTAATTATATTCCCACCATTTCCTTAAAATAATAAATAAATCATTTATTTATTTATCATTTATAAATAAAGGAATTGACCCAAGTCAAAAATCCTTTTCCCTCCAACAAATATAATAAAATATTCCTAAAGCGTGATTCTAGAATTTGATTAATAATATTTTATTCATTCACCAAGTTCTAGATCGCCCTAATATTTTGTTATAAATATAAGGGTTTTCCCCATTCATTAGTCACCTTTCATTGCATTAGATCACTCTGGATCTATACACTTGGTCACATTTTCCTTTTTTGCCTTGTGAGCTCCCATTGAGTTCTATGTTTGTCTGGGTTTTCTACACCAAAAAGAGAGAGGAATTTTAGATCTGAAATGTTGAGGACTTTCAAGAACCCATCCCATTGAGGAGAACTGGAAAACACCTTTCTTTTTTTCCTCTCAGGTTCCCCCTTTTTAATATAAAAATTCTTTCAAATACATCATTCTTGTCTTGTCTACTGGATGCATGGAGCCATATTTTGTTACTGCTTAATGTCTTTTTATGCTTAGATCTGGATGTGTGCAGCATTATTTGGATCAACTAATTGCATACTTAAAGATATTGGCAGCCATAATTGATGTTAGGGCTATTTTTTATGTGTAGCTAAAGTGATCTTTTATGACGAAATATTCATACTAACAATTGGCGATTCCACATGACTTTTCTTTTGTGACTGCTGTCATTTTATATATTCCTGCATATCCAGCTATTTCAGACCTTAGGGTTTCTCTTCAGTTTTCTTTTCTTCCTATTTTTATGGTGCCTTTCACCTCTAAAACCCTCAAACATTAAAATGTTTAACTTCCGTGTGTTTATGGCCCTATTGCACAAGTGATAGACATCAGCCACAGCTGAGACGACAATTTTTTCTGAAATCTGCCGCTGAGAGACCCAGATCTGTAGGTCACACTTATTGGCCCAAAAAATGTGACCTAGACTGGAGGGGACACTTTTCTGCCCCAAAACTGTGACCTACACTGAAAACAGGTTAGAACCTGCGACCTACACTTTTTTTCTGCAATTTTCCAGCATTTTTTCTGGGTTTGTCTGAAGTTTCTATCAGGGTTTTCCAGCCTCTGTCTCCGCCCGTTTGGACCTGTTTCTGAGCTGTTTCACTCAAATAAGTGGGAATCTTGCCCCTTAGGGCTTTAGTACCCTCCAATTTTTGTGGGCGAGTTTTAGCTATTTCAGACGTTTGAATTTTCAGAGTTTCAGCCTTCTTCTTTTCAGATTTGATACCTCCTCTTCAGATCCCTTTAGATCAGCTCTTATCCCTTTCAAATCACCTCATAGAGTTTTTTTTGGGTTTACCTCTAGGGCCACCTCTTTGTCCCTCCTACCTTTAGCTGATTTTCCCTTTTGTTACAGCAACCTTGCCTCTGCGTCTTTACTTTTCTTTGCACCTCTTTCCAGCAGGTTTATCCTTTAGATCCTTGTTCCCCCCCGACCTTAGATCTATCGACCTCTTTTTCGCATGTTTTGACTAGATTTTTTCCCTCTTTTTAGACTAGTTTTGATAGACACGCCTTATTGGGTTAGATCGATGCATTGTTAGCTGTTAATTTTATGTTATTTCAGCATTATATACTGTCATTTGTAGATTTATTTTTAGTTACGTAGTACACTTTTTCTTTTACTCTCAAAACATCTGGGTTTAAAAAGTTAAAATCAACACACGCCACACACTGACCCTAAGTGAAGAAGAGCCTGGTTAACACTGCTTGGCAAAGACTTTAAAATCAATTGACACTACACCTATCTTCCCTTGTTTCGACATTGACCTCACTTGATTTTGCACCTCCCTGCCCTTCTCGGTTTTTCTTCTTCCCCTCATCATTGTGCCTCCAAGGCGTTTATCCTAGAGAATTCTTGTCCTTCACCCTCAGTTTCTAGTTGGTCAACTTCCTCCTTCACGTCATCCTCGAGTAAGTCCTCCCTCGAGTCTTCCCTCCGAGTCTTCTTCTGATTGTTCGGGTTCTCCCCCTACTCCTGGTTCTCCCCGTATTACCTTCACTATATCTAGTTCAAGGCCTAGTGCTAGCAGCAACCCCAGTTCTACTTCTGGGTCCGTTTCCAGTGGAACCACTATGTGACCTACCTCGACTGCCCCTTTGCTCCCTTATATGGCCGGGCTCAATCTCCCCGACTTCAATCAGCTGATCAACGATACTATCTGCCACGATGTTAGTTGGCCTGCTATGAAAACCAAGCTCCCCTCCGACATTCCCAAGTTCGAAGGCCTTGCTAGTGAAGATCCCTCCAACCATATCTGATATTTCCACATGTGGCGTTCATCCAATTCCATTATTGATGATTCCATCCATCTTCGATTGTTCCAACGCACGCTTACTGGTGAAGCTTCTAAATGGTATGTTGATCAGGCCACCTCCTCTCATACCACCTTTGCGACCATTGCCCAAGCATTTTTATATTATTTCTAGCTCCCTCTCCAATACAACACTGGTACAGAACTTTTGACTTATTTCCGTCAGTCCTCTTCGACCCACCTTTCTGCTCATGTCCAGGAATGGCGGCGAAGAAGGATCTTATGTTGAGCTTCTCCCTTTGAAGATCGGGTTTATATGGACTGGTTCCTTCACTCTCTCTTAACTTCCATTGGAAAAGATGTCGCATCCCACTTCCCTCAAACCGAAGAATCCACCCTCCAAATAGCCTTGAAATATGACCTTATCTATGCTCAATCTGGTTATTTTTATACCGTCCTTCTTGACCTCCCCAAGCTCGGTGGCACTAACACCCCGGGGGCATGTCACTCTGCCGACGGTATCATTGGAGCTCTTTCACATACCTCTACTCAACCTCTTATGGGCTATGGTTTCCCTCTAGGAGGGGCTAGCACCTCCAGCACTTTTCCCCCTCCAGGTAGCGTGTATCCAGGATATGGCATGCCTCCTCCTTTTTCCCACACTCCTGCTTACCTCAATGTTTCCCATCCTAACCCTTCTCCTTACCCACAGCCTAGTGTCCCAGCTCCTCCAGAATTTGGACCTCTCACTCCCTTACCTTCTCAACCCTCGCACCAGCAAATACTCCCCCCTCTAGGGAAAATATTTTCACAGCAAGGCGTGACTAATCCTCCTTCTTCTCAAAGAAGGCGGAAAGGCAATCAAAATCCCTCTGCCTCTAGTAATCGTGGACCCAATCCTCCAAGTATTGATTCTAACACTGCTACCCAGCCACAGGGCTCTTAGCCCAAGCCGGAGAGGCCTCTTCGCAACAATAAGCCTTGTTCGTGTTGCGGTGTTTATGGTCATTACACTCACGATTGTCCCCTATTACCGCAAATGCAGCAGATGTGGGAGTCTCAGGCCACAGTGAGGGGACAACATTCCTCCCCTACTGTCCCTCCCCATCCAGATACTTCTCAACCCACTGTTTTTACCGATCCTTTCCCTCAACAAGGATTCGTGGCCACTCAACCACCTCATGCCCCAGTAACCACTCAACCTTCCCCTTTTGGTTCCTCCAATTACCAAATTCTCATGATGGCCTCCGACCAACCTCTCACCGTCGACCTTAACCTTCAAACTCGGTCTCATCAGTACTCCACGCCTTCCGCTTTGTCTTCCCCCGAGTCCTCATCTTCAGGTCCTACAGAGCCTCTTTTGACACCCAATGGTCCCTTACAAATCCCTCCGCCCAAATTTGAGGTCCCTATAAAGGTTCCTAAGGGCCCATTACGCCAAAATGCTACTTCTAGTCGAGTTTCCCATTCGTATAGCGTAGTAGATGATTTGGCGCAGTCCCCTGCCACCATTTCAACACTGGAACTCCTCCAGTTGTGTCCTTCTCAGAGGAAGGCTCTACTATCTGCCATGGGCATTGTAGATCCTGCTGATGACCAATTGATTGTTTTCGACACTCATCAGTCAGATCATCCTCCCCTTCCTTCTTCCGTCGTTTTCCAAATCCCAGCCAAAATCTGGAATGCTAATGTAGCTCGGTGTATTATTTATGAGGGGGAATCTACCTGTGTCATGTTTTCTTCGGTTTGGAAACAACTCGGATCTCCTGAGCTAGCACCTTCCACCATCACCCTTTCTGCATGGGATGGGCATGCCTCCTAGCCCATTGGCCTCTTCTGTAATTGTCCTATCACTCTTGTGGGCAAGACAGTTTGCGTTGAAGTTGAAGTTATCGACACCCCTCTTGATTATAACATTCTTTTAGGGCATAGCTACACTTATGCCATGTCTGCTGTCCCATCTGCAGTTCATCGCAAGATGTTTTTCCCTCATAATGGAAAGATAGTTACAATTGACCAGTTGACATATCATGAGCCAAAATCTCAGACCTCCCCTAAATCGATCATTTCTTCTGTAGCCAATAAGAAAACCATTGATTCTTTGACTAGTTTCTCCCCCGGCGTCTACAAAGACTCCTCCTTGCTTAGAACCTTCCCTGGTCTTCCTCCTCCTCTTGTCTCGGATCCCAGCTCCGTGAATGTTTGCATGATGCAATCGTCTCAGGCCGACCTCACGCGACCCGCTTTGACTAGTCAACAACCTCAACCTTGCCCACTGCAACCTGCTCCTAGCCCTTCACCCCCACTTACTGGACCTCTTCCTTCTGGCCTTTCCCCTACAGTTGGTACCCATGAGCCTCTATACCCTCCTGGTTTAGTTCCCCTAAGTCTTAACCATCTCGGCATCGTCCCTCCTCGCCATTACCCCGCTAGTCAGATACCCTTCCTCGCTCCCCCTCCTGGAGTCTATTTGGTCCCCATCATGGCCACCCTTTCCCTCCCTAATTTGACCCTGGGTATTCCCGTATGGTACCTTGACCCTCCATTTGCTACCCCACCAGGTCACCCCAAACCATACCTTGCCTTGACACCAGTTCAACCAGTTCCTGTAGCTGCTTTCTCCGCTACAGCACCACCCACTCCTCAACAGGACCCTTCTCCTGCGGTGACAGCTATGGGCAAGAAACGAAAAGCTCGCAAGGGGACATCCAGAGACAACGCCACCGCACCCGACCCTACCCCTCCTCCACCCGCCAAGCCTTGTGCCTTGTGTGATGGTGTCCATCATGCCACCCATACTTGTCCTGAGTTGCCCCGTATCCAACCCATGGTTAAGGTCGCATTCCCTGAATCTACGGTCCCTGAAACCTCTGTTTCTTCCTCGTCCGTAGCCAATAACCCAAAGACTCTTCGCACCAACAAACCCTGTGCTCTATGTGGTGTCCATGGCCATTATTCTCACCATTGTCCTCACCTCACGCATTACCGAGCCTCTTTAGAGGTCATTCGTGAGTACGAGGTTGAACAAAATCAATTCGCCTCTCCCATCCTTGCTCAGTATGCGTCAGGCTTACTCAAGGATCCCCCGGCTACCATTGACATTCCTCCCCCCGATGTTGAGATGTTGGAACCTACTACCCCCCTCCTATACCTATCATCATCCGCACGACCCTCGGATTACATTCCCTCCGAATCCACTCCATCTGTTTTGCTTGATTCCCCTTTAGCAACATTCTTGGGCTCTACATGCTTTGACCATTTTTTGACTTGTTCTTCCGTCATCCCTCGTGACGATCCGTATGTGCACCTTTCTTCCCATGCTGATGATTTAGGTAGCTTTGTAGCATCATGTGGTTTCCTCGACCTCTCCCTTTCCTCTCATCACCAAGAGGATACCATTCGTATCTATGATGTCCTTCACAGCAAGAGCTCCCGCTTTTCCTCCCGTAATTCTCCTTCATCACCCTCTAGTCGATCTATGAGTCCTAGCCATCCTACCCAAACAACTCCCTCCCATAGTAGTCATTTGATGTCTACCCTAGACTCACATTGCCCTCATTCTTCTCCTTCCTCCCATTTCTTATCTTGTGACACTATTCCGCCGGACCTCTCATCCACACATTATATTGGCTATGCCGATGGGACAAGTCGCTACTCCCAGAATCTCGCTTCAGCCGCCTGGGTCATCTTTACCCCCTTGCATACCATCATTCTTTTGAATGGGGTTTCCATTGGTAATGCCACCAATAATTAGGCTGAATATGATACAGTACGTGGTCTCTTAGCCGATGCCCTATCTCATCGCATCCTCCATCTGCACATTCATTTAGATTCCCTGCTTATTGTTTTACAAATCAATGGTGTCTATCGTGTGCATAACCCTATCCTGTTTAGACAATACTTATGAGTGAAACTTTTGATACGTGACTTTAGATTCATTACTTTCAACCATGTCCCTAGAAATCAAAATCACTACGTCGATAGAATTGAAAATCATGTTCTAGACTAGCATTTATCACACAAAAGACAATAACATTTCAAACCATCAACACAATTCATATACATAATACATATCATATAACATGTTTTTAGAGTCCATCTACTCTGAAATATATGACATGTCCATAGCATGTTACAAAAAACGAAACTCAAAAACTAGGGGGCACCACTTGCCCCTACATACACACTAGGGGGCACCACCTGCCCTACATATAATCACTCTCTGTAGGATCCCAGGCCAATGGCTCCGCTCCCGCAGCTCGTAGATCACGCACATTCTGACCAGCCATCACCATGCGTCGCATGATACCTCGCCATTCCGAGGGTAGCCCAATACATAGCTCTATGTACTGGTCATCTGAATTCTGCCAACCCTGCTCCGACACACCGGTCAGTAGTCCCTCACATCTACGACGAATTTCCTCCACAAGAGCGGCCATATCCTCATTCTGGGCCATCCTCGAACCACTAGCACCTGTAGTTCCAGCTGTTTTAGGTCATCCCATATATCCGGTCGGTTTCACCGGACCTATATCTGCATTCCAAAAAAGTATAAGCATTAGTACCATCAATACTATTCACAAAATTTAACATGCACATAACAGATTAGTTACTTGTCACTTACCATCAGGCCCCCATACCCGACCAGGTGGAAGCGGCAAGTTCGGATCTCCCAGTAAATCATCCCACTATAGGGATAGTCGTCTATGTACAATGGCGTCTGATCCCAATGGGCGAAAAAATCTGGTCGGAACACCCGTCCGACTGCCCCTCCCCCTCCTCTACACAGTAGTCATCCCCACTGACACATCCTGGGTTCTCTCGGACCCCCATCAGGTAGCTGTACATGAGGTCGCAAGGTTGGGATCTTCTCAAAAAGGAAGGAGCACAATACAGTCCCATATGCACATGGTTCACTTGCCGCTTACACAGTGACCGCTGTCGTTTCAACGACACCAACATCATCTGGGCCCACCCATAGTAGGTCCCACTCCACACACTTTCTACAATCATCATCTGCCCTCCAGTGATGTGATGGAGCACCTGGCTGCCCAAAATTCGCAACACCGCTGCCGCCACTGCCCGGGTCTCCAACCTCTCTAGATCCCCAATCGATATCCGAGTCCCTTTGACTCGGACACCTGGTCGATAATGTCGCTCTACGAAATCCATGATGTTACACCCACGCGGTAACACTGGCTGTGTATTTCCCACCATCGCTAATGGTGGGAGACCAGTCAGGAAATATAGATCCTGGACTGTCAGCTCAATCGTGTGCCCATGCACTATAAAGACCTCATGATCTGGATCCCAATAACTGATAATCTGGGCCAACAAGGGCTCCCTAGCTCTCATCAAGGGTTTCTCCACAAATTTCAGAACCCCAAACCTGGCCAATGCATGATGGACACCCTGATCTGCTTGGATTTCCATCCATAATGTACCCAGGTCTCTCTCTCTCCACTTGATCCGTATATCTTCCATATCTGCACAAAACCATCATCTTTGTCAGTCTACATATAGGTACCACTACATTCAATTACACAAAAACTAAGTCTCAACCCACGACAGCACTAAAACCACCTCCATCTGACAGGTCACACTTTTTGGCTAAATCCTAGGCCAGTTCACACTTTTCAGGGTCAAACCTGCGTCCTAGGCCGCAGTTTTTTTCCCAAAAAGTGTGACCTGACTGTAAGGATGCGGTAGGGGCTGTTACTGAGATTTCAGATCCTAATTTGAACTTTTAATCCATAAAAAACAAAGAGTAGGATTAGGCCTCTCACCTACAACTGACGGATCTCAATTCCAATGGTTGGTTTGTCCGCTATGCCTTCTCTCCTCTCCACATTCACCACAGCTACACAAGCAAATGAATGAATTTGGAGGGAAAATGCCTTATTAGAAGAAAAACCCCTGCTTTTTCTTTCGCCCGCTGTGACCAAACCGTAGACCTGTTTGACACACCGTCTGCACCGTTGGAAAGCTCTCACCGATCACTCAAACGAGTATTTGTTAGTTTTTCATGTTTTCATACTTCACCAGGACCCATTTTGTCCACGAAGGTTCTTTTCACCTCTCCTCCAAATTGAATTTCCTCACCTACAACACTTGTACTTGGGGCACCACTTTGCCTCCTTACTTGTCTTTGTTCATGTTGATTTTCGTCATGAGATACCCTATTGTACTCATGTTTTTATGGTCCGCCATTGGACCTGTTGTAACTCCTAGAGACATCGAGTTGCCCTTGTTTAGAGCATCCAAGTTGAGTCATCATCAGTCATGGAGTCTATCTCGAGTCCCTTTATATCTCGCTTTAGTCCTCCATCCTTCATTGCTTGGTCCCTCTCTCGTGTTGCACATTATGGCCTTGATATCGAAACTGAAAAGCCTGCTTCTCGATTTCAAACATCGGGGAAAACCACCTGGTCGGGACCTTAAGACAGCTCCTTTTCCGTTTGGAATGGTGGCTCCGACTGGATTTAAAGGACCAGTTTCCTTGTAACTAAATGGATTGGATTGGATGGGTGGAAATGGGACTAAATTAACTGAAATGAAACTATCTAATTTAAGCTAAATACTGATAAAGAAATTCTAACATTAACCCGGGTAACTTTATGTGAATACAACTTAAGATTGTTCCAATTCAACAATAACCATGAAAATGTATTATTAATTAAATTGAAATGTGCAGAAACAAATAAAGATAACTCTGTTTAAGAAATTAAACAGAGTTATATTAGCATATTGCATTCATCATTGTATACCATTTACATGTAACTATGAAAAATAACATTTCAATTATACTCAGAAATGATATATGAAAGGAAGCGTTGTGAAAACAAATATAAATATAAATGATAGCAATTTTAAAACGAATATCATAAGACAAAAGAGATCAGCAGTGAACAGATAGAAATACCTTGTTCATCTTGAAGACTTTCAAATGCAATCTGATACTCTATCCAGTAACTATGATGCAAAATCAAATTCCAAGGTACAGAAATGCAACACTTCAAAGATAATTTCGCATGAAAATCACCAGATGTGATCCTTTTTAAAAAATATATAAGACAATGGAGTACAGAAATGCAATCTCCAAGTCCAAAAATATTAAGATCCAGGACCCCTCTCGAAATGCATGAGAGGGGTTTAAATACTACCTAGCTAAATCTAAAAATAGTTTATTACAAAAATTAAGGATTTGGTTCAATGACCGTCCTTTTCCTAGGCTAAAATACAGTGAAATTAAAACTAAATCTATCTGTCTATGAATTTGATCTTTAAACTTGTAGGCATCTAGCATAGTTTTGAGAAGATGCGGTTGACCGACTTCGGAATTCAACTGTCCTGAAAAGACAGAATCGGCAAGCATAGGAGCAATCTTCTCTGTAGCATTGATGATACAATTAAGCGCACTGTGCTGACTGTGTGGCTTCACCAAGTACATCCAGTATGAGTCCCAATTCAATCTTGTCAGCCCTTGGATGGATTTTTCTCTTTCTTCTGCCTTTTGCCTCCATTCTGTTTGCAGTTGATTTGCCTGTGGGAGATATCCTGGAGCAGTTTCTGGGATCAAATTAGCTTTGTGTAAATTGTCATTTACACAATCAGTGAGAGTGTTTGCCGTTGTAGCCGCCTCCTCTGCTGCCTTTTCTGCCCTTCTGATTTGTGCATCCCAGTTATTGAACAATATTTCTTTATGGTTTTCATTAATGATGGGTGCACCAGCTTTTCTGCCTTCTTCTGTCTTTTTCCATGCCAGATAATCATTGATCTTTTCATTAATCAAATCATAATCATTTCATAAATCTACGACATGATTTGTGATTTTATCACTCTCTTGGCACAAAGAATTCCATTGCAAGATTTTTTGGCAGAAAACTTCCTCTTGTTGCAGTAGTTGATTGTTCAAAGAGATAGTTTCTGAAATGAATTCTGGAAGCTTAGGATCATCTTTATACTGATCTTGGATAATCTGTATTTGTTTGTCTTTATCAGCCAAGCTTTTTTGATGTCCTATTTTCATTTCTTGAAGTTGTTGTTGTAACTCTTCAAGTTTCAATTGTGGTTCCTTATTGGCCTGTACCTGTTGCAATTGTTGTTGCAGAGCTTTTACCTGTTCTTCTTTTTCATTCAACAAAAGTTGTATCTCAAATGCTTTATCAATTGTTGCAGAAGCATAAGCTCTTGTTATTTGAGATAACTTAGTGAGATTATGAGTAGGCTCTGTGGCAGGATCTTTCCACAAAACATCTACTTGTTCTGCTTCAGTAGCAATTTCACTTTCTATTTTTCTCTTTTTTCTCTGTCTCTTCACTACTGCTTTGTATTTTGGGCTGTAGAATACATCCAGAGGAGGAATGTCCTCTACATTAAGTACAATTTCAGAGGAGGGTGTGATTGGTATGTGCTCTGTCACTATGACTGTGCTGCTTGTTCCTGTGTTCAAAACTTTGGTTGTCTGGACAGGGGTCTGTACATTCTGTCCTTCTACATTAATCAATTGGTTAAAGGTTTCCCATTCTTTTTCTAACTCAATGGTGACTGGTTGTTGCTGTACATTGGTTGGAGGAGGATTTGTCTGTTGAGAAGTCAAAATTTGTTGTTGAGTAAGTTCTTTAGATTGTGCAGAATCTTTAATGGATTCTTCCATTTTATCTTCCTTTTCTTTAGACTTATTGGAGTGTTCAGAATCTCTGTCAGATTTTGATTTGGATTTACCTGTACTTGAACTGCCGTTAAGACTAACACTAAGAGTTTGCTCCCTTGCAGGGTCTAAGCGTAGATTATCCAAAGGAATAGGAATTAGTCTCCTTTCTCTGTAAAGCTTGAATTCATGGAATTCCTCTGGAGATAGCTGAGCTTGAGCTGAATTCAAAACTTCTTTGAATGAATTTCTTTCTTGGAACATATCATCAAAAAGATCCTGTTCCCCGGAAAATTCCCTTACTTTGATTGCATTGGTAAAATTCTTAACAATATCATTTGGGTCGAATAACCTTCTTGAGAATTTGAACAGCTGTAGGCATGTAACGTTGCCTATCTCTTGAAATGCATGACCAATATCAAACAGTGAAAATGTTCCACATCTTACGGGAAATTGTGGCCAGATGCCCTTTTTCTTCTCTTTTAAATCTTTTGTCATACCTCCCTGGCCACAGGTCTAATAAGCAATTTCCCGAGCTACAAGTCTATCTGGAACATATAGGGGTAACACATGGGGAGAAGCATAACTTCCAAAAACCCTAATATAGGTGAAAAATTCTTCTCCAAACCATCTCGCGACGGGGAGAATATCAACCTCTGTTTCTGAGGATAACCTTGGGGCATCCTTATTATACAATGTTCTGTACAATGGCAGCATTATTCCATGACAAATTTGGTAAAAATGGGGGACAAAATTAGACTCCCATAGTTCTTTATGGTACACATGAATGGGAAAAGGATCGTGGATAGTCCATTTCCAGCCCATCACAGGAAATTTAGAGACATAGCAGATGGCGTCCATGACATAAGCAGATAAATAAAAAGGCGGATAAACCCGCTGGGAAACATTTCGTTTAGACCGGTAATGAAATATAGCAGTGGTGAGATTATCAGATAGGATTTTGGCCCAATCTACAATTGTAGAATTAACAGCCGCATTTAACAAAGGAAGCCATTCGGGTAATATCATATTTATGTCAGGCTTTCCAAAAAGCCTGCATAACATGGCAGTAGTAAAACAATAAGGAGAGGTAAGTGAACCCGTGTTGTACATACCTTGTTTGTTTTTCTTCAATGGTTCACTTCTTTTGGTCCACTCCTTTGTGCATTCTGCCAAATTTGCATGTTCTTTGGCAAAATATTCCATGAATTGTTTGTTGAAAGTCGCCTGAGGTTCTGGAAACTTGTACATTAATCTCAGATCTTCTATGGTGAATGACCCGATTAGCTCTTCAGATGGAGTTCTGAATTGTCTGTCTGAAATATCTGTGCTATCCAGCACCCATCTCACCATGTCTGTATATGGAAGAATCCTTGGCCTTGCTGCTATTCTATGCAGAAATGAGCAAGCCAAGTCTCTAAGGGTTGCTTCAGACGTATTCTTTGAACCTGCTGTAGCTGCAACTTTTATCACCACAGGGTTTTCTTCTTCTAACAGATTATACATTCCTTCCCAAGTGGATATACCGGCATCCTTGTTACAGGCGGTGTCTGCATATAGCAAAGCCATTTCTTTGTTTTCAGAATTTGAGCTCTTCTCCTTCTTACCCATAGTGTTTAGCGGAAGCTTTGTATAGTCGTTTGCTCCTTCGTGCCTGCGTTTTACGAATAAATGAGAGTAATGATATAAGAAAGGTGATGAGACTGTTTAAAATGTGAAAGCGGATGAAATATGATATTTTAATCGTGAAATGACTTTCAATTTGAACACAATCTCATTTACCATTAATAATCAATCCAATCATTTAATATAATCATTAAAGCGCATAACGGATTTGACATATGGGAAGATTGCCTTGGGATAGCGCGCCTATATGAATCTGCGACATTGCGATCTGCGATTTGCTGCGTAATATCGCAATATCGCAATGTCGCAATATCGCAAAATGAAGTCATCGCAGTCATGAAAATAGCGCAAAAGCGGAAATTGCGCAATAGCGCAAAAGCGCATATCGCAAAATCGCAAAATCGCATTATCGCAAAAGCGCATATCGCAAAATCGCAAAAGCGCATAATTGAAAAGAGCGCAAAAGATATTCATTAATCATTTCTGTTTTCTGCGCTATGCGATCTACGACCAATGCGTTTTATAAAAGATATATACCATTTTTGTTATGGATGCGCTATCTTGTTTAAAGAGTAATTTTATTATAATCTATCATAAACTTAAGTGTTTCTTGATATTCTTTCTAAGGGATTAGGTTTATGATAGAAAGTTTTATTTGAAAAGGCAAACAAATCCTAATTGATTTTTTGGATTTTTTAACTAAGGGTCCTCATTTATTTAGTATTATTACCAATATTAAATAAAAAGGGGGGTTTTTGCTGGTCACAACAATTGGCGATTCACTGAAAGAAACAGTTATCTCTGAAAAAATAAAATGAACATTCTATCTTTAGTAAGTAAAGGTTTTTAAAGATAATGAAAATTATCTTAGGATAATTCAAATAAAATGTAACTATGAAAAAGAAATAAAAATCATTTCATAATTTCTTTCTAATTCCTTAAGAAATAAAAACATTTTGGGTTATATCAAGCTTTGATTGGTGTTAATAATGAAGTAAGTGGATCTCTCCAAGTTTTGGTTTTATAATATACTCTATTGCCATAGGTATTGCCTCTGCTGCCAGCAAACGTTCATAGTCTCGACAGGGTTACCTTTTAAACCATTAACCATTCATTGTCCCATCCAACTAAAATTATGACTTTTTAAAAGATAAATTCATAAGACCTATTATCTCATGTTTTTGTATTTTATTTATTTTTATTTTAAGAGCCATTGTTCTGGTTTGGCAGCCAGTTAATAACAATTCCATTCAGTAGTTATAATTAAACTGAACAAGCTGGCTCGTGATGAGACCCCTTGTCTTATATTTATAAGCCATTACCCTGTTTTGGTATGCAGTATTGGTAATGTCAGTTTTATTACTCCTTATGAACATGGTAAGTCGGCTCGTAATGAGACCTCTTATCTCTTAAAATTTTCATATAATTTCTTAGAATTACATTCTAAAAAATCACAACTTAAATGGATGGGGTGAAATAGTTTTATCCTTAAGAATCAATGGATGACAATTTTCATAGTTTTTTGAGTTCCGAAACTTTGAAAAAATCTTTACTTTGATAGATAACCTTTCTCTTCTTAATAAAATTATAATGATTTACATTTTTCTCAAGTTTTCAAAAGATCATGTAAATGATTGAAATAATCTTTCAAAGTTTAACATCTTATTTTAAACTATTCAAAAACTGTGATCATTACTTTAAAAATTCTTATTTACACAAAATAAATATTTAGAATATTCTTCCGAAGAAATTTTCTTAAATAGTAAACAGTCAATCAGAGACTCATAAACAACCTTTATTTGCAAAAACAAAAACAATCAAAAACTTTGCAGAAAGGAATATGTACAGTTTAAGAAGGGGTTACCTCCTTATGAAAAGAATTTCTTCAAGATAAGCCCATTTACAGGAAGAGATTCTCTCTTTCCTGTTAGATCTTGGAGTATGAATGTATTTGAGCCTATCTTTTCAACGATCTAAAATTGTCCAAGCCACATTTTATGAAACTTGGTATGTTTACCTTTTTCTTCGTGTGCTTTATCCCATTTCAGAACAAGATCACCAATTGACAAAATTTTTGAGCCGGTAGAACTTGCATCAAAAGAAGATTTTACAAGCTGTTGATGTTTTTCATGAGTAATTTTTGCTTTATCCCTATCTTCTTCTAATTTAAGGATTTGATCATATCTCAATTGAATGGATGATGAAGGATTTTCTTCAATAAACTGCACTAGGGTTAATGATGGAAGAGTTAAATTTGATGGTATCACAGCTTCTTTTCCATAAACAAGATTGAAAGGTGAAGTCCCTATTGAAGCTTTTTCAGTGATACGATTAGCCCATAACGCAAAGATTAAAGATTTGTGCCAATTCTTTTGATTTTGATCAACGGTCCTTTTAATGATTTTGATAAAGTTTTTATTAGTGGATTCAGCCAAACCATTACCTTGTGGATAATAATTTGCTGAATATTTTAATTTAAAACCTCTTTTGACTGCAAATTCAATTAAACTATTTCCAGAGAAGTAAGATGCATTATCAAAGATAAGAGCTTGAGGTACACCAAACCTGGTTCTGATGAATTGATCTATGAAATCAATAATTGCATCAGAATTGGCTACCTTCAAGGGGATTGCCTCTACCCACTTTGTAAAGTAATCAGTTGCAGTAAGGATGTACTTGTGCTGTTTGGAAGAATGAGGTACTATCTCACCAATAATGTCAAGTCCCCATTGTTCGAATGGTTGCTCAATAGTCACTGGTTGCAAAGGAAAAGTTGGTTTCCTTTGTCTTCCACTTGCAGTTTGACAAATTTGGCACTTCCTTACGTAATCATGCGTATCTTTAAAAAGGGTAGGCCAATAATACCCAGCACGAATTATTTTGTGAGTTGTGGTATCACCTCCAAAATGACCTCCTGCTGGTCCATCATGCAATTCCTGCAAAACCTTTTCAGCTTCAGTCTTTTCAAGACATCTTAATAAAATTGAATCATAATTTTTTCTAAATAACACATTATCAATGATCTCATATTTAATAGCCTTTAACCTTAAATCGCGTTTACTCTTATAGCTGAGATTAGAAGGAGCATACCCATTTTTCAAGTAATAGATAAGATCAGCATACTGAGATCCAGAATTTGTAACATTTATCTGACTTACTTGAATATCTTGATTTGAATCTTGATTTTCTGGTATGTTATGAGCTCCTGCCAATAATCTGCAAAAACCTTGTCCTCTAACAATATTAGCTGGTTTAATATCAATATCATATTCTTGCAAGGTTGTTACCCAGTTAGCTCTCATTTCTCCTACTTCTTTTTGAATTAATAATTGCCTCACTGCAGAGAATGGGACGATGATTTTTGTATGTGTCTTCAAGAGAAAAGGTCTGAAATGTTTGATTGATTTAAACATAGCAAAGGCTTGTTTTTCAACATCGGAATAATTAAGCTCAGCTCCTTGCAGATTTGAGCTAAAGAAAGAAATTGGTGCTTCGATTTCTTGATCATTGAGTTGTGTTAAAACGGATGCATAGGATGTTTCAGTGGCCAGAGTATACAAAGTAAAATCTTTAAAAAAATCTGGGGTATTCAATGCTGGTGCATTAATGATCGCTCGTTTGATTGAATCAAAAGCTTCTTTTTCTTTATGCGCCCATTTGAATATTGAATTCTTCTTGATCATATTTTGCATAGGTAAAACAATTAAAGAAAAATCGGGAATAAATCTTTTAACAAAATTAATCTGTCCAAGAAATGATTGCATGGATTTTTTGTTATGTGGTAAAGAAATATCAGAAATTTCTTTCACTCTATCTGGATCAATATATATACCATATTTTGACACAACAAATCCTAAGAGTTTTCCTTCATCTAAAGCAAAGAAAGATTTCTTTGGATTTAAGGAGATACCAAACCTTCTACATCTTTCAAATATTTGTTTTAAATCATTTAGATGATTGGCTCTCTTTTTTGAAAATACTGTTATGTCATCAAGATAAACAACAACTGATTTATTGATCAGACCTTTGAATGCTATATCCATGGCTCTTTGAAAAGTTGCTCTTGCATTTATTAGACCAAAAGGCATTTTCTGATAAGCATAAGTTCCCCATTTTGTTCTGAAAGTTGTTTTCAATCTGTCATCTGGATGAACTAAAACTTGATTATAGCCCGAAAATCCATCGAGAAAAGACATAAGTTCAGAACCGGCTACCTTTTGAAGTATCTGTTCCATGGTTGGCAATGGGAAATTGTGTTTTAAACATGCCTTGTTTAAATTTCTGAAATCAATACAGATTCTCATATCACCATTCTTCTTCCTTACAGGTACCATGTTGGAAACCCAATTAGAGTGCCTGACTGGAAAAATGATTTTGGCTTTCAAAAGTTTATTAAGTTCTGATTTGATTTGAATTTTGAGATTTGGATGGATCTTTCTCAACTTCTGTTGAACAAGTTTAATATCAGGAAGCGTTGGAATTGTATGTTGAATAATCGAAGTATCATATGTTTTTATATCATCGTAATTCCAAGCAAAAACATTTTTATACTTGTTCAGCAGTTTAATGAATGCATTCCTTTCCTCTGGTGTTAAATTGAGTCCTAAGTTAACGTTTTGAGGTTTAGAATTAGAACCAAGATTTACTAATTCAAACTTCAAAGTGGAACTTTGGAGTTTCGTATTAACAACTTTCTTGAATCTGTCTCTAATGTCATATAAATCCTCTAATTTAACAACAGATTTTGGAATGGGGTTTTCATTACCTTTTGAAGCAATTTGTAAATCATGATCATCTTCATCAATAATTTGCTCATCATATGATTTCTCTGAAGTCATGAAATTTAAAATATCTTGATCATGATAGAAAACTCTCCAATTTGTAACATTGTCTGGGACAGATGGACGAAAAATTAATTCTACAAAAAATCTATCAGGACTGCAATCTTCAGCAGGTAGGAGTTTAGATGCAACATTAGCTAACAAGTCAGCTGATGTATTCTGATTCCTAGGAATAGGAGAAATATTGAATGCTAAAAATGAGTGGTGAGGTCTTGTACTAGGGTTTGATAGTGTTTAAGATGTCCTGAAAGGCAATGAATAGTATTCCTAACTTGTTTAATTACAATTTCGGAATCACCAAAGACTTTCAAGTATTTAACATCTAACCCTATAGCTTTATAAATTCCTTGAACCAAGGCTTCATATTCTGCGGTATTGTTAGTACACTCAAATTCTAATCTACATGACAACATGGTTTTCTCCCCATTTGGATCAATTAAGATGCATCCAGCTCCAGCTCCATCACTAGACTTTGAACCATCAAAATATAACGACCAAAATAAAGACTTATCTGTTGGCTTATCTACAATTACATCAGAAATATTTACAATTCTGGAAGAATCAGATTGTGAAAAATTTTCTATCTGAGAAACAAAAGTATTTACAGAAAAAGGTGATTGAGGAGCTTTGAAATTTCCAAGAAATGATTCAGCAGAATAACCTCCAAGAATATTGTTATTGAATGCCACAGGTTCATTAGGTTGTTCAAATTCAGTGACAGTGTGCGTCATATGTTTTTCTCGTTCAATTTTGATTTGATTTGGTTTCCCTTTGTAGGGGAGCCACATATGCGAATAATCAGTCGAGATATAACCGTTAAGTTTTGCAGACCAGTCCCTGCTCAAGATTAATCCATAGAATTCAGGAATATCAGCAATCAAAATATCAATTCTTTGGACAATCCTAGGATCAGAAGCTAATCTGATTGTGACTGAATTGATTTCTCCTACAACTTGAACTTTAGAATGATCCAACTGAACGATATGAACTGCTGATTTCTGTGGTTCAATATTCAATTTAGCACAGACAGAAGTAGGCATTATATTGGAGGAAGCCCCAGAATCAATCAAACAATTGTGCAGATTTTTATTGTACATATCATAAGTCAAAAGAAAAGGAGGAGTTTGAGAATTTTACTTTTCCCCAATGAGCACAGTATCGGTAGCATCTACCTTATCGGGTGGCTTACCAGTTCCTCTTGCTGCTTTTGCAACTACACCGCTTGGTACAGGAGCAATTGGTGTAGCGTTAAGTTCTTTTAATAACAACTTTTGCCGGTGTTTTAGTTTGCTGAGTTCATGTAAGGAAATGTTGGCTTTGATCTTTTTCATGTCTTCGACAATGTTGTATTCCATGGGTTCTGACACTACTAAAGTTTTCGCTGTTGATGTGAGAGGATTAGAAGAAGATGGCTGATTTTGAGTAGGTGATGGAGAAGTTTTCTTCACAGTGGGTTTGTCTTTGGTACTTGGAGTTGTAATTTTCTTTTTTGGAACTGTTTGCACTGGTTCCGCTGTAGATTTACTCCTATTACTTACAGGCATAGCTTCTTCACTATCAGAATTAGGGAGAATGAAATCCCACATTCCATTTAATTCAGCTATTTCTTCATTTTCGTCTTCTTGATCTGATACTATAGATGTATCTTCTTCTTCTTCCTCTTCTTCTGATTCTGCATTAGAGATTATATTAGGAGGTTTAGATTCAACTTGGTTTTTTCTGAAATTTCGGAATGGTTTCTTGGTAGAAGTTTCAGCCACTTGTTTTTTAATTTCAACCATTTCATTTGACATGGTTTTAAGAACTTTTTGTAAACCTTCCATGTCATATGGATCTTTGGCCTTTTTCTTTGAATCATCTCTGAAGATGACCTTCTTTGATTTCCTTTCTTCAATAGAATTTTTCTTTTCCAGAGAAGTGATACGTTTTTCTACTGCAATAGCTTCTTTCATATTCTCAGCCAATGTAGGCTTTGCAGCTCTGTCTACGAAAATTGCTATGTTTGAGGGTAAGGCAGTTATATACCATTCAATTCTAACTTGTTCACTGGGTTGTGAATCTGTATGAATTTTGTTCAAGAGTTTGTTGAATCTAGCATTGAATTCTTTTATAGGTTCCTTGGGTTCTATCTTCAAATTTGAAAGATCATTGAGTAAAGTTGCAATTGATCGGTCATCTCCAAATTTGGTCAGAAAATGATCTGCAAAAATGTCCCAACTCGTTATGGATCCTGATGGTAATGAAAAGTACCATGATCCTGCTACTCCCTGAAGAGTATATGGGAATAATATAACAACAACATCTTCATGTATGACTCCATTCAAATTAATAGCCAGCATAAAGTTATTGATATGTTCTTCAGCTTGAATGTTAAGATCTGGGCTAAACTTTGGAAGCCATTTTCCAGGATTATCTGGTAAATCATGTAAAGGTGCAGCCATGTTGACTGCTCCTGGAGTAGACCATGGTCTCTGTGCCATTATTGGGATGACTATTGGAGGAATAGTAGAAACTGGTGGTATTTGAATAGAAGTGGTTGGAATAGATGATGTTGAGATTGATGAGGATTGAGGAGAAGATGTTTGTGGAGATGATATGGAAACAACTGTACTTTGTTGAGAAGGGATTTCGGAAACAGGTATTTGAATATTAGATGTTGAACTTATATCACTTACTGATTCCGATTGAGTTTTTCTTGTCTTGACTCTACTAGGTAAAGGGAATTCTTTCGGAGAAATACCAAGTTTTTCACTTTGAAGCCTAGTAAGAGGTTTTGAAGAAACAAATTTTGAAGTTACACTACCTTCAGATATTTCAGACTCATCTAGAGATAATGAGAATCCTTTCAATTTATGAATTAGATCTTGAACTTCAGGAGACTCAGGAGTTTGATTGTCTGATTGTTTTGAGATTTGGTAGTGGGTGTCTGAATATTTTTCTCAATTCCTTCTATAGGATTTTGTATTTCAGAAGAAATTGAAAAAGTTGATGAGGGTGTTTTGCTCTCAGAATGGCCTGTAGGTAAAGATTTACTTGCCATTCATAGCTCAAGCCCTCCTTCTAGCGCCAAAAATGTTGAAGCCTAGAAAATATCTGCTTCAAACATTGGGGAAAACCACCCGGTCGGGACCTTAGGACAACTCCTTTTCCATTTGGTATGGTGGCTCCGACTGGATTTAAAGGACCAGTTTCCTTATAACTAAATGGGTTGGTTTGGATGGGTGAAAATGGGACTAAATTAACTGAAATAAAACTATCTAATTTAAACTAAATACTGATACAAAAATTCTAACACTAACCCGGGTAATTATATGTGAATACAACTTAAGATTGTTCCAATTTAACAATAACCATGAAAATGTATTATTATTTAAATTGAAATGTGTAGAAACAAATAAAGATAACTCTGTTTAAGAAATTAAACAGAGTTATATTAGCATATTGCATTCATCATTGTATACCATCTACATGTAATTATGAAAAATAACGTTTCAATTATACTCAGAAATGATATATAAAAGGAAGCGTTGTGAAAAAAAATATACATATAAATGATAGCAATTTTAAAACGAATATCATAAGACAAAAGAAATCAACAGTAAACAGATAGAAATACCTTGTTCATCTTGATGACTTTCAGATGCAATCTGATACTCTATCCAGTAACTATGATGCAAAATCAAATTCCAAAGGTACAAAAATGCAACACTTCAAAGATAATTTCGCATGAAAATCACCAGATGTGATCCTTTTTAAAAAATATATAAGACAATGGAGTACAAAAATGCAATCTCCAAGTCCAAAAATATTAAGATCCAGGACCCCTCTCTAAATGCATGAGAGGGGTTTAAATACTACTTAACTAATTCTAAAAATAGTTTATTACAAAAATTAAGGATTCGGTTCAATGACCGTCCTTTTCCTAGGCTAAAATACAGTGAAATTAAAACTAAATCTATCTATCTATGAATTTGATCTTTAAGCTTGCAGGCATCTAGCATAGTTTTGAGAAGATGCAGTTGACTGACTTCAGAATTCAACTGTCCTGAAAAGACAGAGTCGGCAAGCGTAGGAGCAATCTTCTCTGTAGCATTGATGATACAATTGAGCACACTGTGCTGACTGTGTGGCTTCACCAAGTACATCCAGTATGAGTCACAATTCAATCTTGTCAGCCCTTGGATGGATTTTTCTCTTTCTTCTACCTTTTGCCTCCATTCTGTTTGTGGTTGATTTGCCTGTGGGAGATATCCTGGAACAGTTTCTGGGATCAAATTAGCTTTATGTAAATTTTCATTTACACAATCAGTGAGAGTGTTTGCCGTTGTAGCCGCCTCCTCTGCTGCCTTCTCTGCCCTTCTGATCTGTGCATCCCAGTTATTGAACAATATTTCTTTATGGTTTTCATTAACGATGGGTGCACCAGATTTTCTGCCTTCTTCTGTCTTTTTCCATGCCAGATAATCATTGATATTTTCATTAATAAAATCATAATCATTTCATAAATCTACGACATGATTTGTGATTTTATCGCTCTCTTGGCACAAAGAATTCCATTGCAAGATTTTTTGGCAGAAAACTTCCTCTTGTTGCAGTAGTTGATTGTTCAAAGAGATAGTTTCTGAAATGAATTCTGGAAGCTTAGGATCATCTTTATGTTGATCCTGGATAATCTATATTTGTTTGTCTTTATCAGCCAAGCTTTTTTGATGTCCTATTTGCATTTCTTGAAGTTGTTGTTGTAACTCTTCAAGTTTCAATTGTGCTTCCTTATTGGCCTGTACCTGTTGCAATTGCTGTTGCAGAGCTTTTACTTGTTCTTCTTTTTCATCCAACAAAAGTTGTATCTCAACTGCTTTATCAATTGTTGCAGAAGCATAAGCTCATGTTATTTGAGATAACTTAGTGAGATTATGAGTAGGCTCTGTGGCAGGATCTTTCCACAAAACATCTACTTGTTCTGCTTCAGTAGCAATTGCACTTTCTATTTTTCTCCTTTTTCTCTGTCTCTTCACTACTGCTTTGTATTTTGGGCTGTAGAATACATCCAGAGGAGGAATGTCCTCTACATTAAGTACAATTTCAGAGGAGGGTGTGATTGGTATGTGCTCTGTCACTGTGGCTGTGCTGCTTGTTCCTGTGCTCAAAACTTTGGTTGTTTGGACAGGGGTCTGTACATTCTGTCCTTCTATATTAATCAATTGATTAAAGGTTTCCCATTCTTTGTCTAACTCAATGGTGACTGGTTGTTGCTGTACATTGGTTGGAGGAGGATTTGTCTGTTGAGGAGTCAAAATTTGCTGCTGAGCAAGTTCTTTTGATTGTGCAGAATCCTTAATAGATTCTTCCATTTTATCTTCCTTTTCTTTAGACTTGTTGGAGTGTTCAGAATCTCTATCAGATTTTGATTTAGATTTACCTGTACTTGAACTGCCGTTAAGACTAACACTAGGAGTTTGCTCCCTTGCGGGCTCTAAGCGTAGATTATCCAAAGGAATAGGAATTAGTCTCCTTTCTCTGTACAACTTGAATTCCTGAAAATCCTCTGGAGATAGCTGCGCTTTAGCTGAATTCAAAACCTCTTTGAATGAATTTCTTGCTTGGAACATATCATCAAAAAGATCCTGTTCCCCGGAAAATTCCCTTACTTTGATTGCATTGGTAAAATTCTTAACAATATCATTTGGGTCGAATAACCTTCTCGAAAATTTGAACAGCTGTAGGCATGTAATGTTGCCTATCTCTTGAAATGCATGACCAATATCAAACAGTGAAAATGTTCCACATTTTACGGGAAATTATGGCCAAATGCCCTTTTTCTTCTCTTTTAAATCTTTTGTTATACCTCCCTGGCCACAGGTCTGATAAGCAATTTCCCGAGCTACAAGTCTATCTGGAACATATAGGGGTAACACATGGGGAGAAGCATAACTTCCAAAAACCCTAATATAGGTGAACAATTCTTCTCCAAACCATCTCGCGACGGGGAGAATATCAATCTCGATTTCTGAGGATAACCTTGGGGCATCCTTATTATACAATGTTCTGTACAATGGCAGCATTATTCCATGAAAAATTTGGTAAAAATGGGGGACAAACTTAGACTCCCATAGTTCTTTATGGTACACATGAATAGGCAAAGGATCATGGATAGTCCATTGCCAACCCATCACAGGGAATTTAGAGACATAGCAGATGGCGTCCATGACATAAGAAGATAAATAAAAAGGCCGATAAACCCGCTGAGAAACATTTCGTTTAGACCGGTAGTGAAAAATAGCAGTGGTCAGATTATCAGATAGGATTTTGGCCCAGTCTACAATTGTAGAATTAACAGCCGCATTCAACAAAGGAAGCCATTTGGGTAAGATCATATTTATGTCAGGCTTTCCAAAAAGCCTGCATAACATGGCAGCAGTAAAACAATAAGGAGAGGTAAGTGAACCCGTGCTGTACATACCTTGTTTGTTCTTCTTCAATGGTTCACTTCTTTTGGTCCACTCCTTTGTGCATTCTGCCAAATTTGCATGTTCTTTGGCAAATTCTTCCATAAATTGTTTATTGTAAGTCGCCTGAGGTTCTGGCAACTTATACATTAATCTCACATCTTCTATGGTGAATGACCCAATTAGCTCTTCAGATGGAGTCTTGAATTGCCTGTCTGAAATATCAGCGCTGTCCAGGACCCATCTCACCATGTCTGTGTATGGGAGAATCCTTGGCCTTGCTGCTATTCTATGTAGAAATGAGCAAGCCAAGTCTCTAAGATTTGCTTCAGACGAATCTTTGGAACCTACTGTAGCTACAACTTTTATCACCACAGGGTTTTCATCTTCTAACAGATTGTACATTCCTTCCCAAGTGGATATGCCGGCATCCTTGTTACAGGCGGTGTCTGCGTATAGCGAAGCCATTTCTTTGTTCTTAGAATTTGAGCTCTTATCCTTCTTACCCATAGTGTATATCAGAAGCTTTGTATAGTAATTCACTCCTCTGTGCCTGCGTTTTACGAATAAATGAGAGTAATGATATTAGAAAGGTGATGAGACTGTTTTGAATATGAACGCGGATGAAATATAATATTTTAATTGTGAAACGACTTTCAATCTAAACACAATCTCATTTCACATTAATAATCAATCCAATCATTTAATATAATCATTAAAGCGCATAACGGATTTGACATATGGGAAGATTGCCTTGGGATAGCGCGCCTACATGAATCTGCGACATTGCAATCTGCGATTTGTTGCGCAATATCGCAATATCGCAATGTCGCAATATCGCAAAATGAAATCATCACAGTCATAAAAATAGCGCAAAAGCGGAAATTGCGCAATAGCGCAAAAGCGCATATCGCAGAATCGCAAAATCGCATGATCGCAAAATCGCACTATCGCAAGAGCGCATAATTGAAAAGAGCACATAACGCAAAATCGCAAAAGCGCATATTTGAAAAGAGCGCAAAAGATATTCATTAATCATTTCTGTTTTATGCGCTATGCGATCTGCGACCAATGCGTTTTATAAAGGATATATACCATTTTTGTTATAGATGCGCTATCTTGTTTAAAGAGTAATTTTATTATGATCTATCATAAACTTAAGTGTTTATTAATATTCTTTCAAAGGGATTTCTATAGGTTTATGATAGAAAGTTTTATTTTAAAAGACAAACAAATCCTAATTTTTTTTTTTTTGGATTTTTAACTAAGGGTCCTCATTTATTTATTATTATTAATAATATTAAATAAAGGGGGGTTATTCGCTGGTCTATGAGAACCCTGAATGGACAAACTTACACATCCCCTCATATTGGGTTGTAGAATGAGTCTCTTGGCTCAATCAATTTCATATTAGAAATAAAAATAATAAGACATCTCCCTATTTATGGAAATTGAATATATAAGAATATTTTTTAATTTAAATTAGTTTATTTTTCTATATATGTAGACATATAATTATGTTATTTAATACAGACATTGAAATATTTTAATTATGGTAAATTATTTTTTTGTTATTAATATATTATTTTTTTAAGTGTCACATTTAAATTGAAACACTGTGGGTGATGTATCTAGACATGTTGATGAAGATGGAGTAAAAAAAGAAAGAAAAAAAAGAGAAAAATGAAAGGTACTACCAAGCTTACAAAAAAGAAGAAGAAAGGAGAATATAATGTAATATCATTAATATTTCTTGTCATCTCCATATTTTGATCTCTGCAGTTGTAAATTTTTATCTATGCGTCCACCGAACTATTAAATCTCATAAATACATTACATCTTCGTGGTTCTAAGTACAAGTTTGCGGTTTTGCAATAACTATGGAAGTAGGTCTACAGTTCTAACTTTCAGGTTCATCAAACAGGTTTTGCATCTCTTCCATAGGGTTCGATAGCATCTTTTCAATAGTGTGGCTCCCAGCTTTGCAAAGATAATTTTTGGCCCAGTTCTGTTCACATCTGAGAGTCAAGCTCCTACCCATATTGTCAGTGAAGCCCCAACTCCCACTGTGCAAGTGGTCAAGGCCTCACTAGATGAGGCCTTGAAGTTTTCTGAAAGTGCCTTAATCTGCCGATTTAATGGATTTTGACTGCAGCTAATAGCTCCCCACAGTTGGATCTTGGAAGTATGGAAGCCTCTCCTTTTTGATGAAATTAATATAGACCCCTGTGCTAAGGGTTTCTTTATAGTAGATTTTGAAAACTATGAAAGCAGACAATGCATTTTAGATTTCGGCCCTTGGCTTTGGGAAAAATCGGGCCTATTCATGAAGCCATGGAACCCATCATTCGATCCCTCAACAACATTCATAACCTCAACACCAGTTTGGGTAAAATTTCCAAACCTACCTTTGCATCTCTGGAACCTCTCCTCGCTAAAAGCCATTGGAAATGAAATTGGGAAATTTTACTGTAGGTGCCAAGAAACAGAGGAATATGTCAGAACCACCTATGCATGCATTTGTGTAGAAATCGACTTCAGTGTCGGATTCCTAGCTGAAATAATCCTAACAAGTAAAGACTATGTATGGAACCAAAAACTTGACTATGAAAGTGTCCTCTTCAGATGTTGATCCTGCTTTGAGATAGGTCATCTAGCCAAAAAATGCCCAAAAGTCTCCCAGAAAAATTCTGCTAGAAAGAATCACCATAGATCTACATGGTGGAAAGGAGCACAAAAGGAAAGAATCACCATAGATCTACATGGTGGGAAGGAGCACAAAAGGAACATTACACTCATCAAGGAAGAATACTCTCCAGAAAACGCTGAATCGCAAGAAATCATACAAGAAAGAAACAACCCTCAAGACAAGCAAGGGGAAAGCCCCGCCCAACAACAAAAAAATGAACTCGTCAGCCCTTCAAGCATCAACAATTATGAGGATTCGAATGCTGCACAAAAGAAATCTTCATTTAGCAGCAAAGCATATCTCCTAGATCCCGAAGATAAGATACCAGTGTCCCAAGGTTCTGAAGAGATAAAGGGGTTGCAAGATAAAGGAAATTGGAAGACCATAGAGAAGAAAAAGAAAGCTACAACACCAATCTTGCTAAGAAAGACGAGAAGCCAGAAAATTAAGAACTAAGAAAATTATAGGTACGATAGAAAAAATTTGGTCTCAGTGGACGTTAACCATCATCATCATCATCATCATTAAATAGTGAAAAATTACATTTCTTCCTCATACTAAAAGTAATTTTTCTTATTTTTTTTACTTTCGACTACTTTATATCTCTATATAAAATTATGTAAAATTAAGATACAATTCAAACATTTTAATTGTGACCAACATTAATTTCTTTTGTTATTACTATTTTTAATTTGTCAATTTAAATTATTATTTTGCTATTTTAAATGTGATATAAAGTAACAACATCTCACCCATAATGGGTTATACAACACCTCTCTACCCAATAAAAAATTAATATATAAAATGAAATTAAATAATTTTTTTTCGATTCGATTTTAAAAAATAGCATATATAATCAAAATCTATACATTTAAATGTTTAGTTTCACTCATATTTTTACTTTTATTTTTTTTATAAAAAAATGAAAACTCTTAAAATATATGAATATGTAATATCACTACAATAAACAACCGTAAAACACGTGATAACTAATGTAAATACATGAGTGAAAATATCATTGATTTAATATATATTAGACAGTATGGATTTAATAGTATGATATTTATTAATGATTAATGCATTATTTTATATCGAGCAGTTGGGCCAAGATTCAGCAAAGGTTAAACGATTCTTGGAGATACTTTCATCATTCTATGGTTCGGATCTCGGGAGGGTAGGAGTATGATCGAAGCCATGGAAAAGGGTAGTCTTGGATAGCTGGAAAGGGGGTTACAATTCGAAGTTGATCTCATTTTCAAGATAAAGATTCGTTTATCAAGAGGACAATTTTCACATATCTAGCCCTAACCTCTGTTATAGTAAAAGTAAATTTAATATAACTTACTATTACAATTGATGTGATACACCAACCGATTACCCTAACCATATAAAACTAATGGAATCAATAAGTAAACCTAATCTCTTGGTGATAACAATCTGTACTTTGTACATACATGAGGTACAAATTTGATGTCAAATTAATGGATGCAGGGTTTGTTAATATAATAGTTGATATAATAATTCACACGATATTTCATAGGATATCTCAGGGTTTGGATTTCGTAATTATCATAGTTCTTACGGCACCCAAATAGATATTAAATGTATTATTATGCCAGGGACTGCCCTGTCCACCTCGTAGTGAATCCCAGCTCTAGGAGATCGACGCTACATCGGATGGTGGAGAGGGCAAAGAGGGTTTGATGATATTTACTCATCGCTTCACTCAATTTGAGCTTCTTTGAATTTTTTACAGTGCTTTGAGGATTCACTGGAGCTCGGCTCCTTCTCCAAGCATAGAGAAGGTTTTATCCATATCAGGTTGACTTCCTTAGTCTGGTAATTTTTTCTAGTGTATAATTAGTTGTAAACGAAGTGGTAGCTCTGGGGTTTGACTAAATCCCATTATTATTGCCTAGTCTACATGTGGAAATTTAGTTATCTTATCCAGTTACTAAGCCTTAAGGCCTGCGGGTCTATTTATGAAGTCTTAATTTATTCTACCCGGTGTGGTTGTTGACCCTTATGGCTTGTTGGTTTTGTCATTACAACTCTTTTTGTTTTTACTAAATGTATGTTGGTTTAGCAGGCGACCTTGTCAGTGATTCGGGCTTGTTCTGATTTCATGTTTCTATGGATAATTATAATTCAGTTATTATAACAAAGTTAGGTTCTTGATTATCATTGTTCATTTGTCTCTGCAAAAACTCCATGGTCATTAAAAATGGTTTTATATTTATGTTAATGGAATCTTGTATCTGTTTTCATAGTTTTACTATTCTTTTAATTCTTTTAATGACATTAGTTCTCAGTGGTTGACATTATTTCCATTATTTCCTTTGTTTATATTTCTATTCATTGTTGTGGTTACGATTAGTCAGTTTCGCTAGGTGGAGTTCCAATTTTGCAAGTATTAATGTGTTAATTACAAAGTATCATACCTACAAGGAATGAACCTTTTCTGCAAGCAATGCTGGCTCGACTCAGGTTTAAAACCTATAGTAGAGATTCAAAAACTTTTCACAAATACAAGTAATTTTAATGGAATATACAGTTTAAGAACTGGTTCACTGTTGCCTACCAGTAACATTGGTTTGGCACAGAATCGCTTCCTCTCACACTAGAGTTTAAATATGTTTGTACAAATATATAACATATACATGTATTCCTCATTACTATTTAACATATATGTTACATCCTCCAGTTTACACAAAATTACAAATTAAGATTCCTAATCTCAATGTAAATGTATTGTTCTCATACTGCAACTGACTACTGTGAAAATTAAAGAAATGTTTTATCACTTATCTGAATATTAATAAGTCTGCCACAAGATTTTCAGCAAAATAGAATTCTCCATTCATCCAAGAGATCAGTCATTCACTGCATCTAACCCCCGAGATAGTCACTTACACCAAGTTAGAATCGAACTATCGTGTCATTGCCAGACATAGTCTTTCACAAGAGGGAATCCCACTAGCCATCCAGCTCCATGATTTCATGTCCTTCAATATTTCCAAAGATTTCTCTCTCTTTCCCTCGCCTTGAGCCTCACTACTCTTTTTTTCACATCCTTATGAAAGAGTTATTGTTGCCTCTTTATTTTACAAAAGACAGTTTTCAGTAGTAACTATCCCTTGTAACTGTTTTCTAACCATTCATATGTGACTTATCTCAGCACAATATTTTCCATAGAATATTACACTTAAGTCATTCCAAAATATTAACAAATATTAATTCTTTATCTAAAGTCTCATCCAATACCTAATTAAAAGGAAAATTTCACACAATAATAAATTATTTACATGTCTTCCCATGGGGAATTACATCTTCCCCCCTTCAATAAAACATTGTCTTGTTGTTTTCCAACCTTTCAAACAAACTTGGTAAACATTTTCCATAATTATTTCATGTTCCAAGGTGTCCTCTTCGGGGCTGAAACATTTCCATTGGATTTTAACCTAGTTTATAGCTCGCTTCTGCAAAATGACTTCTCTCTGGTCTAAGATATGCAGAGGTTCCATTAGAAACTCTCTATCTAGTTCGACCTGAAAGTCGCACCACATTTTTATTGTTAGATTAACATCATATATATATATATATATATATATATATATATACACATAACTTAGTCATCATGTATCTATATGTCTCTCTAGTTAATAATATGTCTAGGGTCATATATATATTTCTTAAGTAATGAAACATGAAACACATTATGAACCTGAATATCTCCCAGTAGTGCCAACTGATAAGCTATCGGCCCAACTTGCGCGAGGATATGGAAGGGACCACAAAAGTGATGGGATGATTTAGCACAAATTCCCCACTATAAGGTGTTTTTCTTAGGCTTAAATCGAACATAAATGTTGGACACCTAATCCTCAATGGGTAGGTGTGGAAGGTGAACAATCACAAAGGAGTCCAAGTGACCTTGGAATGCGGAATCCAAGGGTCACACCTAATGTACTATAAAAGCACATATATGGTTAATAGTAAAACATCACACACTTATCCTTCAATTCTGTCTATGTATTTTTATTGTAAGGTGTATTTACCATGCGTGTTTAACATGGTATCAGAGCAGGCAATCCCTAGCCCTGCTCCAATTTGAACCACTAGTTTTTGTGGTCTTTCTGTCCATGTCAGCTTCGCCATCTGTCTTTCACTTTTGAGCCAAAATTCTAGCTGAATTCTTTTCCCTCTTCTAAAATAGAAAAGAATGAGTGCTCTCCCTCATAATAAGGTCTTTCACTTGTCTCTCTGCACCTCATTATATCCTGTCAGCCAGGAGAGTGACCGTTATTTCTCAGATTCTGAATTGCAGTGACATGGGAGCCAATACCTATTACTGTAAAAGGAAGACGCATCTGCAATTTTAATGCATATGTCTGCTACATAATAGTCCCTCTCCACGATTCCATTCAAAGAAAGTGTTTTCCTGCCCTTCTTAAATTGAGTTACTATTTTTGTGGAATTCTTAAAACATGAAGGCTTCTTCCCTGCAAAATATCAACATCACTCTTGCTCTCAATAATGGCTCAGATTGCTAGCTAAAATGGTCCTCTTCCCTGGCATATAGTTTGACAGTTCTACTCATGCTCTGTCAGTGATTTTTCTTACCTTCCATTGCTCCTCTTGGCCTGCGTGCTCTTCATCTGCGCTCTCCACTCCTGCTTCCTCTTCCTATAGGCCATGATTACAGGCATATCAAATGTATCATATACATTTGCAGCTTCTTCTGGCTTCTCCTCAATCCCCTCTTTAGTCTGTATTTGTGCCCTCAGGTCCTTCTCGTTCTTTGCGGCAAGTGTTTTCTTGCTCCCTATGATCCACCCCAGCTCCGAACCCTCAACCAAACAACTGTTGTGCATCATGAGGATTTTGGTACAAGGAATTCATATCCTGTGAAGTATCTTCAACATTCTTCCAGTCAAATGAAAATCAAAACTTGTCACCTAGCTTGATAACACATTTCTTAGGCTTCTTTGTTCTAAGATACTTCTCTTTAATAGATTCATAATGCTCATGCATAGTCATCCTACCTAGTGGCACAACGAAAACGTTGGACTCGACTCTACTAAAGATTCGCCTCCTGCGAATACACAAAGCTGCAGATACAATGATGTTGTTGTCGATGTCCTGGTGATTCACTTCCTCCTCTATCATATAATTTGAAGCCATTATAGACAACATTGCATTACAATCTGTAAGTTCCTTGATGCTTTCTGGTGCGATCCCTTGCCAAATCTGCTTGCTAGAGGTGCGCTGAGTGGGACATCGCTGCTCAATGGGACCGTGAATTTCAAGAAGTCGAACATGTAGACATCGAGCTTTCTCAACAGTGGTAATACCATGGCTCTACGCTTGGCCTATCGACCCTCCTCGTCCTGTACATTTTGTCCACAATGTTGTTGTCTTGCAAATTTCTGCAACGCAGAAACCCCCTCTCATTTTCACTAAAAGGTGAGCCACGAACTTGAAATCTCTCTTTATATCTTCACTAACTCTTTGCAATTGCGATTAGTAAAAGGGGTACTGGATATATAATCGTATATGTTGAAAGTTGATTGATAATGTGTCTTTGACATTTGAGGCCACAACAAAAGTTAGGGAAAATGGTGGCTAATACTCAAATGATGTTCGTATGGAATGAACTTTCGAATTACCTATTCTCCATGCGGTTGGGTGCTGTGTGAAGAATTTCCAGAGATATTTGTAATTTTGTTGAAACAGGGCTCAAATTATAAAGACTTCGTAGTGGATGCGAAGAATTCAAGACCCAAGATCTTAGTGATTAGGCTCTGATCTATGCATTGGAGCACCTCATATATGCCATGGTAACAATTTATGGTTGACATTGGGCATGTATTGATATTTAATAGAGCCTGTATGTGTGAATGTTTCTTTGGTATGCAGAATATTTGACAATATTAAAAATGAGAAGCCCACGAGTAGTTTCGTCTAAGAGTATAATGAGGGAAGCACCATGAAAGGGCTGGATAATGATAAAATATGGATGTAAAACTAATCTCGATGGCAGTTATATTAAATTAATTAAACTTGCTCTTAGAAATTGATCAACTTTGATTCGAGTACTTTCAGGCACAATACTCAAATAAAAGCTAGTTATCATTATCATTCACATGCAAGGTCGTCAATGTCATCAATGGTTATGTAAAGGTTTAACGAACTAGGGTTTATGCATCCTGCTTTATATTGTTTGTTGAAGAAGATATTGCATAATTTCTATAGAAAACTTTGGTACATAGTGATAGAATTGAAGCTCAATAAAAAAAAAAAATGGCTAAACTTGAAAGAATATTAGAGTTCTTGAGAACTATAATCATATCTACTACTGACAATACAGTAAAAATTAGTAAAACCACTATTGCTGACATTCAAATATGTCTACAAAATGCACATGAAAAGATTGAATTTTTGCAGCTTGAGTCAGAGCTCCACCAAGAAGAATTAAAAGATAAGAGTCATCATTCTCAACTTGTTTCTATTCAGAAATCTCAAACAGACTCCCATAAGAAGAAAGACAATAACACAGCGGTTGATTCACATTCGGTGCCCAATAAATCAATAGATTTGCATGCAGAAACAGAAATTCAGCCTGTGCTTCCAAAGCCAATCATCAGACCTTGGGAAGAAATTGTTCATAACAAGCACAAAACAGGTCTTGGATATGACAAGGATTTGTCCTTTCATATTCCAGACTACTCAAAGCCTATAAAATTTCAGAGCGCCAGATTTCTTTATGGCAGTTCACTTTCAGTTGTTCCAGATCTTGCTCCTCTTCCATAGTAGCAACAAAAAATTGAAAAATGCCAACACTGTGATCGAGTTGGTGATATAAAATTTCACTATTTTAATCTTCACCCATGCAAGAACTGTGGTCGGCACATCCATTCTTCACACAGATGCTTTAGAAACAAGCCTCCTGCAAGAACAAGGATTCATCTTGGATGGATCTCTTCTTGGAAATGGGCATCAACAGCCAAGAAGGTGTTTAAGTCACATGTCAGAACTTGTTCTAGAATATTGGGCAAACTTGCAGCTGAGTTTTTTCCATCATCTCACCTTGTACTTGACAGGGGGGGAAATGGTGGTCATCTACAACCTTTGAAGCCACATCAAGCGAGCCTAAGATACAATCTCTCATTCCAGATTCAGAGTTGTAGCCAGAGACACGGATGCCCATGAGCATGCATTTGGTTGGTGGAAAGCCTTAAACCATCCATGTGAGGTTCATATTCTTCCTATTCAAATAATTCAGAGCACTTCCTCTAGCAAAATATTTCAGCTTCTTGCCAACTTTGGTATAGTTTCGGGGAATGCATTGAGAATTCTAGTGTTGGTGGTCATCCTTAAACCATCATAGGTTGTAGACCTCACTTCTTCTATGTTGAAGGTATCCCTCTTCAAATATGAGGGACACTTCCTCTACAAAATCCCTCAACTTCTTGCCAGATTTGGAAGAGTTCTAGGAACTGCAATAAGCGTTGCGTTCCAGTGTTGGTGGTCATCCTTAAACCACCTCTTTATTCCAACATTTCAGAGAGTTGATTCAACCTAAGTGATGCCATGCATACTTTGCAGATTTGTATTACAACTCTCTTCTTAGACTCACACATACCCCTTCGAATCAAGGGGGGAATGTTGGACACCTAATCCTTTATGGGTAGGTGTGGAAGGCGAACAATCACAAAGGAGTCCAAGTGACCTTGGAATGTGGAATCCAAGGGTCACACCTAATGTACTATAAAATCACATCTATGGTTAATAGTAAAAAATCACACGCTTATCCTTCATTTATGTCTATGTGTGTTTATTGTAAGGGTATTTACCATGCGTGTTTAACAATAAACATGATCCCCAACTTGGAAAACTTGATAACCGCATTTTTTGTTGCATAAATATCTATTTGTCTTGAGTCGCTTTTAAATTGATCTTATATTTTTAATAGCATCTTCCATCTCTTTCAACATCTTAGGTCCCAACATTATTTTATCCTTAGGGATACTCCAATTAACAGGTGTCTTGCACCTACATCTGTGTAATACCTCGAAGGAGATAATTTTAAGCAATGCTTGATATCTATTATTATAGGAAAACTCTACAAGATGAAGATAATCCTCCCAGGCTTTTTCATAATGTACATTCACACCATGTCATCTAGTGCTTGATTCACCCTATTTGTATGTCCATCCTTCTGAGGGTGATAGGAAATGATGAAATGTATTTTTGTTCCCAATCATGTGAACAAAGCCTTCCAAAATGTGGGGATAAATTTCACATCTATGTATGATATCACTTCCTTAGGTATGCCATGCAACTAAAATATTTTCGCATAAAAATATCAGCAATATGAATTGTTTTGTAAGTGGACTGTACTGGTATAAAGAATTTGGCTTTTCTCAACTTATCAAATACTACCATAATAGAATCATTCTTTCTTTTCGTTCTATGTAAATCGGTAATAAACTCTAGTGTAATAACTTCCCACTTCCATTCACCAATGGGCAAGAGATGGAGTAGTCCATAAGAATGTTGATGTTCAACGTTTACCTGTTGGCATTCAAGGCATTTTGTCAAATATGTCACCAATTCCTTATTCATGCCAGGCCAAAATAAATCTTTTCTTAAGGTCATAATTAAATTTTCGTAGCCAGGATGCACTGCATAAGGATGTTTATGATGTTCATATAATATTATTTGTTTTATACTTTGTTTATTAGGTACACAAATTCTATTTTGTAAAATCAACAATTTATCATTGTTAATGTCATATCTTAGTTGTTCTTCTTGGTTTTTTTGTTGTTATAGTTGTTGCCATAAAAACTGATATGCAATATCATGCCAAACAACTTCTTTAATTAGTTCCTTAAAATCAGTTTTAGCTTCACTAAATGAAATTTCATACAAACAATGTAGTTTCATACTTAAGGCATTTTCTACACGATTCTCCTTTCCCTTGATAAGCTTAATATCAAAGTCAAACTCACTTAGGAAGGTTGTCCAATGTGTCTGCCATGTGTTCAATGTTGATTTTTTATAATAATTTGTGAGGCTACTATGATCAGTCATTAACAAAAATATTTTCCCAAGTAAGTAGTGCCTCACAATTTTAAAGCATGTACTATTGTCTCTAGTTCTATATCATACATGGAATATGTTTATTCATGTTCCTTAAGATTTTGGGATTCGTAAGAAACCACTCCTCCTTCCTACATTATTATCCCTCCAACTGCTTCTTTACCTGCATCTGTACATACCACGAAATATTGTTCCAGATCTGTTGCCCATAAAATAGGAGTGGTAGTGAGCAGGTGTTTCAGTTGATCAAAATTGTTCTTACACTCTATCGTCCACCATAAAATTCTACCTTTTTTTGTAATAAGGTAATGGGATAAGCCACTCTGGAAAATCCTTCTAAAACATTACGATAGTATCCAGCTAACCCTGTAAATTTCTAATGATAGCCACATTTTTTGGAGTAGGCCACTCCATAATAGTTTTAATTTTTTCTGAGTCAACTTTTATTCCTTCTTGAGGTATAACATATCCTAGATATTGAATTTGAATTTTAAAAAATTCACACTTTTTAAACTTAGAATACAACTGATGTTCCCTTAACATTTGCAACTTGATTCACAAACATTATGTTGCTCCTCCATATTCCTAGAGTAGACAATAATATCATCACAAATTTGTCTAAATATGGGTGGAAAATGTTTTTCGTCGGATACATAAATGTTGTGATGGAATTTGTAAGCCCAAATGGCAATACAACAAACTCATAGTGACTATAATGAGTTCTGAAGGTAGTTTTTCATATGTCTTCTTCCTTGATTCGGATTTGACGGTAACCAGAGCATAAATCAATCTTTGACAATAAAATGGCTCCTTTAACTTGGTCAAACATATCATATATTCAAAGTAAAGGACACTTATTCTTAACAGTAAATTTTTTTAATTGATGGTAGTTGATTTGAAGCCACAAGGTTCCATCTTTATTCTTCACAAAAGGTACTGGTTCCCCCCAAGGCGACACACTTGGGCGGATGTACTTTTTTTCCATCAGTTCATGGAGTTACATCTTTAATTTAGTTAATTCCTGAATTCTCATTTCATAAGGGGCTTTGGATACTAGGGAAGCTCTAGAAAGTAACTCTATATTAATGTGAAGGTCTCACTTAGGAGGTAATCCAGGAATCTCCTGCGGAAATACATCTCGAAATTCTTGTACAATGGTTATATTTTCTAAAGTTATAGTTTTATCTTTTGAATTAGTGTACCATGCCTATATTGCATATATTTGACATCCCTTTCCAAGAAATTTACCTAATTTTGAGGCAGTAATGGATCTCAACTTCATAGGTCTTTGGACTCCTTCGATTTCATGCCTAACAACCTCATTATTGAGGTAACTAATGGTTTTAGTTTTACAATTAAAAAGAGACTAATGACTCTCAAGTTAGTCCTTGCCAATCAATATATCATATGATCCTAGGCGAAAATTATTTAAATTTGCTGTGATGGGCTGATCTGCGATTTCGATAGGGAAATTATCAATTTTAGTAGTCACCCTCCTTCTAGCTCTTGCAGTTAATTATACCAACCATGGACTCTTAAATTTAATTGTTTGTAGATGACATACTTCAACTATTTTGGGGCTTACATAACTAAAGCTAGCTTCATGATCAATTAAAATTCACACAACATGATTAAATATCTTACCTTCGAATTCCACCATCGTTGGTTGATATTCCGCCTAGTGATCCTCAAGGGTTGAATTGATCTTAAGAATACTCCTAGCCACTTCGCCCACCGTGGATGCTTCTTCAATCCACCCAATTAGCTCAGGTATTTTCCGATAAGGAAAATTCTTAAAGTAGTGAGGTTCCCCACATCCCTAGCCTTGTAGTGGGGATATGTACGATGGATCTGCCTCATATTTGGTAAAATCCTATGGGGCTTTTGATTCACCCAACACCCTAGGTTTATGTGGAACTTTTCCCAGATTTTTTTTGCTGGCTTCTGGGTGAATTTTTGTGTGCGCTAAATTTGTACCTTTACCATTATGTACATACTTATATCCATTTTTATCAGGCCACCTTTCGGGTTATCTCCTTTCTACTTCATTTGTTGATAACATATTTGTGATTTCCATAGAACTTCATCCATCATTTTTGGATTATCAAACTCCACATGCTCCTTTAAGAAAGCAGGAAATTTGCTTATAAATCCTTTTACTTTTTCCTTTTCTTCCCTTATGTATGGAACATATCTCAGAAGCGAAGTAAATTTGGCCACATATTCGTCCATTTTTAATTGCCCCTATCTAAAGCCATGGAACTCTCTTGCCTTATCGTCATAAAAATGCTCAGTCAAGTATTTATTCTTAAAGCACCATTTGAACTTTTCACGTGTAATTCCTTGTTCATCCACCCCTTGAACCGCTTTGACCTCCTCCCACCACAAGGTGGGCTTTCCTTGCAACTGGTAATTTTTTAGGTGAGCCTTCATATTAGCATTGTATTCATAAATTTGAAGGTATTTATCAATATTAACCAAGCATGCCTCCACTACCTCTTCAGACTCGCAATGAAATGTTGGAGGATTAATTTTATTGAAATCCCCCTGAAATTATAATTTCTATCATTTTCCTCCATCCAACTGCTTACTATGAGAGGTATTACAAACTCCATCTTCTTAGTTTTTGAATACTTTCCTTTTTCGGATTCATGTGTTTCACTTTTCTCTAGAGGATTGATCTCTATTTACCGATGAGACAGTGCCCTATCACCATCCTCAGTTATTGGATATGAATTTCTCTGGTTTTGTCAATCAGTTAAGATTTTTATAATCTATTCCTAATCTCTTAACATTTTCTCATTATCAACTTTTATTTTAGCTACTTCCTCCTACAATTTTTGTATGGCCTCCATCAACATTATTATAGGATTTAGGGTGTCATTTCCCAACTGGACCCACATTTATAGGTTTGGTCCTTGTATAAATGTAGAGCTACAACCTATAGGGATTCCAATGGAAGCTCGTACCATTTTGTTGCCTCCTCTCCTCTTGACTATACTTCTCTTCTTTATAAACAAAGCAAAAAATGTTATTATCACGGTTTCCCATTAGAGGCCACATTGTTGTAACCTTCTGTGATACCACTTGTCAAACATCTCTACGCCTAACCTCTATTATCGTAAAATAAAATTTAATGAAACTTAAGATTAAAACTTATGGGATGCCACCAAGTGATTACCCTAACAATATAAAACTAGGGAAATAAATAAGTAAAGCTAATATCTTGGTGATAACACTTTGTACATACCCGAGGTACAAATTTGATGTTGAATTAATGGATGTAGGGTTTTTTAGTTCAATAGTTGATGTAATCATTCACACAATATTTCATAAGATAGCTCACGGTTTGGATTTCATAATTATGATAGTTCTTACAACACCCAAATGGATATTAAAGGTACGGGGGCTGCCTTGTCCACCTGGCAACAGATCCCAGCTCGAGATTGATGCTACGTCACACGGTGGAGAGGAAAAATATGGTTTAATGGTATTTACTCATTGCTTCACTCTTTTTGAGATTCTCGGCATTTGTTATAGCGCTATGAGGTTTCACCGGAGCTCGGATCCTTCTCCGGGAATACTGATGATTTTATTCATCTTAGGTTGACTCCCTTACTCGTAATTTCGGCTAGTGTAGATTTAGCTGCAAAAATAGTGGTAGTTATGGGGTTTGAATGAATCCCATTCTCTTTCCTGCTACGTGCACAACAAAAAATTCAGGTGTCCCTCGGGTAATTGGATTAGATTTTGTCTCATAGCTTCAGCTCCAGTCTGCTCCTGTACACATACAACCGACTTCACCTTGTAGACTTCGTCGTCCATTGTTGGAGTAATTTGCTGCACGACGAGTTGCGGGCGAGCCGAAATTTGGTGCTCCCGTAGTTGGCGGCATCACGGTTGATGGCGTGGAGATTATCGCGGCAGCAAGTTGGAGGAGATCAACCGTATGCGGGGGGTCGAATAGCGCGACCATTAACAGAACCATACCCCCCGCAGTTGACCAGCCGTGGGGCCTTTGACCACAAACTTGTGGCTGTGGTTTAGTGCGGGGGGTCACCAAATTGAAGTGTACGGCCAAATCCATACCCCCCGCAACCACCAAGGCTGTGGTGGCTCCGCCACATGTGCACAGCGCGCCGCCAGTCCGCCACCAAACCACCACCGCCACGGAAAACTTAAAATTTCTGCCACGTTCAAAATTGTGATCAATTCGATTTTGAAGCGGTGAAGCCAGAATTTATGGCACCATAAATATTTTTCTAAGCGGTATTAATTAACATGAGAATTTGTCAACAAATTGCATTAATTGTCTGATATTTTATGCATATAATGAAATATAGATGTAGTGTAATTTTTTTTTACTTGTAATGCACGGCGGTGCTTTGGATATAAAAAACACGGTGAGAGATATAAAAAATACACGGAAGCGGTGTATTTTTTATATGCCTGAGTGCAATTGTTTTTTTTAAGACGGACGGTCTGAAATTAATACCACGGCGGTGTATCTCTGTTTTGAAAAACGAGCTATGGTTATAGACGGAGATTCTTGTATGAGCGTAGGGCTTGATCAACGAGTTTGTAATTCCTGCAACGGTGAGGAAACATTATATGAAAGTTTTTTTTTCTTGAATAAATTTTTTTTTATGTGGAAATTAAATCACTGTGTATTAATTTATTTCTACGTAATTAAAAGAGGAAGAGTTACGGAATTTTTCATTCAACATGGTATCGGAGCCAATCCAGGCTATTTGAAGGTCAAATACGCTGAAGGAACAGAGTTCGTTTTTGCAGCAGCCTCTCCAGCAGAGTGAAGGTTCAGACAAGAAGAATTCCAAGGTATTTCTCTATATAATTCTGTGTTACTGTTGCAGTACAGTTAGTTACTTAAAACACACAGTCAAGTGTTTTTTATCATAGTTAAAAGTGCAGAATGGCTGGCTCCAGCACTGGTATGGGTATGGGAAATATCCATCTTCCTCAATTTAATGGGAAGAATTATGACTACTGGTCAATAACTATGAGGGCATTATTTGTCTCCCAAGACTTATGGGAATTCGTTGAGGATGGCTTTGAAGAGCCAGCAGATGAACATGAGTTTAATTTGTTAACTCAGGCAGAAAGAGAGATTCTGAAGAGTAATAAGAAGAAAGATGCCAAGGCTCTTTTCTTCTTGTATCAATCAGTTCATGAGAGTGTGTTTCCGAGGATAGCAGCAGCTAAGAGATCCAAATAAGCATGGCAGACTCTTATGACAGCCTATCAGGGCATGGAGAAGGTGAAGACAGCAAAACTTCAGTTGCTGAGGAGAGACTTTGAGACTCTCTGCATGAAAGAGTCAGACACTATTGACTCATTCTTCACTCATGTGATTGGAATGGTCACACAAATCAGATCTCATGGAGAGACTCTTGAGGACAAGAGGATTGTGGAAAAACTCTTGAGAAGTTTACCCTCAAGGTTTGATGTGATTGTCACCACCATAGAGGAGACTAAAGATCTCACAAAGTTTTCAGTGGATGAACTTCATGCATCACTAATGACCCATGAACAGAGATTGGGTAGGAGTGAAAACTCATCTCTTGAACATGCTTTTAAGACCCAGATGTCTTTCGGAAAAGGAAGAGGGCAAGGCAGAAGAGGAAGAGGCAGAAGCCAAAACAGAGGTGGAAGGAATAGTCCAGCAAATGCTCAAGGAAGGGGCAGCAATCCAAATCAGCATCAAGGCCAAGGCAGCCAGCAAAGTGGACAACAGAATGATCAAGGACAAAGGTATGATAAATCCAATGTTCAATGTTACAATTGTAAGAAATATGGTCATTATGCTAATGAATGTAGAAAGAAGAAACAAGACATGAGAAGTGGAACTAGTGCAAATTTCACTAAAGAAAATAGCAGCCAAAGTAATTTGTTTTTAGTTTGTAACATGGCTGAAGAAAAGAATGAGGATATATGGTTTCTAGACTCCGGTTGTAGTAACCATATGACAGGAAACTTAGCAATGTTTTCTATGTTAAATGAAAGTGTGCAGTCACAAGTCACACTAGGAACTGATAGCAAAGTTTCTGTTATGGGAAAAGGAGATGTGAATGTTTTAACAAGATTAGGTGCAAGGAAAACCATAGCAGATGTTTATTATGTTCCAGGAATGAAGTGTAACCTCTTAAGTGTTGGACAACTTGTCCATAAGGGGTATAATGTTTTCTTTGATAATGATGTGTGTACCATCATGGATAAACCACCCAGCAAACAGTGTATTGCTGAAGTGAAGATGACAAGGAACAGGATGTTCCCTCTCAGAATGAGAGCAGACTTGAAGAACGGTGAAGAGAAAGCAGCAGTTGCACAGGAGACATTCCAAAGCGAACCAAAGCATGATAATTGGTTATGGCACTTGAGATTCGGTCATCTCAACTTTGGAGGTCTTAACTTGTTAAACAGAAAAGGGATGGTAAGTGGTTTACCATTGATAGAGAAACCGGACAGCCTTTGTGAAGGTTGTGTTCTTGGGAAACAACACAGAGAAATTTTTCCTTCCGGGAAAAGCATAAGGGCAAAAGCACCCTTAGAGATTGTCCACTCAGATGTGTGTGGACCGATGCAAACTCCATCACTTGCAAGCAGCCACTATGTCTTAACATTTATAGATGATTTTACAAGAAAAACTTGGGTTTATTTTTTGAAAAAGAAAAGTGAAGTGTTTGAAAAATTTCGAAATTTCAAAGCACTTGTTGAGAATCAGAGTGGGCTGCATATCAAGGTCTTAAGGACTGATAGAGGAGGTGAGTATATATCTAAAGATTTTCTACGTTTTTGTAGAGAAAATGGAATACATAAGCAGTTTACAACTAGATATACTCCGCAGCAAAATGGAGTGGCCGAAAGGAAAAACCGAACCATAATGGACATGGCGAGGAGTATGTTAAAGGCAAAGCATTTGCCTAATGATTATTGGGCCGAAGCTGTACATTGTGCAGCGTATATTTTGAACAGGTGCCCTACAAAAGCAGTCATGAACAAAGTGCCGGAAGAGGCATGGAGTGGCACAAAGCAAAGTGTCACACACATGAAGGTATTCGGATGTGTGGCTTATGCACACATTCCGGATCAGCTAAGAAAGAAGTTGGACAGCAAGGGGGAGAAGTGTATTTTCATTGGATACAGTGAGGAATCCAAGGCATATAGGTTATATAACCCATCCAGCAAGAAGTTTCTTGTGAGCAGGGACGTACAGTTCATTGAAGAGGAAGCTTGGGATGGAAGCATAGAGAAAACAGTGAATGTTAAACACTGTTTATCTCATGATGATAATGATGATGAGGTGGCTGAAATACATCCCCAAACAACAACACCAACAAGAGAGCAACAAAGCACACCTTTGAGGAGAAATGAAAGTGCTTCTCCAAGCACACCACAAGGATGAAATTCAAGTGCTTCTTCAAGTACTTGTACACCTACTGAAAGAGGTAAGAAATTCAAAAGTTTGAGAGAAATTTATGAACAAGATATAGCTAATGAAGGTATCAATTCTTTGTTTGCTTTATATTGTCATGTTGATGATCCTGTTCATTTCAAAGAAGCCATCAAGGATGAGAAATGGATAGAAGCTATGGATGAGGAAATAAATGCCATAGAGAGGAACAAAACTTGGGATTTGGTTGAACTCCCAAAAGGTAAAGATGTCATTGGTGTTAAATGGGTCTACAAGACCAAGAGTAATGTTGAAGGCAAGATAGAAAGACACAAGGCAAGGCTTGTCGTCAAAGGCTATAAGCAGAAGTATGGCATAGATTATGAGGAAACTTTCGCACCGGTTGTAAGAATGGAAACCGTGAGAGCAGTGTTGTCCATAGCAGTACAAAACAAGTGGAAAGTTTACCAAATGAATGTGAAGTCAGCATTCCTGAATGGAGTGTTAATGGAAGAGGTTTACATTGATCAACCTCTCGGCTATGAGAAGAAAGGCCAAGAGCACAAGGTATGCAAGTTGAAGAAGGCTCTTTATGGGCTGAAGCAAGCGCCAAGAGCGTGGTACAGTAGGATAGATTCATATCTACTGGAAAATGGTTTTGAGAAATGTGAGGGAGAACCCACCCTCTACATCAAAGAACAAGACGGTAAAATCTTGATTGTAGTCTTGTATGTTGATGATGTTATTTTTACAGGTAATGATGATTGCCTTATTGAACATTTCAAAACAGTCATGAAGGAAGAATTTGAAATGACTGATATGGGTTTGTTAAGATACTTCTTGGGAATAGAAGTAGAACAAGATGAAAGTGGGATTTTCATCTCACAGGAAAAGTATGTTAATGAGGTACTTGAAATATTTAACATGCAGGAATGCAAAGCAGCAATCACTCCCACAGTGATGGGATTAAAGCTCAGCAGAGAGGACAGCAGCAAGGATTTTGATCCTAGTTTATACAAGAGCATAGTTGGCAGCCTCATGTACTTGACTGCAACTAGGCCGGACATAATGCATGCTGTTAGCTTGATTTCCAGGTTCATGGAAAAGCCAAAGGATGCACATTGGCAAGCAGCAAAAAGGATTTTGAGGTATGTTAAAGGTACTAAAAGGTTTGGTATTTTTTATACTACTTCAGAATGTTCAGATTTAGTTGGATACACAGACAGTGATTGGGCTGGAAGTGTTGATGATCGTAAGAGCACTTCCGGTTATGTTTTTCACATGGGTTCAGGAGCCATTTCATGGGCTTCTAAGAAACAACCCATTGTAGCGTTGTCTACAGCAGAAGCGGAATATGTGGCAGCTACAGCAGCAGCGTGTCAAGCAGTTTGGATGCGGAAAATGTTGAGAAGCTTATGTCAAGAACAGGTAAAAGGGACAGTGATCTTTTGTGACAATAGCTCAGCTATTGCATTGTCTAAAAATTCTGTTTTTCATAAGAGGACTAAACACATTGATACCAAGTTTCACTTCATACGTGAATTGGTTAGCAATGGCGAGATCGTTTTGCAGCATTGTAGAACGGAGGATCAGTTTGCAGATATCCTCACAAAGCCACTAGCGCAGAAAAGCTTTGAACACTTGAGAAAATGCTTGGGTATGCAGGAAAACCCAGCAGTTGAAATTAAGGGGGAGTGTTGGAATGTAATTCCAACTGCGCGAAGGAGATCGGCGGCAGGACGATTGGAACAGCACGGCGAACAGGTTGATGGCGCAGGTTATCGCGACGGCTAGTTGACAGCAATCGACGGTTTACGGGGGGTCAAACAGCGCGGCAGTTAACCGCAAGCCACCCCCCCGCAGTTGACTGGCCGATCTCGGGTTGACCACCGATCGACGGCTGATATTTAGTGCGGGGGGTCACCCATTTGATGGGTACGGCCAAAATCATACCCCCCGCAACCACCGAGGCTGTGGTGGCTCCGCCACATGTGCACAGCGCGCCACCAATCCGCCACCACCGCAGAAAAATTGCCGCTGCCATCAAATTTAAAATTTGCCATAAATTTTTCTTAAGCGGTGCTGACAGATTTTAATGAGGCATTAATGAAATTTTTTAAGCGGTAAAATTTTTTGCAATTTTGTCAACAAATTGCATTAATTGTTTCTTATATATTTTGCTTATAAATTTAGAATGAAATTGTGTTGTAATTTTTTTTCTATAGTGGGGAATGTAAGCACGACGGTCATTTACAAAAACAGAGAGATTGCAGATTTAAATTATACACAGCAGTGTGTAATTTTTTTTACAGAGAGCAGAATTAAAAATACACAGAGGTGTATATTTTATAAAAAACACAGTGAGTTGTTTTTTAATAGACAGAGAGGTGTTTATTTTTTTTATAGAGAGACAGTAAGTTTTTTTTAAGACAGAGGTCTTAAGAGTGCACTGTGACAGCAGCAGTCACAATTGTAAATCCCTCTGAGTGAGGAAGAAAAGTTGTAACAAGTTTTTTTTACTGCATAGAATTTTTTTTATGTGTGGAAATTCTGTCACTGTGTATGCAAATTTATTTCTCTGTGTTAAAGAGGAAGAGTTCTGGAATTTTTCAAATTTCCAACATCCACGTATGGAATAAAGTTTCCCATGTGAAAAGCTCCCAGCGCAATCATCTTGTCTACCAATAAATCGCTAAAACCTTTGTAATCACCACCCAAATCATCGTCATAAAATTTCCTCCCCGCCAGTATCCGCCAAATTGTATTGGAAGTGAGAATAGAGAGGGCCTTGCGAATATTCAAACCCATTAATCCGCTCTCACTCGCTTCCCAAATTGAACGGATCATCTCACATACTTCTTCCTCTCGCAC